>JANQBM010000220.1:25376603-25412873 GCA_025594535.1 Erythroxylum domingense
GCATGAGATGTGGTAATTTACCACATCTGGACCCGTTTCTTTGGTCCGACCCGTTCTCTGGAAACGGGATGTTACACTACATCCTCGAGGTGATAGATATAACCTAAAAGAAATCCTTTGTTTTTGAAGTTTCTCCAAGACCTTATCCCCAATTATTCAAGCAATAACTGATTAGCATATGAAAGTGGTATTCCTTTATATTCTAAGTCTCTCCAAATCATAGGCTCATTATGTTCTCTAGTTGATAGATACAACCTTTGACATGAATCTTCTTTTAAGTTATAAATCTCACTATCTTCTTAAAGATGAATACATAGCCTCTAGCACAGTCATGTCTCTTAACTATTAGGCTATGTTTGGTTAGACGTAAAGTTTTCATAGAATGGAATGTAAATGGATGTAATATTAGAAAATTATTGTTTAGGAGGGATAGAAGGGTTCATAATGTAATATAATGAAATGTTGTTTGGATGAAGGGTTTATGATGTAATATAGTGTAAAGTTGTTTATCATTTTACATTCCATCCTAAACCCCCCCAAATCGAAAGTTTTTCATTTTTACTGTTTATGATGGAATGGGATGTAATATGAAACCCTCCTCTTTCATCCCATCCCATTCCATTCCATTATAAACCCTCCTCCTAAATGATGGAATAATATTACATTCTATTAATAAACCCCTAACCAAACATAGCCTAAATCTCACTATTTCCTCTCTGATTTGCATATGGTCTTTTATATGGTTGGCTCAGGTTATGTTACTTATTGCACTTGATTCTTTTAAAGTATTGGCTATACATGGGCATGGGCCAAATCATATTGCCCTAAGATTTGTGAATTTCTTCATATTTTTCATGGAATTGAAAACTAAGTAAATAAAGGTAATTTAGCATCAAAAATCAAGTAAAATATGTAAGAAAATATATGCATACTTCATGCACATCAAATATCCCCTCACTTAAGCTTTTTCTTATTCTTAAGCAAATCAATTCCATCACTCTTAGCTTAAACATGCAATAATTTTAGGAAAGTATTCAAGAATTATAAAATAATCTAGAATGTCTATCCTTTATTCAATTGCATTGTTCATCAATCAGTTAGTCATTTAGATAGTTGTGTTAAGTCATAAATCAATCAAATTTAATCCAATAATCTTTCAAAGGTCAACTTAATATATAAAACTCAATCTAATGCAAAAAAAAAAGAAATAAACGAGTGTGATGCTTACTCGATTAAACATTTTAATAAATCAAATTGATATAAAATAGACACTAGATTTTGAGTTAAAGAAAGATCTTTTTAAAACTTGTTTAAAAAGTCACCTCAACTTTTGATGTGAAAGTAAATACCATCTTATGAATGCTCTCACTTTGTGGTGAGGTTACCATTTCAAATGACAACTACCACTACTCTTTAACTTCAACATTTTCACTTAGGTTAAAGTCAACAATGTGAATTTATTTATGCTCAATTATCCATGCTCAACTATCCATATAATTTTGCTTTTATTTATGGGATACTAAAATATTTTGAAAGAATACACTTATAACTCAATGATGTGCCTAAATTACATAAAAAATATGATCATACAAATAAAGTATTTGTTGTCATGATTATTACAAAAAAGAACTAAATTATTTATCAATACTCGCAACTATTACCCTACACTAATCAAATTACAAAATAACCAAAATTTGTATTTTCCTAATTAATCTTCTTTCATTAAATTTTTTTTAGAACTATTCTATTTGAAGCTAATTACAATAAAATCGATAAGCAAAACAAATAGGACCTATCAATATACAAAATATAAATATGAAAAAAAACATTAAGGATAATAAATAAAAATGTATAAACTTCTCTAGCCTTTGTTAGTCATTCATTGTCTAAGGTATTTATGATTATTATTTAGAATTTATTTATACCTTTAGAATAAATATAATTAAAAAATAATAATAAAATGTAAAAACGAACTTAACATTAACTTTAATAAAATAAAATAGTGAAAAAAATAAATAACATAAATAAAATTGAAAAATAAATAGTTAGGGTGTATAAAAGAAATGATACACGAGTAAAAATTTACTATCATAGGAGAAAATAAAAGGAAAAACAAAAACTTAAGTTATATCAGGCTTATCATCAAGATCACTATCCTCCTTCAACATTGTTAAGGATTAGGGAGGCCACTCAAAGTACCCCATATGCTAAAAGTAAGCAAATAATTCCTACTTTATGTATTGCAACTGTTATTCCTACTTTTCCAGTTTCTTTTATGTCCTCTGCAACTTCGAGTTATAGTCTCATTGATTTTTTTCTTAGATCAATAATGGTCTTGTAAATTTTCTCCCATAATAGTTAATATGATGTGGATTGGATCTCTCTATGCTCCTTTGTTGTCTTCTTTATAAGAGTTGCCTCCATTACTAGATATGAATTTGCACCCTCCTACCCCTCAACTATATTTTCTCTCTCTCTTGACCAAAATATAGGCTTTGTAAACCTTCTTATTTAACATCATATATCTCAATATCTCTAGGTTGTTGAAAGCCATGGGACAACGTGTGGTCAACCCCAGAAGAGTTTAAAATTTCCTTGAGATTTCTTTAAACTATTTAAATAAGTATCGATACGAAAGAGCTTTCTTCTTCCTAGTTCTTATCTCCTCTAAGTACTTAGAAAAAAAAAGCCTAAATTACAATGTCATTATTAAATACCATAAATAGAACATGTTAGTAAGGGTTACCATACCATTGCTCTCCCCCCTCTCAAAAATGGTATATAAGATAATCTTGTGCAAGTATCTAAGGGTTAGGAGATATGATATAAGTGTGCTTTCTCTTACACATATCATATGTGCCCATTTTCCCAAAATTAAGCTTCAAAATTCTTAAAGGATATAATTGCTGAGCTTATCAAGGAATTCCATTAAAGAACTCGTATATTCTTCTGATGCTATATATTTAGGTGTATAATATCCACGTTAGAAGTTAAAGTCATTAAATACATCTTTATAAAATTTTCACTAAGAATAAAATTGATTTCACTCCTTCTATCCATTATAAAATTTCAATTTACCCTTATTATGGTCAAAATATTAATGATAAGATCTCTATAGGAGTTTTCGATAATGTGTAAAAATATCTTCTACCCTGAGTTCTCTACAAATCTCCTTACTTTTGATGTTAAATATGTTATCTCTAAAGTAACTCAATCCAAACTCCTATTGGATTTAAAATGTTGAGTTCAATGATACGTATACTTTCTCTAAAAATGTGGCTCCTCGAATATGAGCATTAATTGATCATTTTAGAATGTGTCTTATACTTGAGCTCAGCTACTTGATGCACCTTTAATGGCTCTAATCTTCACTCTTCTACTTTTGGGTGATTGTGTGCTCATCTTTATTGTTAGATTTAATGTTTTAACAATGAAAACAATCAATAAGAACAATAGGAAAACAAAAGTCCCCAAAAATTTTACTTAAAGCCTTAATTTGTGAGAAGGGTTTGGAATGAAGAAGTGGATAAATTGTTAAAGTATCCCATATTGACTAAACATGAAAATATTAAAGGGCTTATATGTAGTAGACTAGTTCCAGTCATTTTGACAATAGTTGACCTAAGCCTAATTCTTTTTAATGGACTCTACAATTTGTCTATATTAAAAATTCTAATATGGTATCAGAGAAGGTTTGGTCTGAATTTTTAATTTCCCAGTTGTCTGTTTGGATGTCCAGTTCTAGCAACCCAGTCCGATTACCATTGTGTTTATTTCAAGTGACAACTGGCTATGGTCTATAAAAATCGTTTTAAAGACCATATCATCAAAATTTTAAAATTCAAAAGGTTATTGTAGGCCCTATTTACATAAATCTTAATAAAAATGATACAGAATGCCAAAAATATAGTGGGTTTGATTTAAGAATGTGATTTCCTTTCAAATAGGTGTTTAGAGGATTTGCGAGAGGATTAAAGAAATTTATGTAAATAGGGCCTACAAAAACCTCTTGACTTTTAAAATTTTGATGATATGGTCTATAAAACGATTATGACATAAACCGTAGGGATTTTAGGGTTTGAAAATTTTAGGATACAATATGGGATACAGGCTTTGCATAAACTTTTAGCTTTCAATTTTTGTATTTCTTAGTTATTTTTATCTTCAATCTTCCTCAAAGTTCCTCTTTATTTTCAAATATGTCTTCCATTTTAGTATTATCTACAAAACATTTGAATAAGTGCAAAACACTAAACACAAAAGAAAACTAAAACAAAATATAACATAATTCATTATCCTAATAAATGTAAATATAAACCAAATAGCAAATAAAAATCCAAATTATTGGTCCTTAATGCCAAAGATAAATCATAACAAGCTTATAATGAAACAAAATAATGGTTGGGTTACCTTCCACTATAACAAAGTAGCCTTTTGGATATGTTTCTTTTTGTGACGATTTGAAAATTATAGCTAAATTTCACTTAAATTAAAGAGCTAATGCGTAAGTTTTTATTACTTTTTATTTTTGTTGTTTTTCTACGAATATAATTTTGTAGCAAAATGTTTTTAGCTATGAATTGATTTTCATAGCTCAAAGACACAAATTATATAATTCATTTAAAAACATTTGGCTTGTTCTTCTTCTTTTGGCTATGAACATATTTTTGTAGCCAAATGATTTTAGCTACAAAAATAATAGCTAAAAGACCCAAATTCTATAATTTTAGTTAAAACTATGAAAATATATTTGTAGCCAAAAAAAACAAAAAACATGTTTGGCTACAAATATATTTACATAGCAAAACGTTTTTAGCTACGAAATGATTTTCATAGTTAAAAGACAAATTATATAATTTTAGTTAAAAGCATTTGGCTATGAAAATATGTTCGTAGCCAAATGCATTTGGTTAAAAAATATTTTCATAACAAAATGCTTTTAGCTACGAAGTGGTTTTCATATCTAAAAGAAACATATTTTATAATTTTAGTTAAAAACATTTGGCTACAAAAATATATTCATATCTGAACAATTTCATGTTTCTTTTTCTTCTTCTTTTAGCTACGAAATGATTTTTGTAGCTAAAAGACACAGATTCTATAATTTTAGTTAAAAAAAACCATATTTTCTAAAAGACAAAGATTCTAAAATTTCAATTTAAAATATTTGACTACAAAAATATATTCGTAGTCAAAACAAGTTTTGGCTACGAATATGTTTTCATAGCTGAATGTTTTTATGTTGGGCCCGGGTCTCAGTTATAATATTTCCTAGTGACAGTATGCTAGGGTTGGGTGACTAAAAAAAGTAAATAAAAGTCACAATTAACATCTAATAATAAAAGAAGTCACGGTTGGGAGTAAAAAAAATAAATGAACCCTCAATAATAAATGAAGTCACAGTGGTGACTTAATAAAGGGTTTTAATAATAATAAAAAGGAAAAAGTCATGACCGTGCTTCTCAATAGGAGAGAGATGCTAGTGATCGTGCACAATCCTTTTTAAAAATGAGGGTCAAACACGATTGTGCATATGCACTATCATGCAACCCTATTATCGTGCATATGCAGGATCGTGCACCCTAGATGCACACACATACTTGTAAAGCTCATATCTCTTAATTATGATGTCCAAAAATTACAAACTTTAGGTTGTTCGAAAGCTAAGAGAATAAGTTGTTCATGAGGACAACTTTGTCTAATTCTACCTACATCAATGCAGTTTATTCGTGGAAGTTAGGATATAATTTCTATCCCCCTTTTTCTTTACTGCCCATTATACATTTTCACAAAAGCAAAAGACCCGAATCCAACAAGCACAAGGTATACATACAAAACTCCTAACATAACAAACTCCTAACACAACCATTTATTTAAGAACCATCTATCCAAAAGCCATCAAATAACTCACAATTTTATTCCCAACCGAAATTAACAACTTAACAGAGTAGAAAATTTGAACATGTACAAAGGAAACTTCATCAACTCTTTCATTCATTTCTCAAACAAAATAGAGTGTGTACATTGCTTTAATTACATATCAATTTTCACAATAGTAGCATAATAAAAAACAAATAATAATGCTTATGTTTGATATGTTTCTAAGCTACCAAAAGTATCCGAACTAACATAGTTACAAAAACAGATTTTCTTGGAATTTGCCGATTCAATGATCTGCTTGTTTTGCACCTGAGGAGTGGAAATAATGGGGTGAGTTGCGAAGCTTAGTAGCTAATACGTTTATAGTCATTGGTGATGTACCATACATACAACCAAGTATAGACATATTTTTGTATTACATTTGAATCTAACAATAAGATTACCCACAGTTCAAGCTTATAAACAAACATGCATCTCATAAATCAAATCATGTATTTTTCAATTATCAAAACATAGCATTCAATCGCAATCACATGCTCAACAATTTAAAGCAAAATGCACACATATAATGTCTTGAGAGAATCCAATGGAACGAAATGGAAAAACTGAAGTTTACACCATGAACGAAATGAGTCTGATTCTTAGGAGCTCTTATGCCACAAACGGGCAGCTAAGGCTTTAAGTCAACATGCACGTGACAAATAAAATGGTATCTCTCTTGCCCATACATAAGCAAATTTCAATGCTCATACATTTCATTACATATTCATTCTTTCATGCTGTTTGCACTTTTCTGTTTTTCATAAATACAAAATGTAGTAAAATCTTTCAAGCATAACAAGTTAACAAATCATAATGTATTTTTCCCACATTCACAACAATTCAAAGTCTAGCGAATAAGCATAGATATAAGAAAATAAATCAGCCCATCATCATAACAACTATAAACATATTACCTACCCAATTAATAATAACTCCAACTTAAGTTCGCCTTTCCTCTTGCTTTTGGCTTTGATTTTCTTGATTCCCTTCAAACAAAGAAACTTTCATTCAAACTAATATACTATATAAAATCCCTAAAGCTCTAATATCCAGAAAGTAAGATTACACTTAACCTACCCATGACTTATCTAAGTTAGAATACCTAAACAAATCTAGTTAAAAATTCATGAAAAATAAGAATAGGTTTCTTCTCTCCTTTCTCCCTTCATTTTCAACATATAAAACTCATTCTCATTAGTTTCTTCTTCTACCAAAGCAAAAAGAATAGATAGAGAATACCTAAAAACTCAGCTGAATCTTTTCCTTCCTCTTCTTTCTCCTTTCTCTTTCTTTCTTTCTTCTTCTTTTCCATTTCGGTTTCTGCTCCTCTTCTTCTAGTTTCTTCTAGGTTTTCTTTCTTTCCTCCTTACTTTTCCAGCACATCTCTCACACACTCTTCATTTACTTCTTCTCTTATTAATTTAAGACAACTTTAGTCTTTCCAGGCTTACCCTTCATATTTAACTTAATGCCAACTTACTCCTTAACTTAACTCTAACATTTCCACTTAATTCGTGCAAACACATATAAATAAAATATATTCATAACTAAACTCCAAACATTTCTAATTTAATAAATTCTAATTCTAAGAAAAAGTTTGGGGTCCAACATTTTAACTATGAAATACTTTTTGTAGCTAAAAGGGGCTACGAATATCATTCTTAATCAGATCCCCCCTTTTCTTCTTAAGCCTTCCTTTTTTCCCCTTATAATCTCTAAATATTATTTTCTCACATCTTCTCACTAAAATGTTGAGGTGTCTCCTTTTAACATGTCCGAACTACCTAAGCCTTGTCCCTCTCAATTTTTCATTAATACCAACCATTAGATTCTTAACCTTATCTCTTTTGTTAAGGTTACACATCCACCAAAATATCCTCATCTCCATCACCGCAAGCTTATTACTATGTATTTTTTTGAAAGGACAATACACCACCCCATATAACATGGTTGACCTAATCACTAAGCAATAGAATTTACCTTTGAGCTTGAGTGGTATCTTGTTGTCATATAAAACTCTTGATGCACTTCTCCATTTAAGCACCTAACCTGATACGATGGACTATATCTTCATTGATCTCTCCTTTTCTTTTGATGATAGAACCTAGGTACTTAAAACATTTTTCCTATGGTATAATTTCTGATCCAATCTTTTCCTACACATCGGTAGCTACCTGATGGCTTGAAAAGTTACACTTTAAGTACTCAGTTTTAGTCTTATTAACCTACGCGTCGTAACGTTAGTCAAAATAAAATAACTAGACTACTACTGTAGTAGTGATGAGTCTAGGTCGATCCCACATGGAGTGTTCGGTTAGCTTATGAAATGAAATTAATTAATGTTTAGGAAATATAGGGGGTTTAAATTTCAGAATAAGAAATTAAATGAAACTAACTAATAAAAACAAATTAAAGAAAATATACGAAAAATTGTAAAATTGAGAAATTTGATAGGGATCCAATTCTTTAGTTCAATCTCAGCCTACACCCTAATTAAGCATATTTTATTGATTTGTTATTCTCAAACCTCTCCTAGAAACTATTAATTATGGGTTAATAATTAACCCAAGTTTTTCCTTAGATTTTGTTTAATCAAGATATGATCATTAATTAAACCTAACCATCGAATAACCTAGGATACGATCTCTAGATTAATTAGGCAGTAGCAATTTGAATTAGAAAAACTGATTAATCAGGGTAACAACCACATACGATGCGTCATTTAACTTAGGTCATGTTATCCCTAATGATTACAAATCATTAGTCGCTACATATGAATTTCAACATAACAATTACAGATTATATTGAAATTCTAGCAATGGGTATGCAATGAAACGATTTAATGAACTCATTAAAATCATCATCATTTAATACCCAATCTATTAAACATAAGATAACATAATCAATTCCTAATGAGAGAAAGAAACAAGAAAATTAATAAAAAATTACGTAACCCGGGCCGTTAGCGTCGATGTCGTCTTTGAACCAGCGTAAGGACATTGAGTTTTCCATGGGTCTACCAAAAAAGTACTTCAACCCCATACAAATCATCCTTAACCAAAAACCCCTTTGGTCCTACGCTATTACTACAAGCTTCCCTACTCTCTACTATTCATGATTTGACAAATAAAGCCTTTGGACCCTGCTACTATTCACCTACCTTTTGTTTCTGTCACCTCTGCTCTTCTTTTCTTTAAAGCCACTCCAGTTGCGCTACTCTCTCTTCACCCCCTCACTAAAGCTTGATGGGATGAATAAACTTCAATGTCCTAGCTACTGTTCATCTAACTTAAAAACTCACACGCCTCTCTTTTGCCAAAACGTCTGCGTTAGGAATAAAACCTTTATGTGTTAAATGTTAGCATTGAACTCTAACGTTAATGCATATAACGCTAGCTTGCTTCTGCTTTGGGTTGTGCTATTGTCGTTTCATGGTCATTGCTGCTGCCGTTTTGGTAATTTATCCTAGCAACTGCCTTTTATTCTTCTTCTTTATATTTTGATTTTTGTTGTCTTCTTCTTGTTTTTTAATTTTTCTCTTCTTGCTCTATGAAGACAAATGAGTATTGAAAATGTAGTGCTTTCGACTCACTTTAATTTCTTTGCTTCCAAATTGCAACTAAAATTATATATGAATTAAAGTGAGTATCTTAAGCATTTTCATATCATTAATCGCTCAGTGTAAGTGATTAAATACATCAACAATTAAATACATATCAATTTCCCCCATACTTAACTTTTAGCCGTCCTCGGGCAAAACATCCAAATTAAGTTCAAAGACCCGAAACATTTAGGCAATCCCCATATTTTCCAAGACTATATAAATCTTAACCAAAGATGAATGACTTTCAAAAATCATAGAAAGAATTCAATATTCAATGCTTCTACTTATGATCAATCAACAAGCATCATCTTCGAAAACCGAGCAATCTAATGGTAGACTCAAAAAATGTGTTTAACTAAAATATATCTATGGGTACAGTCAACACCATTCATGATCATGACAATCCATAACTTTACATATCATTTCATTTCTCCACCCCTATAATTCACATGCAAAATCATGAATCAAAGGACTTTTCAAGGTTGTAATGTGGGTAAAGGTGAGGTGAGATGTGTTTGGCTTAAGTAGCATGAAAGCTAGCAAAGCTAGTGAAATAAAAGTAACACTCAATCAAAAACTGGGTACTGTCAGTTATGACGAATGCAACATTTATATTTCATAACCCCATTCAACTCTCACACACCAACCACATGAAGAATATAGCAATCCGAAGGAATCACTCATACAATTTATGCCAACAATACATTGAAACCATAAGAGTGAACCTTCTAAGCCAACATCTACCTCATATTCAACATACTTAAATAACACATTTATTACAACTCTAGGAAGATGCATTAATTATGAATAACGTTGCAAACTCATATGCAATTCTTTCTTAACAAATTTATTTAAACAAAAAAAGTTTTTTTTTTCATTTTTTCATCTTTCTTTCTTTTTCATTTTCTTTTCTCTTCTTTTTTCTTCTTTTCTCTCTTTTCTCTCTTTCTTTCTTTTCCGTTTTTTTAACATTAAAAGAAACTAAATTAACATAGGAATTTCAATGATAAGATATAAAAAAACATCCCAACATTAACCAACCTCCATATACGTATATGCCCATACTTAGAATTTTGTACATCCATAAACTTAACAATCACAAATGTTCCATTAGCTTTATGGTTTGGTTAGGACATTTGGTTAGGTGTAAAGTATGTAATGTTGTTGATACAAAAAGAAAGGATAATAAGGCTCAAAGTGGGCTAATCAAAAAGGAAAATCATATAATGGGTAGGTTATTTGACTAATGTAGTTCGGAAAAGCAAATAATGCCTAATCATATCCATGTTAATATACGTGATAAAAATGTGATCTAGAATATAAATTCAACGCAAAATCGGGATGTACATGTTATGTAGGTCACACATTATCAAAAGACAATGAGACTAATATGGATGTTTCAGTCTAATAAGGCTCAAAATTTCACCGACTTTCTCTACCACTAGTCACTATTGTTCTAAATATAATGCACATTAACTAATCATAAGAGCAAAAGTATATGCCAAAGTTGCTATGAAATTCTCTAGTCAATTCACTCTCTCCTCATGATTAAATAATCCTAGAAGTAATAGAAAACGAGCAAATGTTTATTTTGTTTGTTTTATTCTTTCTCTCATTTTGATTGAAAACTTAAAATAAGGAAGAAACAAACCAAAAAAGAACACACACGTGCATATAAAAAGAAATGTGAAAATGTAAGAAAAAGAAATTTATTTACTTAGCTTTGCTTCCCAAGAAGCATCTTTTTTTAGGGTCGTTGGCTCGACTCCTTCTTCTTTTCACGTGATAAAATTATGATCTTCTGATGGCACATGCAGTTCTTTAACATGAGGTTCTTCAGGATAGGGTCTTAGTTGATAATCGTTCCCATTTAGCTCCTTCCTTATCCTCAGACTTCCAATCTCAATTGAATCCATGCACTCGGGAAATATTTCGAACATCTTTTCACCTTTTTCTTCCTCGCTTAGTTCCTTCAATTTGCTATGTAAAGGTGAAGAGTTAGTTTCAAAAACAAAATGGAACTCAGTACTTCCCTCCAAGCTAAAAATGTATCTTTTTCTACCTCAAGCTCCTCCTCAGCTTCTTCTACACAAGCAATTCGTTGAGGGTTGACCTCAAAATTCTCAAGCTCCTCATCACTTTGTAAAGTTTCTGCACAAACGTCCATTGGTTACACCTCAGGTTAATACGATTGCTCCTCTTCACTTTGTAGTTCCAGATGATTGATTTCTCCTTATCGAGGCAATGCATCTTGCTTGAGTTGCAAATCATCCTCTCGAATTTTCTGTACAGCTTGTTAAAACAGCTGTTGCATATTATATTGGAATTGCTTCATATCCTATTAAAATTGAAGACTATTAGCAGCCATAATATTAAGCATTTCTTCTAGAGATGTATCATAGCCAACTGCTAGAGATGTACCTGAGTCGTGATGGCTCTTCGAATCTTGGGCATTAGACCATGTAGATTTTAGAAATTGCCATCCATCCTATTAGAATTGTAGAGTATTCTACTGCAATTGCAAAGTATTAGCATTCACAATATTAATCAACTCTTCTAGAGATGGACCGAAGTTGTGATAGGAAGCTTCTGGTCTGTATGAGAATTGCTGTGCATCCTGTAAACTATCATGGAAGTAATTCAAATGATTATCCCATCCATAACAAAAGTTAGGTTGGTTAGTCCAAACATTGTTATAGGATTGAGAATATGAGTTATAAAAGAAATTACTTCCATCTATATCGATTTTTTTAATAACAAACATGAAACAAAATAAAGAAAGGATCACAAAATAACTGAAAAGAAATCAATTACCAATAAATATAAGCAAAATACCAATTAAATCATAAACAGAAACTAAAACACCACACTCTCCGACAACAACACCAAAATTGACTTGCGCTTTGTAACACCGGTCAAAATAAAATAACTAGACTACTATTGTAGTAGTGGTGAGTCTAGGTCAATCCCACGTGGAGCGTTCAGTTAGCTTATGAAATGAAATTAATTAATGTTTAGGAAAAAAAGGGGGGGGGGGGTTGGATTTTGGAATAAGAAAATAAAATGAAACTAAAAAATAAAAATAAATTAAAGAAAATATACGAAAAATGATAAAATTGAGGAATTTGGTAGAGATCCAGTTCTTTGGTTCAATCTCGGCCTACACCTTAATTAAGCATATTATATAGATTTGTTGTTCTCAAACCTCTCCTAGAAACTATTAATCTTGGGTTAATAATTAACCTGAGTTTTCCCTTAGGTTTTGTTTAATCAAGATACGGTCATTAATTAAACCTAACCACTGAATAACTTAGGATACGATCTCTAGATTTAATTAGGCAATAGCATTATGAATTAGGAAAACCGATTAATTAGGGAAACAACCACATATGATGTGTCATTTAACCTAGGTCATGTTATCCCTAATGATTACAAATCATTAGTCGTTACACATGAATTTCAACATAACATTAATTACATCAAAGTTCTAGTAATGGGTATGTAATTAAATGATTTAATGAACGCATTAAAATCATCATCATTCAATACCCAATCCAATAAACACAAGATAACATAATTCATAATAAGAGAAAGAAACAACAAAAACAATAAAAAATTACTTAAACTGAGCCGTCAGCGTCAATATCATCTTCGAACAGGCGTAGGGACATTTAGTTTTCCATGGGTCTCCCAAGAAAGTACTTCAACCCATAAAAATCATCCTAACAAAAAACCCCTTTGGTCCTACGCTATTGCCACATGCTTCCTTACTCTCTACTATTTATGATTTGACAAATAAAAACTGTGGACCCTACTATTATTCACCTACGCTTTGTTTCTGCCGTGTCTGCTATTCTTCTCTCTGAAGCCACTCCAGCTGTGCTACTCTCTCTTCACCCCCTCACTGTAACTTAATGGGCTGAATAAACTTCAATGTCCCAGCTACTGTTCATCTAACCGAAAACCTCACGCCCCTCTCCTTTTCCAAAACGTCTACGTTATGAATAAAACCTTTGTGTGTAAAATGCTAGCATTGAACGTTAGCATCAATGCATGCAACGTTAGCTTTAAACGCTAGCTTCCTTCTACTTTGGGTTATGCTATTGTCATTTCATGGTTGTTGCTGCTGTCATTTTGGTAATTTATCCTAGTAGTTGTCTTTTATTATTCTTCATTGTATTTTGATTTTTCTTGTCTTCTTCTTGTCTTTTAATTTTCTTCTTCTTGCGCTATAAAGACAGATGAGTATTGATCTTCAAAAAATGGCCAAATGCAGTGCTTTTGACTTACTGTAATTTCTTAGCTTCCAAATTGTGCCTAAAATCATATATGAATTAAAGTGAGTATCTTAAGCATTTTCGTATCATTAATCACTAAGTGTAAATGATTAAATGTATCAACAATTAAACATATATCACCTACCCACTTAAAAACACTTTGACTCTAATGTATCCCTCCAACATTCTAGCTTGACATTTGACACCCTCTCTTATCTGATCCACTAAGACAATATCATCAGCAAACAACATACACCAAGGCACATCTCCTTGAATATTCTTGGTGAGCTCATGCATCATTACTACGAATAAAAAAGGGTTTATTGCAAAGACTTGGTGTAGCCCAATACCAATAGAAAAAATTTCAATATCTACTCATATCATCCTTACTCTAGTCATTGCCCTTTCATACATATCCCTAATCACCTGTATATAGGTCATAAGAACTCTTTTAACCTCTAAATATCTCTGCATTATTTCCCTAATAACCTTGTCATATGCTTTCTCTAAATCAATAAAAGCTATGTGTAGATTTCTCTATCTTTCCTTGTAATATTCCATTAATCTTTTAAGGAGATATAAAGCTTTTATTAAGGACCTTCTTAGTATGAAGTCAAACTGGTTCTCCTAAATAGGAGTAGCCTTTTTTACTTTTTTTTTCAATTACCTTCCCCCACAACTTCATAGTGTAACTAAGTAGTTTGATAAAGTCAAACTGGTTCTCCTAAATAGGAGTAGCCTTTTTTACTTTTTTTTTAATTACCTTCCCCCACAACTTTATAGTGTAACTAAGTAGTTTGATACCACTATGGTTGTTACAATGTTGGATGTCCCCTTTATACTTATATAAAGGAATTAACATACTCAGTCTCCATTTATTTAGTATTTTGATAGACTTAAGGATTACATTAAAAAGCTTAAATAGGCAAGTAAGACCCTCTACGCCTAGGCTCTTCAACATCTCTATGAGTATCTTATTTGGTCCTACTACCTTTTCACTCTTCATCTCCCTCAAAGCTTTTTTAATTTCTTCCCTTGTAATCTGCTTGCAACAAGACAAGTTATGAAACCTCTTGGACTTGCTAAGGTCACCTAAAGAAATGTTGTCCTCTATGCCTTCATTAAAAAGGCCACAAAAGTACCTTTTCCATATACTCTTGATGGAATTTTCATTTATGAGTTACTTTCCTACTTCATCTCTTATATATCAAACTTGATCTACGTCTCTCATTTTCCATTCCCTAGGTTTTGCCAACTTAAAAATGTCATTTTCTCCCTTTTTAGTATCCAATCTACTGTATAAATTCTCGTAAGCTTTGCTTTTAGTCATTGAGAATGTCTTCTTTGCCTCTTTTTTTTTGCTAGTTTTTACCTTTCTCTATTAGCTACTCTCTCTCTCTCTCTGTAGTACTATCCAATAATGCTTTACAAGCACACTTCTTGGCCTTCACCTTTTCTTGTACATCTTCATTCCAATGCCAAGATTCCACCTTACATGCCCTAGGCCCTTTAGAAACCCCCCAAGACCTCTTTACCAGTATTCCTTAAAGGAGTTTCTACTTCGTCCCACATTTGATTAACATCTCATTCCAATTTCCATTCATCTTTATATCTTACTTTATCCTTAAATTGTTCCACCTTGTCCCCTTTTAAATTCCACTATCTGACTCTAATACACCTCCTAAGACTTCTCTTTTGCCTCTATCCCTTAATTACAATATCCAAAACTAATAGTCTATAATAAGTTGACAATCCTTGCAACTAAGTCGATTGCTCCACCTTACAAGGAAATAGTCAATTTGAGTTTTCATAGTTTTGCTCTTAGAAGTCACTAGTTGCTCCTCATTCTTCTTTAATAAAGAATTGCCTATATTTAAATTGAATGTTACCACCATATCCAATAAAGTAATCCCACTATTATTCCTATCTCTGTACTCGAAACTCCCATGAGTCCATGGATACTCATCCAAGGCTACCCCTATATGACCATTAAAGTCTCCTCCTATGATAATTTTCTCATCAGTAGGGATCTACTGAATCACCCATCTAGCTCCTCCTAGAATTAATGTTTAAGTTGTTCATCCAAACCTACTCGAGGTGCATAAGCACACACCATATTGAGAACAACACCACTCACATAATCTTTATGGTCATAATCCTATCATTCGTCTTTTTACCTCCACAATATGATTTATAAGTTCCTTAACAATTAAGATACCTACCCTATTCTATCATCTTGAACACCCTAAGTACCACAATTCGAACCCATTATTCTGTTTCCCTTTAGCCCTCTTCCACTTTGTCTCTTAGATGCATTCTATGTAAACCTTATATTTGTATAAAATCTTCATTAATTCTAGAAACTTCCACTTAAAGGTCCTAATGTTCCAAGAACTTGTCTGTAGTCTATCAATATCTTTTTTACTCTAAGGGCTTGTTTGGTTGGAGGGATAGTAATGGAACGGAATGGAACATAACACACTTCTATCGTTTGGTTGAGGTTTTCAAAATGGAATGAAACGGAATGTGATGGAAGCGAAGGGTTTCATATTATGCTCCATTCCATCCTAAACAGTGAAAATAAGAAACCTCCAATTCGGAGGGTTTAGGCTGGAACGTAAACTAATAAATACATACTAACTAATATACCCTCAAAATTTTTTCTTAATAGCAATTATTTCTTCTAACCTTACCCCTTCTATATAATTAATAATAATTGTATATTATTTCTCCTTACTCTAATACTAATATTTTTATATTATTAATAAAAAATCATATATAATTAATAAAAAATTTTTATTAATGAAAATAGAAAATATATAAAAATTATTCTGTAATTGTTTATAAATTAAATAAAATTTATTATTAATTATATCAAAATATTATTATTAATTATTTAATAAAATTTATTTTATTATATATGATTTATATTTAAAAATTTATATTTCTATTTTTATTTATATAGAAATATATAAATACAATTAAAGAATATTTTTTTATATATTTTCTATTTCAATAATAAAAATTTTATTAAAAATTTCTCATTTTATTATTAATTATATACAATTTATTAATAATTATATAAAAATATTATTATTATTATTATTATTATTAATTATTTAATAAACTTTTTCTATTATATGTGATTTATATTTAAAAATTATTTATTTATATTTTTGTTTATATAGAAATATAATATATTTTCTATTTTCATTAATAAAATTTTCATTAATTTTTTTATTTTATCATTAATTATATACAATTTTTTATTAATTATATAAATTATTATTATTAATTATTTAATAAAATTTATTTTATTATATGTGATTTAAATTGAAAAATTATTTATTTATATTTTTATTTATACAGAAATATATATAAACAATTATAGAATAATTTTTTATATACTTTATATTTTCATTAATAAAAATTTATAAATTAATAATAATATTTTTATATAATTTATAATAAAACAACAAAAATTTTATTATTTTAAAATATAAAATATATAAAAATTATTTCTCACAGTTGTGTGTGATTTTTTAATTGGACATAATTTCTGTTTTAAAATCATAACGTTAAACCTGTTGCATCAACCATTTTAATATCATGGGTATAATAGTTATTTATTATACATTCCATTCCATTCTATCCATCTTCCAAACAATGTTTCACTACATTACATTATGAACTCTTCCATCCCTCCCAAACAACTTTTCACTATATTACATTCCATTCCATTATAAATCGTTCCCTTTCGTTCCATTTCGTCCATTCCGTTTCATTAATTAACGTCTAACCAAATAGGCCCTTAAACTCGAAACTCACCAAAAAACTAGCCCTTTGTCTATTATCAGTATACAAAGCCACCATTCCTAACCCAATGCCCTCTATAAACTAAAAAAATGAATCCCAAAAGTCCCTAACAACTCCATCAAAATTCAAGAGAGGGCAGCAATTACAAAGAATAATAGTCAGTGTAAGTAAACAATATAAATAATTTTAGGAATAAGATTCAACATTGTCAGCCAAATTTGTTCTTAAAATGTTGAAAAATTAGAATAAGAATAAAAAGACTAAAAAAGGATCACCCACAAAAGGTGGGACTACCACAGTTATAGACACCCTAAATAAAGAAATAGTAGAGTACATAAAAGTGTTAATCCACTAAGCCTAACTAATAGACCACTAGGAAAAAGAAACTAGCAAAAATAAACATAAAGAAGGGAAGTAACCAATATATGTATAGATGTTGCCGTTGGAAGGACATAACATAACACACCAAGCTAGAATAAAAAACCCAAATCACCAAAATGAAGATATTCAAAAATATCCTACCATAAAAGAGATCTCTTTTTTGTAGTTTCTACAATAATCTCCACTATATATCGCAAACACAAAAAGATGGAAACATGCTTGTCAACAAGGGCATAAAAATAGTTATTAAATTATTAAATCGTAATTAAACAAACTAAATATAGTAAAGGATTAATGTAATCTCTAAACTAAAGAAAACAACGTAAATAACTAAGAGAAAGGATTAATAAAACAAAATTTAGGGTTTTAGGTTTTTTTATATGAAATTCTAATTATCAAATAAGTTTGATTATCTAGGTTGAAATAATAGTTAACCTAGAGTATTATACCTGCTATCAATACATAGAAATATATTTAATTAGGCAACTACTATCTCTTAATGCACAATTAAACCTAATTAAATTTATTAAACATAGTTAATCTATATGGTTATTACTAAAGTATAGGACATTGTCATTCTTTAGTGCTAAAGTATTTATTCTCTTAATACAATGGATTCTATTTCACTTGTCAAACCTTCATATAATCCTTAAAATTAAATATATGATGACCAATTGTAAATCCAACATTAAGAACAAAAAAAATCAAATAATCAAATTATGTATAGATAATTAAAAAATCCTTATAAGCTACATCCTTAACCCTAACTAGAGTCTTTAGTCAGTAAATATCATTAAAACAAAATATAAAAAATTCTCAATATAGAAGAATGAAGTAGAAGAAAATAATAAGAGAATATTTCATAAGCTCTTCCAATCCTTACTCTCAATCTTCCTTCAATGCAAAATTTTTTTATGAAAATAAGAAATCTCTTAAAAATCTACCAAAAGTCTACTAAAAGATACTTAGGTTAATTCTTAAACAAGGATTTATAGTTAGGTTACAAAAGGAGATTCCTAGATTAGTTGAACTTCAAAAATCACACACCCTTATATTTTATGTTAAAGAACCAACATCTAACCAACATCAACATTGGTGCTAGTTTTATTCTAGAACTCTCACCCATCATGAATCAATATGTAACTGGCGCCTAACACCAAGTTGTAACCAGTATTGGTTTTATACTTTTTTCTATGTAAAATCAAGATGAATCCAATGGTGATCTTAGATCAACTTCAACATTGGTCTTTTCTATTTCCTAAGTTCCCAAATTTTCTCTAAGTATAGGCACCTATTATCTTAATAAGTTTGTAACACTCCCTATATGGAACCTACAAACACTACACACATGGCTCCCGAAATTTCTGTACGTACATTCATAGTATATAATTATGTTCAATACTGTACATTTACATATTACAAAATTTTATATCCCATAACAATATCATTTAAAATTAGTAGTACATCAATACATTGATATGGTAATCCAAAAGAGATATTACACACAACTTAAATTTTTAATTACAAATTGTTAAGAAACAACAATTTCCTTCATTACATATACAAACATTATTTAATCAAAAGACACATCCAAATGTACTTTTACTTCTAACGGTTGGCCTTGGTCCTTGCAAATGATCCATGTTCCTTACTCCTATTACTTGGACCTACACGGATTTAACACACATGCTAAGCTTGAAAGCTTAGTGGGGAAACACTTAGTTTGGATGACTACTTGCAACAATCATCCACTAAGCACACACACATTCATGACTATCATAAACTTATGTAAACAATGATGACATAATTAAGAAAAGTACATAATGCAAATATGCTTCAATATATTATCCATATATTGAAATGCACATTTATAAGCCAAATATTGATGTTCAAAGCTCATCAGTGCAAATTATTCAAATTGTCATATTGTATCTCTTATTTATGATTGTTAAATTTCCTTTCTATATTAAGCCTGCATATTTCTTGTGGGTGTGGATAATGGGAGTTATAGATATCCAAAGATAACAAATTGTAGATACCCGAAGGCATCAAACTACTGATACCTAAAGATATCAAACTGTGAACACCTGAAGGTATCGAACTATGGAGACACTATAGTCTCAAAACATAGACACCAATAGTGTCAAACTGTAGCAGCCATATTGTAATCCTATATGCATGCCTATCTATCCATCACCAATACCATGAAGTGGGCATTGTAACATATTCCTTTAATCATTTACCAATTTCATGATTAATATATTGACAAGTCATATAATATTCATTTGAAATCATAAAATTTGTATGTAAATTTGTATGGTCATATTAAGCAACAAATATGCATATAAATAATCTATATATATGTAAATTTCCTTTAGCATGCATTCTATTCAATCTTAAAATTCAATGTTTAATCACCCCCCAATTCAAATATGGTAAGTTATATTTAATTTAGTTTTGTGGGTTTAAGCCCTACAACTAATCGCTTTTGGTTGTAGTTTAGTGATAATTATTTAAAGATATTTTTTATCTTGCACATGTTTAGATTTATATAATAAAGTCCACGAGATAATTATACATTGCAAATGAAATTATTATGAGATTATAATTATGAGATTCATATTGCATTTATGTATTATCCCTAAATTGCTCCTAGTAATTGTTCTATTAAGATTGGATATTAATAGAATGTAAAAAGACTAGCACATTTTGTGTTTCCTTATGAAGGAAGTAATCGATCTTATAGGCTAAAGCATAGAGATACTTAAACAAAGCTAGTTAGAGAATAAGTTTACTGAATATACCTAATATGAGAAATCCATTTGGAACATTACTTGTATGTCTATGGAATTTTTACTATGATAATTGTATAAGTGATCCTTTGACTTGAGATCACCTAAGTTATCTTATATGGGGATTGTTATGTTTTGATACTACTTATGATCTATTTAATCATAGATGTAGCATGAACTATATAGATGTGGTTGAGTGATCAAGATAGGATTCATCACCCTAAAGTAATTAGGGAAAATGTTTCGTTGTTCTCAATTAGTATTGATACAGGAAATCCTTAGCCAAGGTGGAATGACGTTTTGTAAATAGTTTACAACTGTCATTAATTAAACTGATAGCTAATGGTGGAGAACTAATATGATTAGACTCAAAATAAAGTAGACATTAATTCCATACTCTGTGCCTGATCGAAACATTATATGATGAAAGTATTGAATTATACAAAAAAATCATGCACGGAAAGGTTAGTCAAAACCACTTTGACATTCCTAAATATTTAGGTATTCATGACACATTGCTAGGTGCCAATCTTGATCTATCATTATAAATTGTTTAATTAGAGAAAAAAAGATGAATTAAAAGGAGTTTTAATTTATCTAATTCTAATTATGAATTAAAATTATAATTTATAATCATTGCCAACATATTTGGGAACCTAATGGGGTCTTATTGGGCTTGATTTTTGCTAGGATTTATTTTATTAAATTATCAAGCATGAAAATAAGTTAGAATTCATGAATTAGAAAATTTTTGGAGTTTAATATGGTATATTATTATTCTTGTATGTTTGCATGAATGAAAAGTATATAATTAAAATGAAGATAAGGAGATAGTAGGAATTAGATTTAATAAGGAAGGGTAAGATTGGAAAGCTAAAATTTTTGTCTTAAACTAATAAGACAAAGAAGAGAAGAAAGAGCTATGAGAGTTAAGAAATAAAAAGAAAGTGAGAGTCGCGGAAGGAACTAGAAGGAGAGAAGGAGAAACCAAAGCATAGGAAAGGGAAGAAGAAGGAATGAAAGAAAAAGGAGAAAGAAGAAGAAGGAAAAAGTTCAGGTGAGTTTTTAGGTATTCTTTGCCTATTCTTTTTGTTTTGATAGATGAAGGAAGTAGAGAAAATAGGTTTTATATGATGAAAAAGAAGAGAGAAAGAAGAGGAATGAGGGAATTATGTTCTTAGATTTCTTTTATGAACTTAAGTAGATCTTAGTTCTTCTAGTTAGATAAATCAATAATAGATCAAGCTTAAGCTCATTCATGGATATTTAGTTTAAGGAAAGCTTCATTCATGTGTGTCTAATTAAATGAAAATATATGTGTTTGAAGGGAATCAAGCCAGTCAAAGTCAAGAGAAAGGAGAAGAGCAAGTTTGATTTGGGAAGTATCAAGTAAAATAAGTGGGTAATATGTTTATAGTTTTGTGATGATGAGCAAAGATATTTGTGTGTATGAATGCTATAAATGTTGTTTTGATTCATTGTGAATATGGGAAAAATATTCTCTGAATTTATATTATGTTTGTTTGTAAGAATTGTGTCGCTTAATGTTAAGGAAAAACATAAACTTAAGAAGCATGAAAAATATGATTTTGATATGTATGCATATGAAACCTGCTTATGTAAGTAAGAGAGATACCATTTCGTTCATAATGTGTACGTCGACTTAAAGCCTTCTCCCAGCTACCCGCTTGTGGCATATGAGCTCTAAAAAGTGGACTAATTTCGTTCATGGTGTAAACTTCGGTTTCACCATTTCGTTCTATGGGATTCTCTCTAGCCATTTTGTTCTTGCATTGCATCTTGAATTGTTGGACATGGAGCATATTTGAATGATATTTTGTGATGATTGAATGAAAAATATAAGCTGAATTATGTGGTAATGTGTTCAGATATTTGTGAAAGTCTTAAATTTTGACTGCGATCTGTTAAGTCTAGCATATGGTTTATAAATATGTGATATATAAATATGCATTATTATATATATATATATATTTGATTATGTGTGGTTCGTTATCAGTGGCTATAAATGTATTAGTCACTGAGCTTCCTAGCTCACCCCACTATTTTTCCCTCCTCAGGTGAAGAAAAAGCATATCAACATTAACCTTGCAAAATTCAGCAGACTTTAAGGATTTTATCATTTGTAACTTAACTAGGTAGATTAGAAAATTTTGGCACTTAGAATCATTTCAAGCATGAACGCCCATGAAAGTGTTTTGCATTTTGTTATTGATGTGGTTTTTGGGATTTGTAATTTAAATTTATGTTCATACTTTGTTTGTTGAGAGCTGACAGAAAAGTTGTAGAGATTCTCATATGTACATGTGTGTAAAATGTTTCTGTTAAAATGTTAATATGGCTGGAAATGAAATTATTGTTGTGTGATGGCTTTTGGGATGGATTTTCTTAAGTAAAATTGTTTAGACTAGAAGTTGTATATATGGAATTGAAAGTTGGATTCGGGTCTTGTGGTTGTAGTTACTGGTTTTACATCTATATATACGGACAGATGAGAGAAAATAATGGAATAAGGGTCAATATGTAATCTGAAACTTCAAGGAGTAAGCTAAACTGATCTAGGCAAAATTGGACAAAAGTTTCTTCACTAAAATTGTAGATCTTTTTCTTAGCTTTCTAATGACATAAAGTTTGTAATTTTTGGATTTCTGGTTGAAAGTTCTGATGGTTTGAAGGGAAGGAGAGCGACTGGAAAGTCGCGATCGTGCACAAGCATGATCGCGACTCCCTTCTTCATTTTCTTCTCCCTCACGCCTATGCATGGTTCACACACGCCTGTGACTTCTTTTTTCTTCTCTCACACCTGTGCATGAATCCCCTCACCCCCGTGACTTTTTTATTTTTCCCTCTGCTCGTGATATTCTTCCCGCATGCCTGTGACATTTTGCTTCTCTCTCACGCCCATGCATCAATCACTCACACCCGTGAGTTTTGGTTCAAATGTCAAGGGTGTGACATTTTTATTTCATGCCTGTGACATTTGCATGGGTTGGTATAACAAAATAATTTTATTAATTGAAATTCTTTAATTTATTCTTCATTTTTGACCCCTATTGGTGTTATTTTCCTTATTATTTATTATTAATTGTTTATTTCATAAAAGTCCCACCATGAATTTCCTTTATCTAAATTTTAATTTAATTATATGTTATAGTTTTATTTTATAGAAATGTTCCCAAATTTATTTACTTATTATTCATTAAATCCCAATTATAGCGCGTAGTTGCCATGAAATCCGAATTGAGACCCGGGGCCAACATTTTTGGTATCAGAGCACACGATTTCTAAGGATTCCTAGGCTTAGAATATGTTATGTGATGAATTATTATGCTATCTGATTAATTGTCATTGTGTTAAATTTGTTGATTGCATTAAGTGACATGCATATCATATACATATAGGACATAACATTTAAAATGAAAATAAGCTAAATGATAAGTGTTTCTTGAAGGAGTTAAATGCCACCTCGTAGAAGAACACAAGGAGTTTTCTAAGGATTTGCTGCACCTGATTCTCCACCAAGAGAGGAGGGTATTGATGAGTCTAAAGCCTCAGCGATTGCTAAGGCAACAGTATGGTAGGGTAGTGAGCCCTCTCAACCCCAAACCCAGGAGTCTCCTCTCTCACCAGAGCAGATGCCTAATCCTTTCGATCCCAGAATGTTCCAAGCATTTGCTTAGGCTTTTTGTTCAGGCAATAGGTCAGATGCCATCTACTTCCACTCTAGCACCGACTAAGAAAGGAAGACAATTTGATGAGCTGAGGAAGTATGGCGCAGTGGATGTTTATGGAACAACTGATCTAGAGGAGGCTGAGATATGGTTGAGGAAGACTAAAAGAATATTGGAACAAATGGATTGTGAAGATGAAGAAAAAATGGTGTATGCTACGAGCTTGCTATAAGATGATGCCTTGCATTGGTGGGAAAGCATACCAGAGAGCCAGTTTAAACTGCCAGTGTTAACATGGGCTGATTTCCAAGCTGCCTGTAAGAAGAAATGATGGACCTCGTTTCTGGAGCCCAACATTTAGAGTCATAAAAACATGGGCAAACTCATTTCTTCAACTTCAGGATAGATTTTAGGAAACCTTAAATCGGAATTTCAATTTTTCTTCTTCATAACATTTGTTTCCATTGTCTTAAGTTTCTAAAGACACCAAAATCATTCCATTTGATTCAGAAATCTAAAATTTATAACCCAAACATTTTCGAACTGTTGTTATACTGAAATAGTACACTATACTCAACTTCCATCTAGAAATTGAAAGTCTTAGAGACCGAATTAAAATATTTCTGTAGATAATTTATCTCTCTATGTCTTTGGTTTATTTAGAGACAACAATCATCGCAATTGGAGATCTACAGATTAAGATATCATCAAAATTTCAGTAAAAATATCCAACTCACACTCTTCCAACCGATCCCCTCACTTTGATTCAATCAATCTTTTTCAAATTAATACCAAAAGCATATACATTTTTTTAGAGATAGAAGAATGTGTTAGAAATTCAATGCTTTAAAAATTAGGTCATTTGGAGGTTGGACGACAAAGTTATAATCAAAAGAGTGAAACATGTTCAGGCTGGGGGAATGCACGATCGAGACCTGGCGCGCGCGCGGCCGCAATGGCACGCGATTTACCGCGATCGCGAATTTCCTGTTCTCTTTTTTCTTCCTCCGACCTGTCTTGGTAAAAAAGGCATAAATTTCACTACAAGTATCAGATTAAGGTCATTCAAAGATTGTGTCGAAGAGGAATTCTAGAAATACAACTTTTATGAAGACTTAAAAAACAAATTTTACCTCTATAAGGACTAAAAGTTCAAACTAATGCAGCTGTCCCAAAAGTCCATCCTATGCAGCATCACAAACTTCTAATAACCATAACTCTCAACTCCGATATCCAAATATTTCATATATATAGCATTGAAAAGATAGAAAGATAATCTACAACTTTCAAGAATACAACTTTGTCTAATTCTACTTATATCGATCCATTTTTTCCCTTGAAAGCAAAGCACAATTTCTACACCTATGGAAGACTTGAAATAAGAAATGTACAACTACAAGATGACTAAGCACATACACATTGGAAACTTATTCAATTCTTCATTCATTTCCAAATCAAAATGAAGTTCATACATAGCTTTAATTACAAATCAAGATTTCATCAAAGTCTTAACAAAAGATAGAAAAATACATTGGATGCTCAATGTTCAATGTGCTTATAAAGCTATCCAAAAGTCTAGCCACTAAATTAGTACAAAAGCTAACTATCTTGAAATTTGTCCAAATGCCTTACAAGGATTCACTGATTTTCTCGATCTACACCTGAGGAGTGGGAAAAATATTAGGTTGGGCTACACAACTCAGTGGCTAATATATTTATAGCCATTGGCGATGAGCCACACAATCAAACATACATGCATCTAATCATATAAGCATACTCATCTTATCTTGACCCAACAATGTAAGTTCAAGATTCATAACTCATAACTTAATATATCATCACATAAAACATATTGGATATGATTTAACATCAAAGCATAATATTCATCTTTATGAAAACTTAACACATCAAAATGCAAATGCACAAACAAATGGCTCGAGGGTTCTGTGGAACAAAATAGAGAAATTGAAGTTTACTCCGTGAACGAAACGAGTCCACTTTTTGGATCTCGTGTGCCACAAGTGGGCAGCCGGGAGAAGGCTTTATGTCGACATGCACGTGACTATGAAACAGTTCCTCTCTCGCCCAAAAAAAATTAAATCTTGTGCTCAATTCAAACAATCATAAGTTCATATTCTCATGCTTTTTCTTCTTTCCATTTAATCAAAATGTCATGATACAATTCCAAGGCATATCATAATTATACCTATAATTCAAATTTTATCACATGCCATACATCATATTGCAATTTCCACATCACAATATTTCAAAGAAAATCATTTTAACACACAACACACATACAAAGAAATTTTCTATTTACACATTAACTATAAATAAATTACCCACCTTATAACTCTTGAAAATCCAAACTCAAATTAACCCTTTCCTTTGCTCTTGGGTAGGATTTTCTTGATTTCCTAAAACAAACCAATTTCCCATTAAATTCCATAAAACCCTTAAAACTTTTATAATCACAACAATTGAAACCCATACAATTCAAACTCAAAACTAACTTAACCATAGTCCATCTAGGTTAGAAAACCCAAAACCTAGCTTAGGAACCCAAAATCAAATGGGTCTCTCAATCATCTTCTTTCAACACAAACCATTCTATACTTCTTTCTCTACCTAAGTAAGAAAGAAAGATAAATTTACCTTAAACAAGCTTGATTCCTTCTCTTTCCACATTTTCTTCTTCTTCCCTAGCTTCTCTCACGACTCTCTTTTCTTTTCTTCTTTCTTCCCTACGTTTGTCTTCTTTTCTTCTTTCTAATGGACGACTTCTCTCCTTCTATTTTGCAAGACAACACTTTGTTCTTTCAATTTTACCCTTAATGAATGTAAAAAGTCATCTTTGCCCTTCCTTTGATGCTTTTATGACTCTTAAACATAGTAATATGCCAAAATTGCCCTTATACACTCTTAAAACATTAATTTCACTAACTAGTAAAATAAAATCCCACTAACATTGAAATAAATAATTAAAGTCCAATAAATAATTCTATTGTGGCCTCAAAATTCATTCTAAGGTAAAAATTCAAATTCCATGCTTATTCTATAAACTATTATGCTTAATTTAACGAAAAAAATTTCATGGCCCAACAAGAAATACCCATTCGAGGTGTACATTCAGTAGAAGCAGAGGGAGTTTTTGAGCCTCACTCAAAGGGAGATGACAATGAGTGAGTATGAACATAGGTTTACACAGTTATCCAGATATGCAACCGAGCTGATGATAAGTGAAGCAGTTAAGTGCCGAAGATTTGAAGTAGGTTTACATTTGGCCATCAGAGAAAAAGTAGTAGTGTAGAATTTTTGTGACTTTCAATAGTTGGTAGAGGTTGCCCTGAGGGTTGAAAATGTGGAGAACATAAAAAATGCAATGAATAGAAAGAGAAAGGGAAGAGAACAACTTAATAGGGGAGGTAGTATGCCTATGCTAGGAAGGAATGTCAAGACTTTCCTTACACTGTCTGAGGTTCGAAGCAGTGGCTTAAGTAGACCTAAATAGACAAGAAATATTTCTCTTCAAGCCTTGACTTTATGAGCAGGCAGAAGAGGAAAGGGGAACAAGCTATTCTTTCCAAAATCTGACCACTATGGCAAATTCCATAAAGGGGAGTGTTATCAACTAACGGGAGCTTGCTTTAATTGTAGGAAAAAAGGGCACATGACCAGGGAGTGTCCACAGTATATAAGAAGAGAGGGAACTCAGATGCAAGCTTTGAGAAGGACTGAAACTGTGGGAGTTGAGTCTACAACTGAAGTGGGCAGTTCTGGTATGGTCAAGAAGGTAAATCCTCCAGGAAGACCGACGGAGTAAGTACCAGCTAGAGTATTTGCAATGACGAGGGAGGAGACAGAAGCAACTTCAAAATTTGTGGCTGGTATTGTTAAATTATTCCATGATGATGTTATTGTTTTAATTGATCCAAGGTCTACCCATTTATTTATTTCATCAAGTATGATTTTATATGATAGACATTTGAGTCTCCTTGATAGTCCTTTGATAGTTAATACCCTAATTAGTCATTATGTCATTATTAGTCATATTTATCAAGGGTGGGAAATCCATGTTGGTGAAGTGACATTAGTGGTGGATTTAATGCCATTGGAAATGAAAGGGTTGGATATGATTTTGGGCATGGATACTTTAGAAAAATATAGTGCCAACTTGAATTGTAAACAGAAGACAATAGAGTTTGTACTGGAAAAAGGCAAAAATGCAGTGTTTGTGGGAGATAAGAGAGCAAGCCTATCTAAATTTATTTCGGCTCTAACAGTAGAGAAAATGATGAAGAAGGGGAATGAAGCATACTTGGCATATGTGGTAGACCCAAAAGTAGATAAAGAAAAGTTAGAAAATATTTCAGTAGTCAAGGAATTTCCAGATATCTTTCCAAAGAAATTACCAGGACTACCACCGCACAGAGAGATCGAGTTCACCATAGAGCTTCTTCTAGGCATTGCATCAATATCTATTCCACCGTATAGAATGGCTCCGGCAGAATTGAAGGAACTTAAAGAGATGTTAGAAGAATTGTTGGAGAAAGGTTTTATTAGGCCTAGCTCTTCGCCTTAGGGAGCTCTAGTTCTTTTTGTTAAAAAGAAAGATGGATCCTTGAGGATGTGTGTGGATTATAGGAAGCTCAATCATGTCACTATTAAGAATAGATATCCCCTCCCACGCATAGATGATTTGTTTGATCAACTACAAGGAGCAAAAGTCTTCTCCAAGATAGACTTGAGATCGGGTTATCATCAATTGCGAATAAAGGAGTTCGATGTGTTAAAAACTACTTTCAGAACACGATATGGGCATTTTGAGTTCTTGGTTATGCCCTTTGGATTAACTAATGCTCCTGTAGCCTTCATGGATTTAATGAACAGGGTCTTCAAGCCTTTCCTAGACCAATTTATCATAATTTTAATTGATGATATATTGGTTTATTCTAAAAGCGACAAGGGGCATGAAGAACATTTATGGATTGCCTTGGAGACATTGAGAAAGAAAGAGTTGTATGCCAAATTTGATAAATGTGAATTTTGGCTAAAGGAAGTGGCGTTTCTTGGGCATATCATTTCAAAAAAAGGAGTACATGTGGATCCATAAAAAATAGAAGTTGTTGTAAAATAGGAAGCACCCAAAAATGTAGTATAAGTGAGGAGTTTCTTAGGATTAGCTGGCTACTACAGACAATTTATAGAGAAGGCTTTTCTATTATAGCAGCTCCACTCAAAAAATTGACAAGGAAGAATCAGAAGTTTGTATGGACAGAAGAATGTCAGAAGAGTTTTGAGGAACTGAAGAAGAAAATCACAACTGAACCAATTCTGACTTTGCCTTCTGGTAGTGATGGATATACAGTATATAGTAATGCATCGAGGAAAGGATTAGGGTGCATGTTAATGTAAGGAGATAAAGTGATTGCATATGCTTCCAGGCAATTAAAATCCTATTAGATGAACTATCCCACGCATGACTTGGAATTAGCTGCTATAGTCTTTGCATTGAAAATATGGAGACATTACCTATATGGAGTCACCACTAGGGTATTTACAGACCACAAGAGTCTTAAATATTTGATGAACCAAAAAGAGTTAAATTTCAGGCAAAGATGGTGGTTAGAATTATTGAAGGACTATGACTTAATGATAAACTACCACCTAGGGAAAGTAAATGTAGTAGCAAATGCACTCACTAGGAAATCCACTATGGCTCATGTGAAGACAATATATCTACCTTTGTTGAAGGAATTATCCAAGCTTAAGGTGAAGTTGGGATAAGTTGAATCTGATGATATATTGGCTAATTTTAGAGTAAGGTCAATATTGAAGGAAAAGATTAAAGAATTGCAGGAACAAGATGAATACTTGAGCAAGCTCAGAGAAGGAATTAAAAATGGTAAATCTTCGGAAATAGAAGTAAGAGAAGATGGACTGATGTTAGTAGGAAATAGACTGTGTATTCCAGATATGCAAGAGTTAAAGAATGAAATTTTGGATGAGACGCACCATGATCCATATACAATGCATCCGTGAAGTACAAGAATGTACAGAGATTTCAAAGAACATTTTTGGTGGCAAAGAATGAAGAAAGATGTTGTTGAGTATGCTAGGAAATACTTGGTATGTCAATAAGTCAAAGAGGAGCATCAAGCACCCGCTGGTAAGCTTAAGCCCTTGTCTATTCCTCAATAGAAATGGGAAAAGATTACTATAAATTTCTTAATGGGATTACCGAGGACCAGTAGGAAGCATAATGCAATATGGGTGATTGTTAATAGGCTAACTAAGTCTGCACATTTCTTGCCAATTAGACAAACAGATTCTTTAAATTCTTTGGCCAAGAAATACATAGACGAAATAATTAGACTTCATAGGATTCCCAGTTCTATAGTCTCAAATAGGGATCCTAAATTCACTTCCAGATTTTGGAAAAGTTTACAAGAGGCTTTGGGAACCAAGTTACATTTTAGCACAACTTTCCATCCCCAAACAGATAGTCAATCAGAAAGGACAATACGGACATTGGAGGCAAAGTTAAGAGCTTGTGTATTAGACTTCAAAGGTTTATGGGATGAGCACCTACCTTTGATTGAGTTTACTTATAATAATTCTTATCACTCCGAAATTCAAATGGCACCTTATGAAGCTTTGTATGGTAAGAGGTGCAGAATCCCTATTTGTTGGGATAAGGAAGGTGACAGAAAACTTTTAAGGCCTGAGCTGGTATAAGCTACAGTCGACAAGATTAAATTGGTAAAGTAGAGGCTCAAAACGGCTCAAGACAGGATGAAGAGTTATACAAACACACACAGGAAGGAGATGGAATATGAAATTGGGGACAAAGTATTTCTTAGAGCTTCACTATGGAAAGGAGTATTAAGATTTGGTAAAAAGGGTAAACTTAGTCCAAGATATATAGGCCCTTATGAGATTATTGAGAAGATTGGGCCTCTCGCCTACAAGTTAGCTTTCCCACTAGATTTATCCAAAATTCATAATGTCTTCCATGTATCAATGCTAAGGAGATATAGATCGGATCCATCACACATAGTCCAACCTTCAGAAGTTCAATTAAGGGAGGATTTAACTTATGAAGAACAACCTATGGTGATACTAGATTCAAAAGAAAAGATCTTACGGAATAAGACTGTGAAGCTGGTAAAAGATTTATGGAAGAACCATGCAAGAGAGGAAGCAACATGGGAATCTTTGGAGGCCATGAAGGAGAAATACCCACACCTATTTGTGGACTCAGGTAAGAATTTTGAGGATAAAATTCTTGAAGGTGGGGAGAAATGTTGGGTCCTGATTTTTTTTAGGATTTACTTTATTAAATTATTAAGCATGAAAATAAGTTAGAATTTATGAATTACAAATTTTTGGAGTTTAATATGGTCTATTATTATTTTCGTATGTTTGCATCAATGAAAAGTATAGAATTAAAATGAAGAGAAAGAGATAGTAGGAATTAGATTTAAAAAGGAAGGGTAAGATTGGAAGGTTAAAATTTTTGTCTTAAACTAATAAGACAAAGAAGAGAAGAAAGAGCCACGAGAGTTAAGAAATAAAAAGAAAGTGAGAGTCGTGGAAGGAACTAGAAGGAGAGAAGGAGAAACCGAAGCATAGGAAAGGGAAGAAGAAGGAAAGAAAGAAAAAGGAGAAAGAAGAAGAAGGAAAAAGTTCAGGTGAGTTTTTAGGTATTCTTCACCTATTCGTTTTGTTTTGATAGATGAAGGAAGTAGAGAAAATAGATTTTATATGATGAAAAAGAAGAGAGAAAGAAGAGGAATAAGAGAATTATGTTCTTAGATTTCTTTTATGAACTTAAGTAGATCTTAGTTCTTATAGTTAGATAAATCAAGAATAGATCAAGCTTAAGCTCATTCATGGATATTGAGGTTTAAGGAAAGCTTCATTCATGTGTGTTGATTAAATGAAAATATATGTGTTTCAAGAGAATCAAGCTAGTAGTAGTCAAAAGTAAGGAGAAGAGAAAGTTTGATCTTAGAAGTATCAAGTAAAATAGGTGGGTAATATGTTTATAATTTTGTGATGATGAGCAAAGATATTTGTGTGTATGAATGCTATAAATGTTGTTTTGAATCATTGTGAATGTGGGAAAAATATTCTCTGAATTTATATCATGTTTGTTTGTAAGAATTGTGTCGCTTAATGTTAAGGAAAAATGGAAATTTAAGAAGCATGAAAAATATGATTTTGATATGCATGCATATAAAATTTGCTTTTGTGGGTAAGAGAGATGTCATTTCATTCGTCACGTGCACATCGACTTAAAGCCTTCTCCTGGCTGCCCGCTTGTGGCATATGAGCTTCGAAAATAGACTCATTTCGTTCATGGTGTAAACTTCAATTTCGCCATTTCTCTTTGTGGGATTCTCTCTAGCTATTTTGTTCGTTCATTACATTTTGAATTGTTGGACATGGAGCATATTTGAATGATATTTTGTGATGATTGAATGAAAAATATGAGCTGAATTGTATGGTAATGTGTTCAAATATTTACGAAAGTCTTAAATTTTGACTGTGATCTGCTAAGTCTAGCATGTGGTTTATAAATATGTAATATATAAATATGCAGTACTATATATATATATTTGATTATGTGTGGTTCATTATCGCTGGCTATATATGTATTAGCCACTGAGCTTCCTAGCTCACCCCACTATTTTTCCACAAGCATATCAACATTAACCTTGAAAAATTTAATAGAGTTCAAGGATTTTATCATTTGTAACTTAACTAGGTAGATCAGAAACTTTTGGCACTTAGAATCATTTCAAGCATGAACGTCCATGAAAGTGTTTTGCATTTTGCTACTGATTTGGTTTTTGGGATTTGTAATTTAAAGTTGTGTTAAGACCTATTTGTTAAGAGTTGACAGAGAAGTTGTAGCGATTCTCATATGTACTTGTGTGTAAAATGTTCTACTCTGTTAAAATGTTAATGTGGCTGGAAATGAAATTATTTATCTGATGGCCTTTGGGATGGATTTTCTTAAGTAAAATTGTTTAGACTGGAAGTTTTATGTATGAAATTGAAAGTTGGATTTGGATCTTATGGTTGTAGTTACTGGTTTTACATATATATACGGATAGATGAGAGAAAATAATGGAATAAGGGTTAATATGCAATCTAAAACTTCAAGGAGTAAACTACACTGATATAGGCAAAATTGGACAAAAGTGTCTTCATGAAAGTTGTATTTCTTAGCTTTTTAATGACATAAAGTTTGTAATTTTTAGATTTCTGGGTTGAAAGTTCTGATGGTTTGAAGGGAGGGAGAGCGACTGGAAAGTTGCGATCGTCCACAAGCACGATCGCGACTCTCTTCTTCATTTTCTTCTCCCTCACGCCCATGCATGGTTCACGCACGCCTGTGACTTTTTTGTTCTTCTCTCACACCTGTGCATGAATCCCTCACCCCCATGACTCTTTTATTTTTCCCTCACGCCCATGATTTTCTTCCCGCACGCGGCACGCCTGTGACATTTTGCTTCTTTCTCACACCCGTGCATCAATCACTCACACCCTTGAGTTTTGGTTCAAATGTCATGGGTGTGGCATTTTTATGTCATGCCCGTGACATTTTCATGGGTTGGTATAACAAAATAATTTTGTTAAATGAAATTCTTTGATTCATTCTTCATTTTTAACCTTTATTGGTGTTATTTTCCTTATTATTTATTATTAATTATTTATTTCATAAAAGTACCACCATGAATTTCTGTTATCTAAAGTTTAATTTAATTATATTTTATAATTTTATTTGATAGCAATGTTCCCAAATTTATTTACTTATTATTCATTAAATCCCATTATGGCACGTAGTTGCCATGAAATCCGAATCGAAACCTATGGCCAATATACATATAGAATGGGTTGAAGAGAGCAAAGTTAATTTAATCAAGTTGGACTTGATTGTAAAGTTTGAGAAACTTTATGATTAAATATGAGATATTTAATAAATAAGGATCCATATAAGATATTGAATATTCTAATTAAAGTTTAATTGAAATTAGAATTTAATTTCAATTAAATGACTAAATTGTCCAATGCTGATTATAAATAGGCTTAAGCTCTATAGACTTAAAACTTCTTGCTTAACCCTCTTTGTAAGAGTTACAGAGTTCTCTCAGCCCATTATATGGATACCGTTAGAGATAGGACACTTATACGACTATGGTGGTTGAGATAGATCGGTCTTGAAACGGTTCAAAGAATACCATAAGACAAAAATCAAGTCATGGAATAAGGTACAAATTACGATTCATGCTTTGTTATGATTCATAAGTTAATCATTTTATAGAATTAAAGAGATCTAGTTTTTCAGGAAATCAAAAATGCAAAAAAGTTTCGTGATCATTTCGCTGAGGTCAGGATCGAATCCCGACCCGATTTTCTAAAAATTTCTAGGAGTTTGGAAATTTTTATAAACATTAAAAAAGGTTCTGATATGGTTCAATGAAAGAAAAACGAAAGCAAAGCACTCAAAATAGTATAAAATGGGCTAAGCACATGGTGGGTCTAAAACAAGGCAAACGAATCAGTCCAGAAGCAAATCACACCAAAGTCTCCACTTGTTCTATAATTTTCACATAGAAAACATTCAAATTAGGCTTTGAGGTATTCTAAACATTTGTTCCACTATGTCTCTAATTTCTATATCATTAAAGAGAATACCATTTTGATTTCTAATTCATGAGATAAGTACCAAACATCACATCTATTTCTAGTTAGAATCACCCAATTTGGAAGTCTATAGGCCGAGTTATAGCTAAAACATTAGGATTGGTTTGAGGAACCAAGAACCCAAGGCCGAATTTCACTAAACATGACTCTCTTTTGTCATATTCAACCAATTCATGCAAAGCAACACTAAATAACCATTCTAGTAACCATTCCATCCCCAAATCAATCTTTTTACACATTCAAATATGCACACATACAGAAATTAACTAAGTAGAGTCACAAACCTTGAAATTTGCCAATTAGCTCTTCTTTTAGTAGTCTTCCTTCTCTTACCCTTTGGCTTTGCTTGATTCATCAACTGGAACATCAAATACATATCTCAATCCCTATATCCAACCTTATAATTTTAGCTCTTCATGAGCAAAGCAAGAAAGATGAAGATGAGAAGAAAAACCACAAACTTTTACCTTGATTTTCACCTAGGATTAGCTTGATTCCTTATGAAAAATGATGTGATTAAGGAGATGGAATGGAAAGTAGGTGAGAAGAGAAAATTCTAGATTTAAACACTCCATACACATCCCTTTCCCCACTCTTCTACTCCCCACTTCAAGAATTTTCTAGTCTTACACACATGTTTCAATCCCATTGATCCATTTGTTCCTTTAATTCCCACATTGGCATATAAAGTCATCGATTGATTTCATTCTAGTCCATAACTCCTATATAATTATTCATGTCCATGCCTAAATGAAGAAATTACCAATTTACCCTTATCTTTTAAATTAATTACCATTATGTCACTTACTATGCTTAGATACACTTAATTCTTTAAGTTCACTTCTTAATACACCTTAGACATACTGTAATGCTTCTAGGGTATTTATTGAGGCCTTACATTTCTCTCCCCTTTAAAAGAAGTTCATCCTCGAAATTCATACCTATATTGAATAGTTGCAATTACTGAGTTCTCATTATCGATTCGGGTTCCCAAGTTGTAACACCCCACTCCCGCAAAACCCGAACCCGATATCGACAGTGATACCCGGATCCGTGCCCCGCGAGGGTGG
>JANQBM010000220.1:25412973-25436263 GCA_025594535.1 Erythroxylum domingense
TTACCTTGAATCTTCACCAAATAACAAGATTTTTGGCTCAAAAGGAAGCTCTTCTCTTCCTCTTTCTTTTTCTCTTCATGAACAACCTTAAAATCTCTCTTGAAGACTAAGAAAAGATAAAACCTAGCTTGTCTTCTTCCTTATTCTCAAAAAAATGACTCTCTCTCTCCTTTCTCTCTTCTTTTTCGTTGTTTTCTTCTTTCTCTCCCTTATTCACGTTTTTCTCTTTCTTAAAAGCAAGACAACATTTTTCCTCTTCCCATTTTCCCTTAATAAGTGTTAAAAATCATCGTTGCCTTTCCTTTAATGCTTTTTGCCTTTTAACCTTAAGTGGCATGCCAAAATTGCCCTTAAACATTCCTACTACTTTAATATAATTAACCAATGAAATAAAATCCTATTAACACTTGAATAAATAATTAAACTCCAATAATAATTCTATCATGACCTCATAATTCATTCTAAGGCAAAAATTAAAATTCCATGCTTATTCCATAAACTATCATGTTTAATTCAACAAAAAAATTTGGGGGCCAACAGTTATTCAACCTCTTTTACCTTCTAATTTCCTTAACTGTTCTTTCTAGTTTTGGATCAAATGGTTTATCTTAACCTCTTGTTGTTCTGGTCATACACTAGCTCACACACAAGCTAGAAGAACAATGTTGTCATTCAAGTAATAAAAACCAATGAGATTGGGTCACATCTACATGGATTGAGTGAAAAAATGTACTAAGCTAGCTTTAATACTATTGGGCAAAGGAATTTAATTAGAATTTGCTTAAATAAAATATAAATAAAATGACTAAGTAAATCTAGTTCACTTCTCACTAATTAAGCTAAGGAAATTGACTAAATACTTATGAAACACAACACTAAACTAAACATGGAGTTAATTTAGGACATGGGTTCTCCTAGTGGTTAAGTATTGTAGCTAAATTTCAATGCCTTATTAAATATACTCTATAAATAGTCTTTACTTTTCCTTATAGGTTTTTACGCACTAGTGATTAATCCCCTTCTCCCAATGGTAAGCTAACCATTTCTCTTTTAAAAAAACTAGGCAATCCCTTACTCAAGTAATTTCCTAAAGGGGTATTAAGCATAAATCTAAATCTAAGCTCCTAAAACTCTCGAGTCTCCCAATACATCAAGAAATTCCAACTGATTTTTCTCCTATCTTCTAAAAAGATCACCCCTCTCCCAAAGTTACAAATTTACCAAACAATTAAATCTATGGCCAAGGAATTTGATTCGAGCAAAAATAGAAATCAACAAGGAAATGAAAACAATCATATATTCAACTTAGCAAAACATCAAAACATCACTTCAATATTAAATCTCATAGAAAAACATATGAAATCTAGCCACTAATAATATTTTCCTTTTTCTCTTTTCTTTTACTTTTCTGTTGCTACTTCTCAACCTTTCCTTTCTTTAAAGTATTCTTTTCCTTCTCTTCACAATTGTCAAAATCTTATAATTCTTCTTTTGTTGCTATGGCCTTGTATTGATGTTGCAACATCGAGGTTGAATTTCTTCTTTACTATAGCATCGAGATTTGACTTCTCTATTTTTTTTCCAATGATATTGTAGCTTTAAATTGATTCTATAACATTAAAGCTCTAGCTTGCTCTCTATTTACAAAGCTACAGCTTCATATTAGTGTTAAAGCAGCAAAGCCAAAAAGTGCACACCACTTGCACCAATTTTCCAAAAGTTCCTCCCCAATATTTTTAACTTCATTCATGCACAATATAAATATATAATTATACAATTAACCTAGAGGAATACAAATAAAAGTACTTTTAATCTTAAAGTAAGGGTAAAAACAAACTATTTCATATAAATACCAGGATTTAAGATTTAAAAGATCAAAACTTGGTGTTTAAAGTCAAGATTAGGTCAAAATTTTGAGTTAATTTGTAAGAAGGAAGAGGATTTGGGGTTTCGAGGAGGAAAAATAACAAGTTTGTTAGTTTTATTATTGGGTATTAAGACAGGACCAGTGTTAGACACACTTTATAATTAACACCAATTTTATTCTTTTAACTTTTAAAAGTTACTCACTTATAAGACTGTTGCCATGCATCCTTCCCATCTCGGCACCAATTCTATCATATTTCTTTAGAGTGCTCATGTGATTTTAAAATCGATGTTAGATATACTTCTCACATTAAAACTAGATATGTTTTATCTACAAACACTTTATGCATTATTTCAACACTGACACCTATCTCATCTCACCAACCAGTGCCAGTTATCCTCTATAATCACTAATTCATTCTTAAACTTGATTTTTTTGTTTTCTTTCCATTAATTCTTATGCCCTATGACCTATAGCTCATGAAATATGAAATATATTCATGTTCTAAAAAAATAAAAGAGAAAAAACACACATCAAAACAAATTTAACAAAGAATTATGTTAGTTAAAACACAAAACTAATAAAAAATTTTAGCAATTTCAACCCTCACATTTAAGCATGACATTACCTTCAATGACAAACAATTAAGATATAAAACTCAATTAAATAGGTTAATTAAAGTTAACAAGTCTCCCTATTTTCATGTAAGTTTGATGAGGTAAAACTCCAAAGAATTCAATAAAACTTTCCTGTAAAGAACATATAAATTAATACAAAAAATTAAAAAAATAAAGAAAAGGAAAGAAAGATTAGAATCATTGAATGGTCTCCAATAAGTGCTTCTTTAAACATCTTTTAGAAAGGCTTCCCTTTAAGTTCTTTACTCATTTTGAACTGCCATTAGGATGAGCATGATTCCCTTCCTACATATAACATAAAGGGAAAAAGGAACTTGTAAGATATATCTTTGAATCTCCTAGCTATAAGTCAATGAGGATGCAAGGACTCCAACTTTAGATTAGGTGCTTCTTTAGTATAAGGTAAGGTTTAACTCTCCTTTTAACCTAGAAGCCTATATCTCATGGCATGCTCCTCCTCTTTTCCTTTAAGTCCTAAGGCTTTACTTGTTTTCTATGAATCATCACCAAAAAGCCTTAGGGACCTCCTACACACTAGGTTTATTGATTCCATCCTAAAATAAACTTTATCAAAATCAAGAAGCCTCTTTAACATATGATAAATATGGAACTCTACTCTCTCTTTACCCATCCTAAGGGCAGAAACATTAATCACATCCCCTCTTGTAGATAAGAAAGGTATCCTTAGGGTGATTGGAACCACAGTTGTCATACTTCATATTCATCATAAGAAAATTAGTTTTTTACTTTCATAAATAGATATTTCACCACTCCAATCAAATACTTGATAGAATGATTTCTCAGTTAGAATAACTTGCTTCTCGACTTAAGATCTCCTATTCCTAACTTCTAAAAAATGGATAAATGCATTAGATTGATACCAGTGCCTAAATCGTATAAATAGTTATTTAGTCTAGAATCACAAAATTTATAACTTATGAGGAAATTTATTGTCTAAAATGGCATTGCACTCCTTTACTAAAGGCATCATTATCTACTTATTTTTTAAAATTTTCAAATAAGAAGGCATTTGAGCTATTATTCTAGCAAATAGTATATTGATGTAAAGACATTGAAAATTTTGTTGAAACTATCTTTATTAATGTTCTTTTTCACCCTTTGAGGATATAGAATTAAAGACATATAAGGTGTTACCTACGGCTTGATTCTTTATCTATAACCAACACCTATTAAGTATAGAATCAATAATTAGTTTTTTAGTGTTCCCATCTACTTTTTTCTCTAGATCCAAGTTTCATATGAAGATAAGACTAGCACTGATCTACTACTATTTCCCTCTTTCTCAAGTTGCTACTCAATTTTTCCTTACTTCCTCACTTCCCTGTCTTTAGCAACATTAAAATCAAATGTCTTTGCACTCCTTAATATAATGGAACACACCAAGTCCCAAGGGTTTATGTTGATGTTAATGTTACTCGAAAGCTTACCCTAACCTTTTTCACACACCACTTTAGCTAGTTGACTCATTTGTATCTTCATATTATGAATTGAGGCAGAATTAAATTAAACCATCTTTTTAAGTTGATCAACCTTATCCATTTTTATTCCTATGGTGTACATAAACTATTTAAGCATTTTATCTAAACCATTACTCTGTGGTACCTAGATTCCTATTGTTCTCCTTACTACATTTTCTCCATATGCCTTTCATGGAAAGTTAGATGATTCCTCCACTTCAGATTATACATGTTCAAGAAAAGCTCATTCCTTATTACCTCCTTTCCATTATAGGTAACCATATAATTTGCTTCCTCATTATAAATAGAAGTTAGCTCGATAAAAGCATAAGTTCTCCAAATGTGAATAAAGAATTAGCTAGTGGTAACAATTATGATCAAAATCTAAAGAATTCAGAAATTAAAAAAACTTTAAAGTTGAATCAAACTATAATTTAAATGTTGAAGGCAACGCTAGTAGTGAACCAAAGTGTCAATTCACTTACAAAGATATAGGAATTTAGATTGGGAACTATGAATTAGGATTTATTAGTCAATTTTAGGTTAATTAGGGTTAATTTGGACTATATTAGTTAAATATGGTTATTTTAATCAAAATTATTGTATAGAATCAAAAATTAAGGATATTGATTTAATATTAATTTAAGTTTAATTAAATTGTGTAGGTCTCACTATGCCACATATCTTTCACATGGAATAGGAGACCCATATAGACCTTAAAATATAAAAAATAGTACCACATCAGTGTTGATGTGGCATATAACTGACGAAGACATAACCTTGTTAAAGGTTTTATCATTTTAAAGTTCAAATTGGATGTTTTAGAAATGTTAGATTTTGTATTGAACACTTTAAAATATTAAGTTCTGACTTGTATTTTTGTACAGACGTTAGTTAAAAATACACTTTTATCATGTATAAAAAGAACTTCAACATTTTCAAAACTAAATGAATCAATTCCTTAGCTAATGGAACCCTTAACCTCGTCAGGTTTCTATCAGTTAAGTGTTAACATGTTATTATTGTATATTTTATCTTTTTGATTACTTGCTTAAGTTTGTCTTATGGAGCTTCAATCTATTTTGTTTACTTTATTTTAGTATAAGTTAGTATAAATTAATTAATCAATCACTCTTATGTATGAATAGATAATAATAATATCATAGTTATATATAGTAGTTATACTTTTTCTTGTAGAATTAACTTACTTATCACATTATTATTAAAAAATGGTTGGTCCATTTTATCTCTAGTCTTAAATAAGATAGTAGAGAAAACATTAATGGGAATCATATGATGGTTTGTATAGTTTTATATAAAGTAATAAAAGGAATTTATAGAGGTATTTAGGGATTTAAAACTAAACATGGAGTTATAGTTTGGTTGCTAATGTTTTTGTCCAAAGTTATGGTCCCATTAGTGTTATTGTAGAGCTCATATGGCACTGTTGGGCCCCACTCTCCAAACTTAACCAAAAATTTCATCACCATCTACTATTCTCAACCCCATTTCAACTATCTTCATTATAATATGTCTTTTTCACGTTCAGTTAAGTTTTGATGTTAGCTTATGCCTTTAGTCTCTGGATTTTTTGCATTCCATTATCATTCCTTGTGGGTTTCATATGAAATTTTGATTTTTCTCAAATATTTACAGTAAATAAAAGATATGAAAATTAGTAATTCACCTTCCCTATTTATAAATATAATAAATCAATAAACTTAACTTCGCATTAATGAATATATAGGTATACAATTAAGACAAACTTGGTTTTTTAATTTACTAGAAGCCTTAATCAAGCCCCTAACATCCTCTTGGCTTTTTCTCTCTAAAGAAGAATATGTTTGCTTATTCCTCTTTTATATTGAATATCCCTCACTTTTCTTATAGAATCCATCAACTCCATCATTCCCAATTTGACCTTAGGACCAGTTATTCACTACTTTAGTTTTCAAGCATCAACCTACCCCATTTGTTCTATAGCTATTACTTGTTCCCTCTTTTAAGATCATTTTGTACCATAGTAAAATTTACCTAAAAAAGATGGAAATAGGGACTTTAAATTCAAATGTCTACGTAAAAACTTAATTTAGACCTAAATATTTGGTAACTTTATAAAAAGAACCCCTAATATTATCAAAGTGTTCTGTTTGAACATCCCAACTGAAAGAATGGACTCATTGATACTACCCCTTTACCCAATGGTTTTGATATACATCTAAAGCACACAAGTTGTTAACTTGAGAAGAGACCATATTGTCCAAGTTAACCCCGCCCCCCTTTTCTCTTAAATGTCTTTAAATTCAACATCCATTAGAGTAATAAAATCAATCACAATAAATCTTAATACAAGTCTATTGACATTTAGAAGTCTGAAACAACTACCAGTGACATTATTAATCTCATATTCCATCAATATAATGAATGCTAGCCCATCATCAATAGATAAAGGATTAAATTCATGATAAAGAATCAGAAAAAAAAAAAGGATAAGAAACTCATAATAGTATGTATCCTTTGTTCCTGAAATTTGAAAAGTTTGGAGTATGAAGCTTTATCAACAATAGAGTTATGGACAATGAGGTCATAGGTGAGATGTCCATTATGTTGGTTAAAGTTCAAACTTAAAAGAGTTAAAAGATAGTGAACTAATAAAAATGTAGAAAACGAAAGCCTTTGAGTTGAAATTCCTTAGAGAATCAATTTGCTTATTGAAGTACTTAACATGCCTTTAAATAGGCATTATATAGCAATAACCTAGTTAAATTATTGGAAACAATATGATAATATAAACTAATATGATAATTGATAAGTGTAAATTACATCGTGTTTTAGGGCTTAGTTTGATATGTATTTAATTGTTAAATCAATCTTTTAGTATGTGCTTAGGTTAGAATTATGTTAGTTTGTTAATTATTTATGTTTTGAATGTTTTATGGGTTAGTACAAGTCTTTAATCTTAAATATTATGTTTTTGAGGTACCTTCATGTATTTGTTAGTGTTTCAGGGTCAACATCAAAGAACAAAGAAGTTTTAGAGACATTCGGGTCGAAACAACAACCCACGATCGTGATAAAAGCACCAGAGTTGGCCCACAATTGTGGCCCACATTCCACGATCATGACAAAAGCCTAAGATATGGCTCACAATCGTGGCCTACATACCACGATCGTGATAGAAGGCTCGGATGTCGCCCGCGTCAGGAAGACATGTACACACTCAAAAACATCACATTTTGAGAGATTTTTTGGACCTTTCTGACCTCAAAAAATGCTAGGGTTGCTTAAAACACAAAGGATATTTAAAGAACAAGACAAAGAGGTAAGGGGGAGCTTTTGCATCAGTCACTTTTGAGAAACCCTAGAGAGAATTCATCGAGAGATCGAAAAAGAAAAGAAAGAAGGGAGAAAAGGAGAAGAAGCTGACTCGACATACTTCTCAGATTAGGAGTTTCCCGACATCACTACCTCCCATCATTCATTCAGAACGTATTTCTAGTTTATTTTCAGTTTTATTATTTTATAAAATTGGAATAACAGTTGGATGATAGGATTTTTTGAATGTTGAAGATATTCTGAACTCACCTTCAGTGTTTTATCTTTGAATTAATGAAATTTGATTATTTATATGTTTATTGGATTGGTTGTCATTTAATTCTGCAATTGTATAATTCGATCATAAAATAAGGGGGTGAATCAAATAAAAAACACTTAAATTGGGCTAACGAAAGTTATGTGATTTAATAGAAATTAGAATTAAATCAAATCAGTAAATTGTGCAAAGCTTTCTTAGGTTTCCGATAGTTTATTAGAGAACTTCAGAACTAGTTAGGGTTTTGTATAGGTTATAAATTGAGAAATTGTGACCTTTATAATCTGATTAGGGTTTATGATTAAGGAATAATGGTTACAAATCGAGAGAGATTAATCAACCCTAGGATTGTCTAGAACCAACAATCCAGTAATTCATAATTAGTTAGGTTAGCATTAAGGATAGGTAAATTTTCCTTTCTCTCCACTGGTAATTTCTTTAGGTTGATTCTTGTGTGTGTTGCAATTTCTTAGTAATTGTATTTCCGTGATTGATTCTTAATTTGATTTAATTGATTGAATTAATTTCTCGTTTTTAGTTTCATGCAATTTGAATTTTTGTATTATTTTCTAGCCTTAGATTTTAGGATTAGATTATCCCTCCTCATAGGATCGATACTATAGGTACTATGCTAATGAACCATATGCTTGTGGATTATCGAGGGTTATTTATTAAAACTTACACACATCAAACACCTGATCAAAAATATGTAAATTATAAAACATAGAATTAAGAAATTTAAAAAACCAACTGACTAAAGATTAAGTTTAAGAAATATTTGACAGTTGTTAAATTTTGATCATTTTCCAAATCTCCCCCTTGATTCAAAGTTACAAACACCAAGTTATAGTCTAAACTAGTTGTGTTCATTTTAAGGAAGGGACTTTGTGAACATATCAGTCACTTGCTCTTTTGTGTTGCAATACTTCAAAGTGATTGAATCATTTAACATAAGGTCTCGAATAAAATGAACTTAAATATCAATCTTCTTTGTTCTTCAATAGTAGGCTAATTTTTTGTCAATGCAATTATTACCTTTTTCATAATAAATTTTAGTTGCCCCCTTTTACTCTTGATTGAAAATTGGAAGATTTTGTCTTAACCAACTTAGTTAACAAACTGATGAAGTTACATTTGCATATTCAACTTTTGATGTAGAAAACAATATTGAGGTTTGTTTTTTGAACTCCAGTATATGACACCTAAACTAAGACTAAAATGATAACTTAAGGTGCTCCTCCTATCATCCCAACATTAAATCTAGTTTTTATTAGTGTAACCAAACAATTTAAATTTTGAAATATGAATATACCACAAACCAAAGTTAATTGTTCCTATAATATATAATAGCACACATTTTACATCTATATAGTGATGCTTTATTGGACAATGCATAAACCTTGAAATAACGCCCACTAAAGATACAACATTAGGTTGCCTATAAGTTAAATAAATTAATCTACCAACTAGACTTTTGAATTTTGATGCATTTTCTAGTTCATTACCATCATCAACCTACAATTTCCTATTGAAATTTAGAGGTGTAATTACAATCTTACAATTCAACATGTTAAGGTTTTTAAGATAGTAGCATTTTTTGTGATATAAATACTTAATATTTATCTTAAGTAACCTATCACACAAAATAATATTGTAGTACACCTAAATTAGATATGCTAAACTTCTTCCTCACGCAAACTTTAAACTCATAAATAAGAGAAGAAGAAGAACTTTTATATAACATAACATCCATATAAAGGACAATAATAAGACAATCACCATTACCTTGTCTTATTCACATATAGTTTGGCTTATTCTCACTTTTTTCAAAGTCATTATGAATAAAAAAAGAATTTGTTTTGCTTTGTGGAGCTTGCTTCAACCCATACACAACCTATAAAAAAAATTTTATTGCTACCGTGAATCCTTCAATCTAGACAACATACACTTCCTCTTATAACTCACCACCTAAAAAAGATAATTGAATGTCAAATTGATATATATGCCACTATGTTTTTGTAGTCAATGCTAAAATAGTCTTATCATCTCAAAGTGAGCAATAAGAGAAAATGTCTCTTTGAAGTCAATACCCTATCATTATGAATACCCCTTCGCCACCAATCGAGACCTATTCTTTTGAGTACCTCCACCTAAATGGTAATTTGTTTTGAACACCCATTTTAGGTCAATTTCTTTCATTCCATCCATCAAATCTATCAACTCCTAAGTTTGATTTCTTTATAAGATGTAATTCTTCTTTCATATAACTCTTTCATTCTTTATTTCTACTATTGCATTAAACTTTTATAGGTCAACTACATACAATGTTTATATATAATCATAGGTTTCCTCTAATGATCTAAATTTTCTTAAAGGAGTTGAATTGTCTAATGAATTTGCATTGATAGTGCTTGAAGAATATGAGATTAGTGATGTTGTAGGAGATAAATTTAAAGAAGAGTGTGGATGAACTTCAATTTAAGGATCTTCATTTTCAAGTGGAATGTCAAATGGAACACCATATTTGTTCTCTTGTTAAGTTCAACTCCCTTTTTCATTTAAAATAAAAATCCTACTATCAATCACTTTGCAATTAACAAGATTATATAACCTCCATTCTTTAGATTGTGAGCAATAAGTAATAAAAAATTATTCATTTTCATCAAGTTTACTATAATTATGATAATCAATCAAATCATAGGCAATATAACTAGATTTTTTTAATTGGCTTACATATGGTTTTCCTACTATACTAAGCCTTATATGATGTTTTGTCTAAAACAACCTTATTGGTGATAAATTTAACAAATAAATAGTAGTAGCAACTCCTTCTACCTAAGGATTGTTTAGTAGATTCATTGCTTTCAACAAGCTTATGGCTTTCTTCGGTATATATGGAATAGTCAACTCTATGTACAATCTTTGCTCTTCTCAAAATTGAACAAATTCATGAGATAAAAATTCACCTTTTCTATTTATTTAAATCATTTTGATGCATCTTCCACATTGCTTCTTAACTAATGCCTTAAACTTCTTAAAGATCATGAATGTTTATGACTTGTATTATAAAAAATAGACCTAACTATATGGTTATAATCATTTATGACAATAAAACTATCTAATCCCACCAAATAATTTTACTTACGCGGGACCTCACATGTTAGCATATATGATCTCAACATAACCAGATGCTCTTCTTAACTAACCTGAATGAAGTGGCTTTTTCCATTATGTCACATATATGTACCCTTCACATATATCTAAAGAATCAATTCTAGGTAACCCCAAACCATTTCCTTTTGACTTAAAAATTTTAAAACTTTTACATTTAAATGCATATATAGTAAGTTTCATAATCGAGACTCATTATTTTCTTTGACAATAATAGCATGATTTTCAATATTAGAAAGTTCAATTGGGAATAATTTGTTTGATTTAATTATAAAATTAGTTATAAATTGATTTGAATTTTAATATCTAATCACACAAAAAGACATCATCAAACAAAATTGAATGCCCACTAGTAATAAGTTGTCCAATACTGAATTAGTTTTGATATAAACTAGGACTAAAATAGATATTATAAATGAGCTTTACATTATTATGACCACTATGCATAGCTATAGAATCTCTAGCTTCAACTTGTATTTGTTTATCATTTTTTAGTCTCACCTTAATCTTGTATGACTCCTCAAGCTCCTTAAGAAATGACTTTATCCATGTTATATGATTAAAGGACTCACTCACTATAAACCAAATAATGTTAAAATTTGTTGTTTAATCATGATAACCCACGAGTAATTTGATGTCTTCCTCCTCTTATTCTACATAAGTTGCTTGCTTTACTAACTTCCAACATTTAGCTTTTATATGCCCAAATTGCTTGCAGTAATTACATTGAGCAAACATTTCTTTACATTTTAATTAACTCTATTTGATTTGTATGTAAATCACCTTATCCTCCTCTATAACCACCTCTTGCATGAAATCCTCCTCTACCATATCCTCTAGCATGTTCTTTACTAGTTTCTGCTTTTATTCCTTAATTTTCTAATTAGACCTCTCACCTTCAATGATGGTATTTATGCTCAGCTAAACTTGAAACCCTACTCAAGTTGACCAAGCTTTGGGGAAAAATCAAAGTTCTTTTATAAATTTTAGGTTTTAATTAAACTCGAGCTTAGGCTCTACAATTGGGCTTAACGCAAAACCTAAATGTGTCAAGTATGAATGACATTTTTTAGGGGGAAAACTACATAGTTTTTAAAATGACATTAAATGAAAATTTTAAAAAATTAATTAGACTTGGCCTTTGGGCCGCTCAAGACTAATCAAGCTTGAGCTCGTTTTATGAGTCTCGTGCCCATCTAGTCTAACACATGTTATCCATATTCACATTTTAGATGAAATATTTTTCCTTTTTTAAATTTGTTATATTGAACCTTGATTTATAAGATTACAAAGATCCCATCATTTCATAAAATGATATATTACTAAGTGTTTAGACTTTTCAATAGCTGTAATTAAAATTTATGTCAACCTTCTTAACATTTTGTAACTATGGTCTAATCAGTTAATTTATTCTCTATAAGACTTCATTTGATAGGAAATTATAGACATTTGAGAAAATAAATCTTAGATTAAGTTCTCCATCATTCATATGTAATGTTTTATAATCACACAAAGAGACTATAATTTCACCATAATTACACTTAAGGAGCCTTACAATGTTGTTTACAAAGACTTCCAAACATCTTTTAAAATAGATCTTGTCACAATTTTTTAGAAAAATGACTCATGAACAACTTATTGGATCAAGAATGATGCTTTAGAGTCCTTTTTGTTCTCCCTTAACCTAGCCCCTTCATCGAGATCAAGATGCCCATTTTTAACTAAGTCCTACAAATTTTGATACTTGAACAAAGTATTTTTTTTGATACTCTAAAATTCAAAGCGTTCACTTTTGAAGATAGGAATTTTTCATTGAGAAATACTCATAGCATTGCCATTGGTTTCCATGAGTTTTACACCCAATTATAAAAGAACCTGATTCTGATACCATAATGTTAGTTAGAGTGTAAACTTAAAGAGTTAAAAACTATAGAATTGATAAAGAAATGTAGAAAACATAAGTCTTTGAGTTAAAATTTTGTAAAGAATCGACTTACTTATTGAAGTACTTAACATGCCTTTAAATAGGCATTATATAGAAATAACTTGACTAAATTATTGGTTAAAATAAACTATAAAATATAGAATTAAGGAACTAAAAAATCAATTGACAAAAGATCAAATTTAAGAAATATTTGATAACTTTCAAATTTGAAACATTTTCCAATAAACTCCTATTGTTTAAGTGAACGTTGTCAAGAAGATTGATGCTGCTTAAATTTAAGGTACCAAAGATGAAGTCAGTTGATGTAGCGGTTAAGAATATGTCCAAAAGAAGGACAAAGCAATGCGGTAATTAAACGACAACATTTATTGAGTATTGCTTTGTATGGCCTTTTATCACTCTCTAGATCAAGTGTCGACAAGGTCACAAAGAAAAGGATATAATTATCTTTTAATTGATTTTATCAAAAACATCAAACATAGTGTTACTGACCTCTTTTTTTTATTAAGATGTCAAGTAAAACCCACAAAAGCTAATTAAAAAATACCAAGTTATCTAAATTAGATAAAAACCCATATGAGAATTTAGAGTTTAATTAATTTTGGGATTTAAATAGAATTTAAAACATTATAGTTCCTTTTTAGTACTATCAAGCGTTTAAATCTAAGTTAAACTTTTGAACAAATATTTTGGATAAAATTTCCCCTTTTGCCAAAGAAAGACTATTGATTTCAATTTTGAATAACTTCCTTAGATTTTATTCAAACACTCAAATTCATAGGCAAAATCAAATGAAATGTCATATACATAGATCAAGTTAGAGTTTATTAAAATACCCAAATTTAGACGAAGATGATAGAGATGAATTAGATGCGTGATAAAGATAATGGAATTAGGGGTATAGTTGAAGGTGATAAAGTTTTTAAGTTTAGTTTAGAGAATGGGCCCATAAGTGCCATAAAGGCTCCAGGTTGGCACTGATGAGATTGATGAAAAGGGAAAAAAAATCAAACTATATATGTCAAGATTTAACTAACAAAAATTTGATAAGTTAAGGGCTCCATCAATTGGCCGTTTGATCCAATTAGTTTTGAAAATATTGGAGTTCTTTATATACACTCTGAAAAGTTAAGTAACCTATATTTAAATAAAAATATTAAGGTCTAAAAGGAATTTTTCCAATAAAAAATATAAAGCTACCTTACTGGCAATATAAGCAATATCAAAATGATGAGGCTTAATAAAATAGGTTAGAAATGTTAAAATAGTTTCCATTATTAATTAATTCTATAGGTATATTGCTTATGCAGTAAGCAAAACTATAATTATAAAAGTTCAAATACAATGTTTTTTATACATTCCCTTTTTAATTTGATTCGAAATATCAATTGTATAGATGCTTAGTTTGATTGATTTACGATGACTATAAAAATTGGTAAGTAAATATTTTCTTTTTATGAATTGAAATAACAAATTTGCTCACATATATAAATTGGGCCTTGTTTGGCAAACAAATCTAGCACTCTCAGTATAATTACATCCCAATTTTATGAAAAATCTTAAACTGAATTTTATGTATACAACCAAATAAAAGTTATTATAAGAAAAGGAAACTAAGTAGAATAAAGGGAAAAAAAGGGAAATAGTCAATCACTTGAAAGTAAGCTACCTTAACCATCTTCTAAAGTGAGCTATAAAGGTAGACTATTTTACATTCAACCATGCTATAGTGATCTCTAAAGCAATCTTCATCTAATCATAAGTAAGCTTGGAAATTGGGTCAGGCCTCAGGTTCGGATTGCCCAAGCCTAGTCCAGCCAAAAGCCAAAGGGGCATAGGTAAAATGACGTCATTTTGCAAAAAACCTCATTTTGAATTTTTAAAAATAAAAATAAAAAATCAAGCTAGATCGACCTTACCCCTAGGGTCGGGGCCGGGCTTGGAAACCCTAGTCCAGGGCGGACCTTGCCATTATCATCCCTAATCTTGAGGCAAACAATCAATTTCTAACTTTACTCCTTCCTCCCAATTTGATATTCTTGTGTCCACATATATTCCTTTCTTTTTTGGTAGTTTTCACTTATCTTTTGTTTGAGTCTACGCTTGTTTTTTATTATAATTTTTTATTTTTGTTTCTTATTTTTAGGTTATATTTTTAGTTAAGAAATAAAACTATTTGATTGACATATATAATGAAAAATTAAAAATGAAAACAAGCTCGATTTTATCATCATTTTTTATTTTTTTTCTTATTGCGTTATTAGATGCTAATACTAACTTAGGCACTTCTTAACATATCAAATTCCATTCTTAAATTAATTAATTATCATAATTATTAAAAATAAAAAGGTATAGATATTTAATATAATTAAAGAAATGTATGCAACAATTGTATATAATAAAGTTTCAATATACAAAAAAATTACATTAACTCATTCTAATTAAATAATTATATAAACAACAATTAGACTAACTCATTCTAATTAAATAATTGAAGATGTTTATCATGTTACAATGATTTAAAGTATAATAATAATATCACTTCTAGAAAAAAATTATCAATTAATTAGAGCTTTTATTGATATAATTATTCTACATTTGTCTAGAAAATTTTTCCGCTTTTGTGACACACTTAAAAGTGATATCGCACTCCACTTGAGAATTTGAGTCTTTATTTACAATTTTCATAATTTATTCTTCATTTTTAGCATAACTGTCAAATAATTTATTGATTTATCCATACATTTCAATAAAATTAAGTATCACTCAATAAACAATAACAATATATTTTTTCTTCTTCATATCATAAATAGGCATGTTTAAAAGTATACCTATTTAAAAATGAGTAAGGCCACAATTCCAAGAAATTATATCTGTTATGAATCTTGCTTTGAAGGCAAATACATCTTTCAATAATATTTCTCAATGAAGACCTATAGTTAAACAATTCTTATGGGCCTTGAAGTCTACTTCTTCCTTTATAATCCTATAAAAATGATATTTTTCATCATAATATGATGAAAGAAATTTAGGCATATTAGTGTAACCTAATTCAACTAAACAGAACTTACATAAACATTTAAAGAACATAATAATAACAAAAGGATAATAAAATTAATCATAAATAATATTTTATTTAAAATAATATAATATCTTATAGAGACGTAGGAAATTGGCTCATTAGATTTGTTATGTTTCTAAAAGAACTCGATATTCATTTGCATTACTTTCCTATCCAACTATTATATTTATGGAGCACATGTTAAATGAGAAATAACTCGTAACATTTTGGATTGGATCATTTTTTCTCCTATATAGTATTTATTGATCTATTAAAAAAAACATAACTTGCTCCTCGACAATTAAGTGACTAATTAACTTCAAGTCTTATAAACTTTCTAAATCGTCGTATAAGCTCAAAAATATTGTCTTTCTCATTCTTGAGTTTTCATAAATCCTTATAGGATTCTCATTCAAAAGTTTCAATACCTAATTATGGCCCAATAAAGTAGATATTTTACATGGTTGCTTATACAAATGAAAATCTTCGTACTCTTTCACAACTTAAAAAATCAATATTGTCTTGACCATTTTGATATTTAAATTTAATTAAAAATATGATAATGAGGCTATGTATATAAAATATTAACATTAATAATTATAAAGATTAAATTAATGCTAAAACTATTCTCAAAGACCAAAAAATATAACATAAATATAATAAATTCATATTAAACGTTCTGTCAAAGGATCCATATAAATTATATACTTAATATGTTCAAACCATATAATGGTCTTAATAAAAAAAGAGCCTAAAAAGATATAATCTAATTTAACTTCCTTACAATTGTTATGTTCATAAGATCTCCCTGTAAATTGGAGAATTATGTAAAACAATTATTATTTTTCCATATTGCATACCCTCAATACCCAATTCATATAAAGAATTCAAACGTTTCTTCATTGTATTAATATTTTGATTGATTGGTGAAACTTCAAATCTATTATCTCTAATTGATTATGTCAGTAAATCATTCTTTCTATTTGACTATTCACTAATTATAACCAAGATATTTTCTAAAATGCTAGGATATATAATTTTTGCCTTTTTCTAGGTGGTTTTTTTAAAGAGAACTTACAACTTGATCTTTTTTTCGTTAAAGGAAGAAACTTTATCTACCTCAATTCTAATTTTAATGGAGATTTAGTTGATATATGTGTACTCAAACTAGTTATAGTAATATCTCCAAAAAAATGACAAAATGTGAAAATTCTCCTTATCCTTTCTTCTTGAATTTGTAAGCTATTTTATACATCTATAATGATGAAATATTTTACATTAGTAAGAAATATAATATAATATATTAATAAGAAAATCAATATTTTACCTTAAATAGATTGTCCCAATAAGCATTTGTAACGTTAGTTTATTAACAAAGGAGTTATAAATGATTCTAATTTCTTTAAGTAAATTATTTAAATCATTCAATTTATCCGTCAATTTACTATAATTGTTTTCAATTGGACTTCAATATACGCTATTGGTTTTTGCTTAAAGGCATGTATTAATATTCTTCCAATTAAAATTGAAAAAGGTAGTAGTGAGATTAAACACACCATTATATATTCATCCTTTTCATTTATCTTCACATTATCATTCAACTTATTCAAATTATTCAAAGTTTCTATCACTAAAAGTAATTAAATATTAGTGACAATGAAAAGAAAAGTTTCTTATGCAATAATCTAAAAATATATACAAAATCTAAGGGTAAATAAGTATTAAGTAAATAGTCTGATTTTATAAATGCTATAAGCATTCACAATATATACACATATTAACTTCTACATAAATTTTTTTTCAATCAAATGACAAATTCTTCTGCTTGTATTTCAAAGTTTGATGAAATGTATTTGTTTTTTAGGTATAAGGTTATGTTAAATATGTAATTTCTGAAAAATACTTCAACTACAAGAATAAAGTAAGCATAGTGAATTGTAATTCTCATTATTGTGAATAATAAGTTGCAACTTATTAGACTCTTTTGATGAGATGGATTATCAAAACATATGTCTATTTTTTAAGGAAATCTATCATTACTATTATTATTGATAAATATACGTCATTATAAGCTTTAAGTCCTCAAATTCAAATAAGAAGAAGATATTGTAGACAATGAGGTGGCATAGAGGAATAGCTGTTATTTGGTTGCTAATGACAAGATTTGTATAAGCTATAGAGGAGATATTACTTCTTTTTATAAATTTAATAATAGAGTACATATTATGGCAAAGCTGCGAATACCGTATCGGACTTGGTACCGTATTGGCTTCTAGTATGATACTGTATCAGTACCGGTTAATACCGAATACTGTTTCGGGTAATTTTTTAAATTTATGAAATAGTTCCTGAAATTTTTTAAAATTTGCAAAATAATTCATTGGTATATTGTACAACTGTATACTTTATACTTTACAAGTTTACATCAACCATGTTTCCAAAAATCATAATAATAAATAATAATCACAATTAATATGAAATAATAATAATTTTAAATATTTCACATATAAATAACAACCACAATTAAATAAAAAAAGACAATCATCATAATACAAATATAAAAATAAGAATAATACAAAGTATTTAAAATATTACAATAATATAATTTCATCATTTTAATAAATAATAATTACATCAAAACATCCAATAAAAAGAAAAATAAATATCCTTAACTATTACAATTTACGAAAAGAATTCATAAAGAGGAAACAATCAAGTTGAAGTTAAACCTGAAACAAAAATATTTACAATTACATTAAATATATAGAAGTTAACATAAACTGATAAACATCAAATATAAGTAAAATTAAAAGAAGAGGCAAAAATAACCTGGAATGAAATTCAATCATCAACAAGAGTATACCCTCTATAACTGCACTAACCCCAGTTATTATTTGATACAAAATCCTCATCATTAAGAGGAACTTCATCATCATTATCATTCAAATTTAACGCACCAAATGACATGCATTGTTTTCCCATCCAATATTATCTTCCAAGTCATTGACATCTACCAAATTCGGGACTTCAAAAACCCAATCTGCCAAAAGATCGATATTATCAATGGAAATTAGATCAGTTGAACTATTTGTACTATTAAGACTTCTATTAAATAATAAAATTTAACTATTAGAAAATTATAAGTTATATCGAAATTAATAATGATAATAACATACCCCAAAGCCTTAAATTGTAATGAACAAATATCAAGTCATTCAACCTCTTATGCTCCAATCTATTCCTATTTTTGGAGTGGATAAATTCAAATGTGTTTCAGTTTCATTCATAGCCTGTTACACTCACACATTGACTTAAAATCTGAATTGCAAACCTTTTCAATTCTAGAACACCATTTCTGAATTGATCCCACCAAAAACTGTAAGTTAGAAGATAACAAAAGTAGCATTATAAACAAAATAAAGTGATAATCAATTTTCAACAAATAAGAAAAAGGAAATAACTAATACCTGGAGAAAGTTTTCCTCTTTGTCAAATAGCAATCGGCATTTTAAAATTTCCATAGGACAACTTATAAAGCTCCATTTGTGAGCTTAATAGATCTTGCATCACGTCAATGTTAACAATTGTTGTAATAATTAAAAGCATTCCTCTATTAACTTCAGCTTGCTTATTAAGATCCAGTCTAAAATAAACACTAGAATTCAAAAATGCCAGCTGCAAACAACGGAGAAGAGAGTTATCTTTCCCTTCTCTCATTAATGATTGAAAGATATGGTGTGTACAAAAAAGGCCTATGTTTCATATTAGCCTTGATTGCTTCCGTCGCTCTCTCCATGGTATCAAAAATATAACCCCTTGTTGACTTTTCTTCACTATCAGCTAAGTGAAGCACCCTCACCAAAGACTCACAAACTCGAATAACAAATTGACATTGAGACCAAAATTCTCTATCTTCCAGTATAATATTACAAACCTCCACTCCAACATTAGACCTAGCATACTGAAATGCAATCAACTTATCACTTTTAAACATTTTTCTTAACACTTTCTTCATCGAAACAAAAGATTGAAGCGATAAGAAATTTTTTGCAAATCTTGTCACAGCGAGATGATACAAATTCCTACCATTGGTAAATTCCTTTCTTAACAAATTCAATACTTGTTCACGATTATAAGTGAACTTTGTCACCTTTTTAGCTTTCTGCATAGTCTCATCAATAACAAGAAAATACCTAGGATCCCCTATATTCTCCAGCATTAGGTTAATGCAATGTGCAACATAAGGAGTCCAAAAAAAGAATTTTACTTATTCTGTAACCTTTTTCCTACCACTTTATAAGTAGAATCATTGTCAGTAATAAACTAAACAATGTTTTTTGGCCATACTTCATTCGCAACTTTATTAAATATCCCAAACAAAGTCTTAGTATTTCTAATAAGACCAGATGCATCAATAGATTTCAAAAACATAGAGTCGTTTATAAAATAAACCGAAAAATTAATAATAGGCTCTTGTCTCCTATTTGTCCAACCATCACACATGATTGAACATCCATAAATACCACAATTCACTCTTCTTTCAACCAAATAACTTCTAATTTCAGAAATAGAACAACTCAAAAGTTTACCTCTTAAGTCATCAATTGAAGGACCTTTTTATCCTAAACCATAAGAGGCTATTGCATCCATCATAGGTTGATAATAATAAGACTGAGAAGCATTAAATGACAAACCTGTATCATACCACCATCTAGCTACTGCCATATTGATATTATGAGCCACATCTCTTGATTACATTGCACTACGAATTGAAGGATGGGCTCCAGGAGTTATTCGTCGTGCAAAGAAACTAGTCACTTGCCTTCTTCTATTCCTCAAATCAAGTTTAGGTACTTCTTCTTGGGCTTGAGATGGAACATTGTCAGTACCACTAACACCACTACCACTACCACTACCACTACTACTACTACCTTCAACATTTCCATAATCACCACAAAAACTAGAAAACGAACTGCCACTACCAATTTCAAAATTTAACCTTTCCATTCTATCTCTCTCATGTTCATATTCATCAAGCAATGTTTTCATCTGTCACTTCACATCATGGCTTACTTTTTTACAGGGTTCCACATCTCCTTGAACCCCAACTAAATGTTTTTTTAATCAGATGATTCCTCCACCTTTCGAATGCTTGTTACAAAATAAGCAAATAGTATGGCTCCTCATACCAAGAATCAATACAGCATGAGCCAAAGTTGGATTATTGTATCTTCCTGAATTGGGTTGATAAGAAGTACTTGAACTCCCTTCCATTTATCTGTAAAAATAAATGAATGCATATATCGAAATACATAACACATAATTTCATTACATAATATGCATACATCTTATATAATATAACTCATTTTGTATGATTACATTGCACACAATTCAATTTCATAAAACACAATTCACTATAAGTTAATTATTCAACATATATAATTACACAAAATATACATAAACACTTTTCATTTCCAATAATCACAAAACATACAATTTCCATTTCCGATAATCACAAAACATTCATAAAACAACTTCCATTTCCAACAATTTCGATCAATTTTCAACAATTATCATTTCCAATAATCACAAAACATTCATATAATAATTTTCATTTCCAATAATCACAAAACATTCATAAAATAATCTCCATTTTCAACAATTTCCAACAATTCCCATTTCCAATAATCACAAAACATTCGTAAACCATTTTTATTTCCAACAATCATAAAACAATTTCTATTTCTAGTAATTTCCAACAATTCTCATTTCCAATAATCACAAAACATTCATATAACAATTTTCATTTCCAACAGTTTCCATTTCCAACAATCACAAAACATTCATAAAATAATTTCCATTTCCAACAATTTCCATTTCTAATAATCACAAAACATTCATATATCAATTTCCATTTCCAACAATCACAAAGCATTCTTAAAACAATTTTCATTTCTAACAATTTTCAACAATTTCCATTTCCAACAATCACAAAATATTCTTAAACAATTTCCATTGCTAATAATCACAATACATTCATAAAACAATTTCCATTTCCAACAATTTCAATTTAAAGTTTCAAACATGAGGATCAAGTTGAAGGGTATAATATGATTTGCATAGTTTCCAAATAACGAATAACATATCTTATACAATTGTTCATTTCATATTGTAACACTCGGTATTTAGTTTACCCGGTACACCGAAATAAATCGGTATTTGAGACTAATATCATTAAAACCACAAAACAAAGAATAATAATTTTTTTGGTGACATCAAATTAATGATGCAAGACATTTTTTGGTGGTTACAGGAAATTATACGAGCGGATGTTTAAGAACCAGTACAAGAGTGGCATTTTTGTAATTAATGGACAATGAGGCTCATATAAGAAGCTAGTTAGAAAGAAGACAAAACTTTGTCTTCTTCCTTCTCCCTCACCCACGAAACCACCATGGAAGCTCCCTTTCAAGTTTTTCAACCCTTGTAACAAGATTGGGAAGGAGAATCAATCCATTCCATCAATATAAAAAGGTAAGCCTCCATCCCAACACTTAGTTCTATCAATTGAAGCTTAGTTTCTATCTCTTCTTTCTCATGGCTGTGAAACACATTTGATGGAATGTATGGGTTTGACGATTTTGATGATGGGTTTTCATTCTTTGATATCTAATGACACACTAACATGAAGAAATTTCATTTTTATGGTGATTTGGGGCTAAAATCAAAACCTAGGGTTTTGGAGTTCAAGCTGTCAATGGAGACAGATTTGTAGGTCCTCTTTGTACATTTTTTTTGAGCTGTTTAACTTATGAATTTGGAGAAACTCAAAACATAAAAGTTGTAGATACCGATGTTTACTATATTCCTAAAGTTTTTCACTAATTTAGGGTGAGCCAAACAAATGCAAAAGGCCCAGAAATGAAACTGGTTCAGAATACCAGCGGGATTGAAACTTGAAATGAAAGTTGATTGTTTGAAGACTTTAGAGTTAGAATTGGATGATACGTTCTTCTTACGAAATGCTTTAAAATGTGTCATCTAAGTTCTGTATAAAGGAAAGTTTAATTGGATGAGTATTCTGTGAGATATGGCTGAATAAGTGAAGGGTGTTGCTAACCTCATTAACATAGAAGAGATCAGAAATAGGTCAGGCTTATAAAAATCACAATAAATCCAAATTTAATATTTTTTTTAGCTGAATTTGGATATGTGATAGACCTTTGAGTCTATGGAAAATTAAGTTTTGAATCACCTTAATTGGATGAGAAATGAATAAGTTATAAGGTTTTGAGACAGGAAGGGTCCAACTCATGACTGAATATTAAGGCTGATTGTGAATGGGAGATTTGGATTCCTTAATGACCGAATTAGAACATAGTCACGTAAGAAAAATTGTGAATTTATGTGTTAACTAGAGGTCTGGAAAGTGTGAAAAAAATTGGACCTATGTATAAGAATTTATGCCTTCACGAATGGGACATATGCTGATAATTAGTGAATAAAATAGAATTTGTAATGATATGTGTTAAGAAATG
>JANQBM010000220.1:25436363-25455573 GCA_025594535.1 Erythroxylum domingense
TTCAATTTCAACATATTTTATACTCAATTAATTATTTATTCAAATAGGCAAATACTATCATTAACTACAACCAAATTATTATTAATTTATAATTGCATAATTTTATACTCAACTAATTATTTATCTAAAGTCAATAGTCAATAATCAAATGTTAAAAATAAAATACCATTTTACAAATATTAAGAATTTGTCAATTAATAGTTTAAGTCTTTGCAAGTTTACATCTTTAATATTGTCATTTTAAATTTTTAATTTAAGTTGTTTCAACTTTCAAGTTTCATCTTACAAACTTTCAATTGAATGATGGAATCAATTCAATTCATCATATATTCATATGAGGCCGTGCATTTCATTAATCCAAAAACTTATCATAAATTATCATAAATGTCTCTTAATTGGATAAACTTAAACCAATCTTTATTTTATAACCAAACTAGAAATAAATCAAACAAATAATAATTCATCTCCAATTTCCAATTCAACCCACGGAAATCACAAAACTGTAGTGTCTCATTCAATTCAACTCCAATATTCAATTCAGAAAACACAACACCGTTCGTAACCATTCAACTACAATTCCAACCCAGATACACATAAAATCCCATTCAATTCACCCAAATCACAAAATCAATTCACAAATCCAACAACAATCGATCACAATAAAAAATGCAATTAAGGTTAAGCAGGGAAAAATTCACTAACAGGAAAAACTCAAAAAACACACCCAAAAACAATTCACTAGCTTCGGCCTTCGAGGTATTAGACGTGGTGGTGGTGCAGACGTGCGGTGAGTGAAGTGAGCGAAGCCTGTGGTGGTGGTGTGGACATGAGGTGGCCGGTGAGTGAAAACATGGTGTGTAGCGGTGGTCGTGTGGATCTAGGTAAGGCGGCGAGCAACAGCTACAACGTGGTGGTAGTGCGGACGTGCGGTGAGTGAAGCCTGTAGATCAGGAATGTGCGAACATGCAAGGAGGATGAACGAAAGAGAAACACTACCGGTGTGAGAGTGAGAGAGCGGCACTGGTGGTTGCTGACTGGTGAGTGAAGAAGAAGAAGTGAGATGAGAGTGAAGAGTTGGTGTGAGACAGTGAGAGAGAGAGATGAGAAGGTAGAAGATGAAGAACTGAAGAAGGTGTGGCTGCGGGAGAGTGGTGAGGAAGAGGAACGAAGCGTCGTTATAGTTTTTTAGTGTTAATTTTTTTAAAATTGCAAATCAATCCTTCGTTTTTTCAAAAGTTACAGTACCGGCCAGTATGTGGTTGGTATTTCGAATACCAACCAATACCGAATAAAAAAGACCAGTACTGATTGGTATTAATGGTCGGTACCGATTTTGCTTATCGTACTGGCCGGTACAGTATTCATTCCTTTGCATTATGGAAACTAATATATGTCCTCATATCACTTCGTCATATATTTAATGATTTTAGTGAGGGTTATGGGAGATACATCAATTATGCGCAGCTTTCTTTTTACATTTTACAAAGAGACTATTTATGTGACTCGAATCTGTCACTTTTTAGTTACAAAAAAATAACCTTATCAGTTACTCCAAGACTCGCTCTCTAAATACAAATGTACCTGGTGATATATAATTCATTAATACTTATGCATTATCTTCAACCTATCCTAATATTTCTCTATGTTAGTTTCATTTATCTCGATGCTATTACGCTTATCGATTTCCTTAATGCATGTAAAGTTGGATAGCAATTCATAGCCCAAGATCAATAACAACAACAATAATTTAGTGAAAGTTCTGCTGATACGCAGGGTCTAGATTGATCCAGTAATACATGTTCTTACCCCTAACTTGTATTCAAGAAACTTATACAAGATGAAATAAAAATTTTCCAACCACTTAATTCATGATTCCGAGTTTATTAAACAAATAAAATAATAGTCTTAAAATCCAACTAGTTATCAAACATCAGAAAAGAAAAAAAACATGAAATAATTTTTGAAAGTTAGTATCCCAATATAAAGGTGGTCTAAAAGAGTTGAACAGATCTCGCCATCTCACGTCCAATGCCTATCTTAAGCAGTACGATATGCCGTATTACTGAACGATACCCGCTTTTGTCCCTCTTCACTTAAGTTTTGAATGTCAACGACGTTCCTTTTCGTCTACAACTGTACAACAACTGTACAACAAGAGCCAAAAAACTCCGTTGAGTTGGGTTTGAGGGATCGTTAGGAGTCTGAATTTAGAGAAAGAGAATGGAGATGAGGCTTGAGTGGCTTCTGGGATTGGCGTGGATCGCTTTGACGTCGCCTATTTTAATAGCTTCCCTTCCGTCTTCTCAACTAAGCTATTTTCACGACCTTGTAATGCGATATACTGGGAGAGGCAAAATAGTGCAACCTTCAGCCAAGGTAAGCTTTCAACCAGAATAAAAATTCACAAGAAACGAACAGGGTGACGAACAGTTCAGGTCTTTCAATAATGAAAAGAAAAAAGTTCGTCTTTGACTTCTAATGAATCGACTCATTTCTAATCTTTTTAACTTAACCTTTTTGCTTCTTTTTGGGTTAAAGTTTGTACATACCAATTTTGGATGTAGAAAGTTTAGTGAAGTAATGCTTTTTCTTTGTTTAATCTTCTTTTCGCGGGAAAAGTTTCCTACACATGAGCAATTAAATGAATTGAATGCTGGGTTCCTCTTAGTTGAGTAAGCTTTAGATGGTCATCTTGTAACTTGTGGCATTACCACTGAATTTGAACTTGGTGGAGAGGTTCCTTTGATCGAAAAATCTGGTTTTGGAACTGATTGTGCAAATATATATATGCATTTCATGATTATTTGCTAGCGCAGAAGTTCACGGTTCCTCAGAGATTCTTTCTGCATTTTTACGTGTTTGGTGTGATGTGGACGACCCTTTTGTTGGTCGTAACGTGGCATTACGCAAGTAAAACGGCTCCGATGGGTTCGTTGGATGAGTTAACATATGCTACTGACATATTTGGAGATTCTCATATGCTTTCTTTGGGGGTGCCTCATTTGCTTAATGTGGAGCAAAGATACAGGGTTTGGCTATCTGTACTTTTGCTTTTGCTAATGGAAATACAGGTCTCGAGGCGCCTTTATGAGACAACTTATGTCTTTAAGTACAGTTCCTCAGCTCGGTTCCACATTCTTGGCTACCTCGCTGGGTTTTTGTGAGTTTTTTGTTGCTTTGGTCTCTTTCCTGTTATCAATTCCTGGTTTCTTTTCTGCTGCTCATAATTTTTTGTCAATTAAATGAGATAGTTTTGGTGTGATCTTGGACACTAAAATTTGCTGGATTCGAACTCTTGCGTATGCGTTTGTTGGGCAGTTTCTATACAGTAGCACCTTTGTCACTTTGTCACATTTGTGTGTTGGAAGCTCTCAACTTTGCAGCTGAGGAGGCAGTTGGGTTCAAAGTTAGAAGCCAAGAGTTGTCACAAATTGAATTCAGTTGGCAGACACACGTGAAACCTATCACAAGGCTTGGTTGGTGTCAGTGGACTGGTGCAGCTATATTTGCTTGGGGTTGGCTGCATCAATATCGATGTCATACAATTTTGGTACAAACTCCTCTCTTCTCACTCACACTCAAAATGACTAAGATCACATAAACTTCAAATGCATTATCAATTTAGATGGCAAACGTTAGGGGGGATTCTAAGTTGACTTTTAGCATGAGATTTGTCCAACAGAAGCCCCGATATGCGCAATTAACGCTCTTAAATAGAAACTCTATCACGATACACTTGAGATCCTGTGCACAGTCCAACAATAGATGACCCCTAGTACTACCAAATGGATAATTGATCCAAACGTCAAATATAATTTCGTGACTTGAGGATCCTTTTACTCTGAGTTAAAGAAGAAAATTTTAAACTTTCCGATTCTAGAAGCGCGCACACACCCATATATATGATAGAACTTAATATGGAATTCAGCAGTCAGCTTTTATATGTATGAATCTTATGTGCCCTTATATGTAACTAGGATCTTTATGAAAGAAACGAAGTAAGATCATATTACAACTATTCACAAGAATCTCATGAATATGGGAAATAATTCTGCAAAGACTGGTGGTTAAAGATTAATTTCAATTCCAAGCTTTTTCCTTTGACCTTGTAGAACTCATTATTGAACTTCTCCATCCATTTGGTAGAAATTTCATGTATTTCCATTTTCTGCACATCTCTACGTAGCAATGTCATTGCTTGTTTATTGACTTTTGTTCAGGGCTCTTTGCGGAAACGTAGAGAACAAACTGATCAATATGCAATACCCCGTGGTGATTGGTTTGAAATAGTTTCAAGTCCACACTTCTTGGCTGAGATGGTATGTCCATCTCCCTCCTTCACCTCCATCTCGCACATCTACATTTGATATATACATCAAATGGACATTGATTTTAGTTCTGGCATTGTATCAGCGTCATAACTTAATACCTCATCTTTTTTAACACCTGTTTCAGGTAATTTATCTTGGCCTGTTGGTTGCAAGTGGAGGCACCAACTTCATCATGTGGTTACTTCTTCTTTTTGTGGTAATCTCAAACTCAAGTGCAGACTTTGTTAAATATTAGAATCATCACTTATCTTCTGTACTGCCAATTGCACTGAATCTGCTTTGTGATGGTTGTACAGGTGTCTAATCTTGCATTTGTTGCAGCAGAAACACATAGGTGGTATTTAAAGAAGTTTGCAAACTACCCACGGAACCGCTGGGCTGTGATTCCATTTGTGTACTAGTGACTTAAAACTTCCTTATGACAATATAATCTATTGGAATAATTAGGTGGATAGATTGACATCGTAATTTAATTAAAATTAAACGAAATAAGACATACAAAATATTATTATAAGTAAAAAAGAATTATAATACAAATATTGACTGACTTTAAGTTACAAATATTAATCTGTAACTTAGAAACTTTGAACTTATAAGATTAGGATTCTCACAAGTTTTACTGTTGAATGCTTGAATTTGTTTGTTATTCTCAATTCCTTTATTTCAAATTCTCAATTCCTTTATTCAATGTGGGTCTTTATTAAGTATGCTATATCCAAAGTTTATGATGAAAAAATCAAATATCTTATAATAATACCTTGATACTTGTTTTAGACTTTATATTGATGTGTTCAACATGTAAATCAAGTTTTCTTTTTCTTTTTCTTCAAAACCCTTTTAGTTAATGCATATAAACTTCTTATAAAAAAAAAAACGGTTTTCACATTTATCTTTTCTAGATATAAGTCAAAGATAGCACACATTATCACGACTACTTTGATGATATATAGTCAACCAAATCGTAGGAAAAAATATGTTATTAAAATCATTTTTTTAGTGTATCCTTTCACTACCAATCCTGTATAATATTGCTCTACCTATTTGTCATTATTTTTGAAAAGGCCATTTATTACCATTTTTTTCCTTGTGATAATGGTACAAGTTTTTAAGTTTTATTTTACAAAGAATTTAATTTCTTCTTGCATTATTGATATCCATTAAGAGACGTATAAATTATTAAATGCTTATTAAAGAATTAATGACTTTATAACCTTTGTTAAAGGCAGCATACTATATTGTCCTTTATTATATAATCTTAGTGCTAATTTAGTCGTCTTTTTTATGATCTAATCAACAAACTTATGAAACTTCGAACTCAAATGGTTATTAAAAATCTTTCTTTGGTGTAGTTTCACAATAAATTTTTATTCAAATCCTCTTTTTTATTTGTACCTTAGTCTCTAAACTTCTTTATGTAACATTGTTGTCTTCTTCTTCCTTTTGTATTTTGTCTTATACAAAAAAGTGGAATCCCTGTTAACAACAACCTTATGGGTAATAGGATCCCATAAGTAATAATGATGGGACTCAAGCAGCGACTTGAGCTACTATGGATTTCTACACAGGGGAGACATGAAGAGGTGGGTTTGGGCGATTTGTAAAAAGTTCAAGTCAAATGCCTAAAAGAAGTTGGAGATTACGATGCTGGAATGTAATCGAATTGGACTCTTTAGTAAACCGACATTGATCCTTTGTTGGGTCTATATACTGGAGAAACATAAGCAAACCAACATCAGAGTTCAACTTATAACCTTTGTCAGACCCGCATTTAATTTGTGCACTATAAGCTCTCGAACAAAAATGACATCAATGTTATCCAAGATAGGTGTTGAACAAGTATTTTAAGTAGTTAGAGTTTGATATTTCAAGCAGTTATTTCCTTTTATGACTCGTATAATTAGGTGCTTTAATTTGTTTAAATTTCATGTTTTTGTTTAGATAAGGATTAGTTTTCTTTCAAAACTCTTTGTTCAAATTAGATTACATCTAGGTTATTATTTCTTCTTAAGATTTTAGTTATAGTGTTTAAGCATATAAAAGGCTTACTTATTATTATAATGGGGAGGGTTCATTATTATTATTGAATTAAAATCCTTTTGGGGAGTTTTCTTAATCTTTGTGCTTAGAGAAATTCTTGTGTTAGTTCCTCTATTAACTATCGATCTTATCTAACTTACTAGTAGCAATCACTCCTAGAATCTTATCACTCTCAATTTTTTCTTTTATGGAGTATAGTGATTCATAACCGTCTTTGAATATTTTTAAACTAGATTTATTGGATTAATCTATCTTTGATAAAGCATTCTTAGGTCCTATCATATTAATATCAAATGTTATTAGTTCTATTAGTGATAATTGTATCAAAATTTTGTATCAAAACATAGTTTTATATTCAGATTCATTCTTGGTATCGTTATTTGCATATTAAATACTACTGTGACTTTGTTCCTTATATTCAATATTTATTAATTTTCTTATCATTCTTAAAGTTTCATTGATAATTAATTGTTCTTAAATTTTCGTTCCTTATTTCTTTACTTTTAAATTAATTAAGAAAATAAAAGAAAAAAGTGCAACAAAGTTTTATAAAGAAAATCCCTGGAAAGTTTCATTAAAAGAAAATACAAAAAGGCTAATAATTCCGTCATTCATTGTAAGGAGGAATTATTCCTGATCCAACAAAGACAAGGTGTTCCATGTACCATATATATTCTATTTTCTAGATATTCTCACTTTTATTGTCTTTGATTCATTTTTGTCAAGTTCTTCGTCATTTCTTTTATCGAGTTTAATTGGGTTATAATTCAATTTCTTATTTTTAAGTTTTCTTGTTCATTAACCTCTTTTTTGTTTTTTTTCCCTTCTTGTTCAAATTTGACTCTTTTTGTGTCTATAATAAAAGGAAAATATTTAAACTAGCCTTCTCGATTTAAATTGTTTAATTTGCAAAGAACCTCTAATCATGAGCTTAAATTGAGAGTTGAGTGATACTTCGAGAGAAAACACGTGAGTGCTTTTGTTACTAAATTTTCAAGTAAGTATATCATGACTCAAACTCAAAGGAGAACTATGTCTAAATACAAGGAAGTAAGTAAAACTATATCTAAATACAAGGAAGTAAGTAACGAGGAAAGAGTGAGAGTAGATAAAGGAAAGAGTGGAAATAGAACCATATCTAAAGACAAAGATGTAAATTATTTGATAATTCAATGAATTTAGGGAAAGATTGGATAAACATGATATTGTTATAGTTGTTCTATATCATAATCTACTTATAGGTCCTAAGATGGATGACTTCAAGGAGAATGATAAGGTTAAGGGTGCTACTAATTACTTAGGATAGCTAAACCTAAGGGGTGGTAGAGGAGGAAGAGGAGGAAGAATGGAGAGATAAGGAGGGGGCATGTAACATTCCACTCCCATAGAGCATATACCCAACAAAACGAAGGATATTCAAGAACATACTCTACAAAAATGGCACGTTAAAATGGTTAAATCAATTCATTTTATATTTTAATCCATTGCATATAATATAAAACATTTCAATAATTATGTTGTTCCATTTTTATTCATAAACATATATAGTCTCAAATGTCATTACATTTCCAAAATTCACATATACAATATACAACAGTTGAAAGATAAAATTCTTGATCCATCATAATTAAGACATTTGCAAGATCAACTGATCCTGACATTGACCCGTATCCAAATGCAGAAGTCACTTCAACTAGACTAGCTAGATTTCTCATGAACCTGAAAAACAATGGTACAATTTTGGTGAGTTTGCGAACTCAGTAAGTGGATCATCATCTATGTTCTCACTCAAAACAAACATAAATATCGCAAGTATATAACACAGTTCAATTAGTATTTCATATCACTTAAAATCAAATCTCATATATTACATCATTCAGAATTTAGTACCTGATCGCAAAATATATCATATTCCAACAAGTCCGTTATGAACACAAGCATTTCATATAATCATTTCAGGATAATCTAATCATCCATTTCATCTCATTTATATCATCCATATATACACAAAACATAGCATATCATTGTATCCACGCAATTCAGTCATTCTTTGCAAATATTCACATGGTACATGTAAAGATATGGATGTAATGCACATGAGACTCCACTTTTATTTTTATTTCGTTGTGACCAAGTGCCTATTAATTGACCCATATCTCTTGTGGATACCTGCTTATTTCAGGTACTGACCCATATCCCTTGTAAATACCGGGCTTATTTCACACATTGGCCCATATATCTCGTGGATATCGGGCTTATCTCAGGTACTAACCCATATCCCTTATAGATACCCAGCTTATTTCAGTCAAGTCACTCCGGTCACAACTCTTTTATTTGATCATGCACATTAATGTCATGAAATGCATCATCTCACATAATGTGCTATCAATCACTTTCATTCAATGTGCATAGTCATTTATCACAATCAACGGATCAGAGTTCGGCATTCAACTCAGTTGAGTATCACTTATTCCATTCACATTCACATTCACATTTATCATCAGACATTAGTCCGGCATTCAACAATAATGATAAGCATCACTGATTTAGTCAAATTCACATACAATGAACACTTCCAATACAGTCCTGAATAATGATCTCCTCAGACAATTGATGTCCAGAATTATCACAATCAAACCAACAATAGTTTATTATGTAAAAATTTAAACGAGAGCAATTCAAGCATAGTAAGATGCATCTAAGTCAACTTACTACACATATAACTCAAACAGAGAAGCACATATAATTGAGTTGACACATCTAGGTTAACTCACAGTAAATTCCTCGTGAGCTATTGCCTTGACAGTCCAACAGTGTCTAGATGTTGTCGATCAACTTGTGCTTCTATATCATACAATACACACATAATCCACACATTACTAAGTTGATCAATCATATAATTGTTCAACCATGCACATGTATATGTATCATGTTCAATGCATGCTCAATTGAAAAATCTAGGTATTTATCCTTAATCGCATCACTTGACCATTAACAACATCATTTATGTATGTCAAGCTTACGCTTAGGTTCATAGATCAAAGAACTTGGTTAATCTAATATCATCAATCATATGTCTATCACATACATGCTTTCCAATTCTTTTTCTAGGGTTAAAAGATCACAAAGTATTCAATTCTTATTCACATTTACTTAATACACATTACTCTCACTTGAATCACATTAGCCATATACGATCACTTTCATTTCTATAATATCTCTAAATACGGTCACTTTCATTTTTATAACATCGCTAAATTTCTAGAATTTGTCTCAATGATATCAACTATCCGTACTTAAGTTATAACTTCCATTATCACTTTGAACATATCGAGTATTTAATCACTTTATCCATCACCCACTAAGTTCAATTCAAGCTTCATTCAAGCCTAAATACATCATAGGAAAGCACCTAACCATTTGTTGTGTCAAACCACACATAAAAGAAGCATTTTTCACTTGATAACCATTCCCATTTTCTAGGTTTTCTAACTCTATTTTCTGGTCACTTTTGTATGACAATTTTGACCTAGAAAATGAGGTATTTAGGCAACACATTCTCTTAAGTTTCTAAAAACATCAATTTCATGCAGTTTGGTTTAGTATTATGCGAGTTATACCCAAAATACTACAGACTATTCTAGAACAACGATAGCACCCAGTACTCAACTTCAAGACAAATTTCAAAACCCTTAGAGATAGAATTAAAATTTGATTCCTTCATGAAAATTATAGCCATATGTCTCTAGTTTAATATAAATTAAAAATCATCCCATTAAAATATCTACAGATTAAGATATGGCTAAAATACAGATTCCTATTCAGTGGAAACATTCCATCTAATATATTCCAGCACAGAAGTTTATCACAAGCAGTATTGGGGAAATAGACATAACTCGAGCTCTAGTTACTATCACAGAGATCAAATTAAGACCTATAACTACAACTTTCATTCTTTGAGTTTCTTAAAAATTCGTGCTTTAAGGATATGAAAGACAGATCGAAAGAGAAAGATGAAATTGAAACCAGAATTTTAACTTATCTTGATAACCTCTTTCCTTCTCCTCTTCTCTCCCCTTTTTCTCTCTTTCTCTTCTTGTTTTAGTTTTTCTCCTTCTTCTAACCTTATGGCCGACCTTAACTCTCAGTTCTACTGATTTTTCATTCATTTTCTCTAGAAAATTCAAAGAAAATCAAACTAATTCATGTGTCACCATTCCATTGGTCCATATGTCACCATTCTATTGGTACATATGTTATCCTTCTATTGGTCCATATATTACTATTCTATTGGTCCATGTGTCACTTACTTTAGGTTCCACATGTAACTCATTTAAGCCTCCATATGTCACTACTTATAAGGCTACACATGTCACCAATCGTAAGGCTACACACGTCACCAATTATAAGGCTACATATGTCATCATTTGTAAAGTTACACATATCACCATTCTATTGCTCCATATGTCACAAGTCCAAGGTGCCATTTGTCACAATGTTAATGGGATACTTATCGCAATTATAATCAAGCCACTTATCATCCATTTAATTGAGTCATTTGTCACTTATTCCCAATGCCACATTTCACAATTTCATAGTTCTAATCAACCTAAATTCCTATATATCAATTTTTCTTTCCCTTTAACATGTTTCTTAGACTAGATGCACATATCACCTCATCAATTACTCAATTGTAACAATAAATTCCCAATTCACTAATTATGATCCATCAATTCATATTATTGGTAAACCAAAATGAAAAAGTTTGGGAATGCATATTCATATCACATTCATTTTCGTTCCATACCCCAGAATATGTCAATTGAGTGCATATACTATCTTGCAATGTTTTCTAAATCATGATTCGTATGTGTATATGAATATTATGCATGTGAATGAAATGCACCTCGTAAATTCTTAAATGAAATAACTCATATGACTCAATCTAACAGTTTAATCTTTTAACAATTTTAGGAGGTGGGATATTACAACTCTCCCCCTTAAGAAATTTCATCCTCGAAATTCTTACTTGACTGATCAAACATTTGGGGATAATGTTGTCTCATGTTTTTCTTAGTCTCTTAAATAGCTTCTTCTCTCGAATGATTTCTCCAATAACTTTTACTAGAGGAATTACTCGATTCCTCAACTACTTAGTTTGATATCCAACTTTTGTTTTACTATTTCCTCTATATAACTCAAATTACTTGCAATCTCAAGTTCCTGAGCTGGTAATCTATGCCTCAAGATATTATCCATAAGTTGAAAACGCACATTTTTAAGCCAAATATTGATATTCAATACTCATTCATACAAATTATCAATACAATTGTACATTAGTACAATTTATCACTACAACCAATACAAATGCTCATCAATACCAATTATTCATGTTGTCATGTTGTATTTCTTATTTATGACTGTTAAGTTTCCTTTCTGTGTTAAGCCTGCACATTTTCTGTGGGTGTGGATAACTGGTGTTGTTTTGCATAACTTTTTTTTTGGTCAGCTAAGGACAGGCCTCAATTACTGCGGGCTGCGTGACGGGCTACAGTCCAATCCACCGATGGGTAGTCCAGTCCGTAGTCGACCTATGGCCTAGTGGCCACGGGCGGGTCGGGCCAACCTCGACCTATCTACATTTTTTAATAAAAAACAAAACGGCATCGTTTTGGACGGGCCAGGCCAACCCTGGCCCGTCTATATTTTAAATTAAAAAATACAAAATGACGCCGTTTTGGAAAAAATGGCCGGGCCGCTTGCCAATCATGGTCGACTCATGGCCTAAGCCGGATCAGAATTGCCATCCCTACCGTCATCCCTAAACTACCTTAATCCTATTGTAGATCATTTTCACCTTATCAATCGTATCTTGAATCAATTATGAGTCATCAATATTCCTCAGGCCCTCTTTGTCCTAATATAAGGGTTTTTGACATCCTCTACCACTTAATTTCATAATCATATTATCTTGTTCTATATCATTGCCAATGTTTTCAAAAGTTTTACTGCACATACAGTAACTAAACATTCTGGACTTATTTTCTTCTTCAAAATTAACCTCAAGTTATACTTTGTAATTCTCAAACTAAACTTTGCAAATGTCCACCAAATTCTGTTATAGAGCAGTCAATTGTAAGAAAAGTAATATGTAGATTGCAAATCTAACGTAAATGTTTTTAATATGCAATTTCTATACAACTACATTCCATTTCTCATACCTTGATTTTTGTAACACAAGCTACCTTAATCACATCTGCTGAACATTAACTATTTCATAATATCAAGTATGGAAAATATCTCAATTCTGGTCTCCGATCATCTACAGCAGGTAGATATAGTTGACCATCACTTGTAAAGGTATCATTGTATAATAAGAACTTAACACTCTATCTTTATGAGATAATACCATCCAATTCATGCACTTAAAGATCTTAGTATTACACAGGACATATCCATTCATACAAAACAATCAATATCTAACAATAACACTCTATCTTTATATCAATGTTCATAACTCATATTTCTAATTCGACAAAATTAGAGATCATATCTGTTTCGTTTCCAATAATACATTTCGCATGACGTATAATGTGAATATTTTATAGCATTTTTCAGCCTTGGATTTCGAATTAACTAACAACTTAACCCACAAAATCAATAACTATTAATATGTCTAATCCTCTATACAATGTTTTCAAGTCCTTCAAGCGATAACAATAACATCGTCTTAAATTCAAGGACTCAGTAACATAATTTGGATACTTTACAACAACAAAAATATATGTACAATCTCTATATTATGTTCAGCTCCTCGTCCCTGAGTATTATAATTATCTGACTCCAATATTCACCTTTGATCTGCTCAATATTCACCAATTCCTAAAAATGGAACATTTGGTCTATATGATATAATTCAGTGAAAGTCTTCATAAAAGAAGATTTCTCTCAAAAGTTACTTGTATTGTTCATGAAAGCTTTCTTAGTCAATAATATTCATCATTGTTTTTCAACCATTCATAATATTTCAACAAAATCAATTTCTCTCATATCTTACATAATCAAAATTATATATATAATAAAGCTCAGTGATGCAGTAAGCATGCACATTTACTCTTATGCCTTGGAAACCATTAAGACCATTATATCTTATCTAAAGATTTATTTTTAAAAGGTGACCAATTAATATCTCAAGCTAATGATACCTTGATCTCAATTGATTCTGGATAACATTTGGGTATCTTACGACTATACAAAAGTTACCTATCCTTAGTGGTTATCATTTCAATATATCTACATAAATTCACACTTTCACTGTGCTACTCTGATTCATATTAGATTTTTTAATGGGAACTAGTGCTTAAGAGCATTCAATAAGTCATAGATCACTCCCTGTACAATATCCAAGCATGTAATACGTATGTGCTCAGGAGCATCATTCCTGAAGGTAACCATATTATCAGATGTACACTCACAATAACTAGTCAACTTAACTTTGAGAACTTCTACATATATTACTATCATTTATTTCATCTCTCAGTTATCATTTATTTCGTCTTATATAAGTATGTTCTCAATCAATTCAAAAATATAGGATGTGTAACCATCATAAAATTGTGATATCAGATCCAATAATATAACCTTATACTAAATCATAAGCTCTTAACATGATAGTTGAAAAACTATTTCAGATAAAAGTTCAACCTCTCAAAGAAATAGATATTTTAGTTTTCTTTCAACTTTGTTTGTACACTTTAAATCTTATCATTTCCACCTACATCTCTAGTTTTCCTAGTCAAATCTATGAAAATGTATTCACATTTACATCAATTCAAATGTGTACAACCACAGCTTAAGACTGATGTCATATTCGATAATATAACCATGAATACGAATTCATTGAATCTAGTTCTAACATCCCAAACCATGTAAGATCTCCCATACCTATGTAATAAATATTCAATCACAATTGATACAACACTTTTACTGCCCCCTTTTGTTTTCCAACCCATTTTTAATCTTTACTAAATCTGCTATGTCATGATACTAACAACTTTCCATTTTCCCTCACTCTAACGGGTCATCATTCTTTTCATTGCTTATAACATTTCAGACTCCTAACGAATGTTCAGGCGTGTGACTTATTTAAAGGCAACTAAGACTGGGGATCAGTTGCCACTGGTTGCTATGACATGTTCAAGTTACATGTACCTTGAAATATATTGGGATAAATGCCCATGTAAGATGCTAAATCTGGGCCCCTGATACCAAAATGTAACATACCACTCTTATAGAGCATATACCCGACATACCGAAGGATATTCGAGAACATACTATACAAAAATGACTCATTAAAATGGCTAAATCAATTCATTTTACATTTTAATCCATTGCACATAATATAAAATATTCCAATAATCTTGTTGTTCCATTTTTATTCACAAACATATACAGTCTCAAATGTCATTACATTTCCAAAATTCACATGTATAATAGACAACAGTTGAAAGAAACAATTCTTGATACAATATAATTAAGACATTTGTAGGTACAACTTGTGGCACCCCAATCCCACCCGTCATGTACACATATGCCCTTCAGACGTACGTGCATATGCCCAACAGAAATGGCATGTCAATTTATATCACTTTCACTATACTCATGGCATCATAATTAAAATCATAAATAACACAATAATTAAACTCCAAATTCCTCTTTTCATTTTGTAAACAATATGTAAATTGTAGCTTTATAAGTCATCCATATATGTACAATATCAACAACCTATCAGAGTCTACAGCTCTGTCTACAAAACATGCTACATATATGAGGAATTATACAAAAATTTTAGTCTAAGTTCTTCAATCCAGCTAACCGACCTTTGAGCCATGACTTTAATTCAAAAGTAGTACTAGATCTCTTCTAAGCTGCCTTAGAAGCTATATCGTCTCTCTTGAACTTGAAAATATCATCGTTGTAATTTGGTTGAGTTTTACGAACTCAGTTGAATAACCATTCTTGATGGTTCACCCATATCACATAACACATCAATTCAAATAATCACATAAATCACATAATTCACATTATTTTATTTACTAACATAAAAAATCATAATACACGTTGTACACAATCTTCACATTTCTCATTCAACATAATTCAATAATACATTGCAATCATTCAAAACATATATACATTAAGCGTATATGCAATATTTATGAGACTCACATTCATTTATTTCATTGTTGTGATCGAGTGCCTTTTTCACTGTCCCGTTTCCGTTATATCATACTGTCCCTTATCTATTGAGGATATAGGGCTCTTTACACAAGTGACCTGCGTTGCCAGTGAAAAAGAGCTTAAAGCTCAGACATTTGTAATGGTGTGCACCACATATATTCAATCAATCATGCTCATTCAGTCACATTCATGTTCTTTTTCTCATTCACATTTGTCATCAGACCTTAAGTTCGGCATTCAACATACAAGTTAAGTATCACTTAATTCATCACATTCACATACAATGAGCACTTCCAAATAGGATAATCATGCATCAAACGCCTCGGACATTCAAGGTCCAGAATCAGTGCATACACATCACATAATAATTCGATACATAATTAAATAAACAAACATTCATAGTGAGACCATCTTAGGTTACTCCCAGTTTGCTCCCGTTAGCTTATTGGCTTGAAATGCCAGCAACGTCTGGAAGTGGTCGCTCAATATGCTCTTCTATAATATGCAAACATATACATTTACCATTACTACTTTGTACATTCATATGAATACAAGATCATAAGCACATGTATATATGTCATGTATAATGCATGTTCAATGACAAATTCCAGAGTATATTTTCCTTAATAACCATCTTATAATCAATTAACAACACCTTTTAATCATTCTTTAATCTCTAATACTCTTTGTCCACTTTAATCACCTCATTCATCATCAGCTAGGTTCATTCAAGAACTAATTTAAGCCTAAATACCTTATATGGGAACACAATAGCATTAATTGGTTCATACTTCACTCAAAAGACAACTCTTTTTCTCTATAAGCGCGGTCACGATTATGGTGTCCCTGCCACGATCGTGATAGAAACTTTTAGAACTGGTCACGATCATGGTGCTCCTGCCACAATCGTGACAGAAACTCTTTCTGGCCAGGCATGCCCTACCTTTTCTTCCTTCTTTTCTACACAAATTCAACACATCTTCTCACATCCATTTCATAAAAAATTTTCCCAAATTCATTCATAAAAAATTTTCCCAAATTTAACTCTTATAATTCAACCTCATTTTGTACTAATTCAACTACCATATTGATTACATGAACTCCATAAAATTCAACTCATTTGATTCATCATTTTACAATTCAATTTCATCGTTTATGAAATCCTATCTCTATCCATAGTATATCTCATTCATAATGCATCAAACAATTCATTCATTATGTCATGTCCTCATTTAACACTCTAAGCATTTCACATTTAGATGCATTGACATCAAACATCCTTTTCCTTAAAGTATAACATCAAGATCATTCAAAACTTATCACACATTTAATCAACCTTTCCAACATCAAAATTATGTTCCTTTAAACCCCAATTAAGTCCAAGAGCATCATAGATATATACCTTATCCTTAATTGTTTCAACCATTGCATAATCAAAACATTTACATGAAAAATCACTGCCCACGATTGTGGCATCCCATGCCACGATCGTGATATAAATAATTCTCCCACTTATCCTACAGTTTTCCATTTTTTTCCCAGGATAGATTTTTAGGGTTGTTTTCTATGACCATTATGACTTAGAAATGAGGTTTTTAGGCCACACATGTTCTAATAAAATGTTCCTCTATGTCTTAGGTTTCTAGTGACATCAAATTCATGCATTTTGGTTCATTATCATGCACGTTATAATCAAAACACTACAGACTATATGAACACAATACTCAACTTCAATCCAAATTTCAAGACTTGTAAGGACAGATTTCAAATTTGATTCCTTCTTGTAAAATGTATCCCTATATTTCTAGTTTACTCTAAATCAAAATACATCCAATTTGAAAATCTATAGATCAAGATATGGCCAAAATACAGATGTATGTTTAGTGAAAGTACTCCATCTAACATATTCCAGCACACATTTAACTTCATTTTCAACTCTACCATTTTCTCCAAACTATCATCCTACTTATTCTCATTTCAAGGCAATACAATAGCCTTTTCTTTGGCTTTAAACTCATGAATTATCATTCATCTTAACAAAAAGTAAGACATAATTCTATTTATCTCTTCATCCACATACACACATCATCATACTTCAACTTCCTTGTTCATCATCATTCATCTCTTAATTCATTATCATAATTGATTCATTTATCAAATAATTCATGAATAATATTAGCTCACTAAATTCATTTTTGACAAAAACCTCTTTATAAATTAAACACCCATGATAACACCTAAAGAATTTCATATTCAAAACAAAACATTAAATTACTCATCATAATGTCCCATTTACACTAACCCATGAAGATCAACATGTAACTTACTTGATTTAGCTCCAAATCCTTCAAGAGCACACCAACCGTAGCTTTATTGACAACCCACTTATATCACCATTCCAAGGAGGGAGGTTGGGTTATTTTGTGAGGAATGAAAGAGAGTACAATACGATGGTAAAAAATGGAGGTGAAAGTGAGCTTCAACTTTGATAATGATGGGTGAAGCAAAAATCGTGAAAGTGAAGAAGAATAAAGAAGATGAGGAGAAGAGTTTCGTAAAGAAGAAGAAGAAAAGCAAGAATGAAGGCAAAATAATTAAATGGGTCTTTCAACCTTAAGGATTCATGAGTTAAAGACTCACTTGCCACATGTCAAATTTCTAGTTGTTAGAATTAGGTTCTTTCATTAACTAGTCCAATCAACTCCAATTTCTAGCCCAATTGTCTCCAAATTTCAATGACATAGGTCATTAATCCAAATGTCATTTATAAAAATTTCCACTACCATTTGACTCTTAATTCTACTTCCATTTATCAGATATCCTGCCACTTGGCATTTTTCCTAGTTTCAAAATTTTCCCAAAAATTCAAGAATTTTCTAAATTTCACCAAAATTTCTAAATCAATACTTATTCACGTCAATTCAATTTTCAATAAATGTAAACCACAATTCATATCAAAAATCACATTTATAAATCCATTATACCCGAAAATGTCAATGAATGTGTATACAATCATTTTAATGTGCAAACATTAATATTCACATGTGTGTGTATATCATATTATGCATGAACATAAAATGTACTTTCTAACTTCTCATTAATCTCTCATGTATCATATTCTAGGGTCCTAACCTTTAATATGGGATAATGGGATGTTACAAATCTCCCCTTCTTAAGAAATTTTGTACTCAAAATTCTTACCTAATTGTTCAAACAGGTAGGGATATTGTCTCATGTGCTCCTCTGTTTTCTAAGTTGCTTCCTCACTCGAGTGATTCTTCCAAAGGACTTTCACCTATAGAATTACTAGGTTCTTAGTTGTTTTGTTTGATATCCCACTATCTTGATCGGCTCCTCCACATAACTCAAATTACTAGATATTTCGATCTCCTGAGCTGTTAACACATGCATCGGATTCGACCGATACCTCCTGAGCATACTCACATGGAATACATTACGTATCTAAGACATCTTATGTAACACCCCATTACCGTAGGGTATGCACCGGGACACCCATAGGTCATTCCAATACATATCCTATGATAAGGGAGCGCTACGTGCAATCACTACAATACTCCACATGGCATCATATCAATTTGAATAAT
>JANQBM010000220.1:25455673-25468673 GCA_025594535.1 Erythroxylum domingense
TGTCTAAGTTTTCAGTGCCATTGGACAGTCATTTTCTCTACCGGTAAACTCTTATTCTGTCACTTGACAATTTTCCTGGTCCGGAAATGATCTCGAAAATTTTCTGGAAAATTTCTAAAATTCTCTAAAAATTAGAAAATCCTAATAACCCTCTCCAATTCAAATTTTACACATACAAAGCATGATTTTCAAAAAATCACATTCATTCACAAAATACCGGGAAATGTCATGAATGCATGTACAGACATTTTTCATGTGCAAAAATCACTGATCATGTGTATATATATATTATATAATGCATGAGCATGAGATGTATTTTTTCTAATTTCTCCAATTGATCTCCCGTGTACCAATTTCCATGGTTCAACCCTTTGTATGGAAACGGGATGTTACATACTTCCTTTATATAACAATTCATAATGGCCCTATGAGTAGTGAGCCAATCCATACCTATGATAACATCTATTTCCTTTAACTGTAACACAATCAAGTCTGCCTCCAACTCTACCTGATCAATTCAAATTAAACACCTCTTGCAGACTTCCCCTATTACGGCGATACTAACATCGATGTACTGACCTCTAATCCATATCTCAATAACTTTCTATCACAATGCAACCTAGATGTCATATGCGATGTGATAAAAGAATGCATAGATCTAGGATCTAGCAATGCATAAGCCTCAAATGCAAAGATAAGTAACATACCTGCAATGACATATGGAGAATCCTAAGCCTTCTGTCTAGTCATGGCATAAAATTTAGCCTGAGACTACGGTTGGTTGCTCTGTACCTTAGTCCTGACAGTATGACTCCCAGAACTTATTTTACCTCTGCTACGTCCTCTCTATCCAGACCCACTGGCTTGGCTCTACTGAACCGTAGTTTCTATCGCCACACTTCCTCTCCTACCAGATTATGCTCCAAACACAATAGAACAATCTCTGGCATGATGATCAAATGAGTCAAGTTGAAGGCAGGCTCTTGTCAACTTCCAGCATCCACTACTGTGCTTCTTCCTATATGTTTGCAATTCGGTAACTGACCCGATACTGCACCTCTTCCACTGCCAGACTATATAAAGTTACCCCTATTTAAACCCTAATTGTCTTGATCGAGTCGGTGGTCTAAAAACTCTGTTCTAACACTTACTAAATCTTCTTTTAGAACCACCTTGAGACTCACTGGGCCTCTTCAGTCTAGACTCTATCCCACATTTTGGCTGACTATCCTTCAACAACTACGCAATTCGGATCAAGTCAGCCCGTAATTTTGCAAAATTACCCTGGTTAGAAATGGCTAACCTCGTCCGAATCTCCATGTTCATCCCGTCTACAAATCTCCTGTACTTATCTTCCTCAGTAGGGATCAAGGCAGTAACATATCCCATCTGCTCATTAAATTTAATCTCATACTCAATATCGATAATCTACCCTATTTCAAATCTAGAAATTCCTTCATCTTTTTGTCCAAGTAGATTTTGGGCATGTAGTTCTCCTTGAAGACTCTCAAAAAGTCTTCCCACCTCAAGCTACAAGGCCTGGTGGTATTGTTTGGAACAGTCTTCCACCACTAATATGCTGGGACTTACAACAAGAAGACTGCATAGTCGAACCTCTCATCCGTCTCGCAATCCATCTGATTGAAAACTCTTTCTGTCCTCTCTAGCCATCCCTCGGCATCTGCAGGATCTGTACTTTTGTAGAAGTCCACAACCTCCTGCTTTCGCAGTTTGTCGTACCTCCTTACATTTATCGTTCAACATAATTCAATAATACATTGCAATCATTCAAAACATATATACATCATGCATATATGCAATGTTCATAAGACTCACATTCATTTATTTTGTTGTTGTGACCGAGTGCCTTTTTTACTGTCCCATATCAGTTACGGATACCAGACTCTATCATACTGTCCCTTATCCATTGGGGATACAGGGCTCTTTATACATTGAGCTTAGGCTCGTACCACAAATATATGAGCTTTAAGTTCTTTTTCACTGGTAACTTAAGTCACAACTGCCTTTAGCTTTCATGCATTCATGTAATGGTGTCCACCATATATATTCAATTAATCATGCTCATTCAGTCACATTCATGTTCTTTTTCTCATTCACATTTTTCATCGAACCTTCCGTCTGGTATTCAACATATAAGTTGAGTATCACTTATTCCATCATATTCATATATAATGAGCACTTCCAAATTGGGTAATCATGCATCAAATGCCTCGAACGTTCAAGATCCGGAATCAGTACATGCACGTCACATAATAATTCAATACATAATTAAATAAACAAACATTCATAGTGAGACCATCTTAGGTTACTCACAGTTTGCTCTCGTTAGCTTATTGCCTTAAAGTCCCAGCAACATCTAGAAGCAATCGCTCAATAAACTCTTCTATAATATGCAAACATATACATTTACCATTACTACTTTGTATGTTTATATAAATACTCGATCATAAGCATATATATATATATATATATATATATATATATATATATATATATATCATGTATAATGCATGTTCTTATAATCAATTAACAACACCTTTTAATCATTCTTTAATCTCTAATACTCTTTTAAGCCTAAATACTTTATATGGGAACACCATAGCATTAATTGGTTCATATTTCACTCAAAAGATAGATCTTTTTCTCTATAGGTCTAGCCACGATCATGACAGAAACTTTTAGAACTGGCCACGATCGTGGCACTCCTGCCACGATCCTGACAGAAACTCTTTCTGGCCAGGCCACGATCGTAGGGAAGGGCCACGATCATGCCCTGCCTTTTCTACCCGAATTCAACATATCTTCTCACATATATTTCATACCAAATTTTCCCAAATTCACCTCTTATAATACGACCTCATTTCATACTAATTCAACTACTATATTGATTATATTAACTTCATAAAATTCAACTCATTTGATTCATCATTTTACAACTCAATTTTATCATTCATGAAATCCTATCTCTATATATAATATATCTCATTCATAATGCATCAAACAATTTATTCATTATGTCATGTCCTCATTTAACACTCTAAACATTTTAGATGCATTGACATCAAACATCCTTTTCCTTAAAGTATAACATCAAGATCATTCAAAACTTATCACACGTTTAACCAACCTTTCCAACATCAAAATTGCGTTCCTTTAAGCCCAAATTAAGTCCAAAAGCATCATATACCTCACCCTTAATTGGTTCAATCATTGTATAATCAAAACATTTTTATGAAAAATCACTGCCCCACGATCGTGACAGAAACAATTCTCCCACTTATCCTACAGTTTTCCAGTTTTTTCACAGGATAGATTTTTACGTCTGTTTCCTATGACCATTATGACCTAGAAAATGAGGTTTATAGGCCACAAATTATTCTAATAAAATGTTCCCATATGTCTTAGGTTTCTAATGAAATCAAATTCATGCATTTTGAGTCAGTATCATGTACATTATAATCCAAACATTACATACTGTTCTCATACCTCGACAAAACACAATATTCAACTTCAAGCCAACTTTCAAGACTCTTAAGGATAGATTTTAAGTTTTATTCTTGCTTGAAAAATGTAGTCCAATGTTTCTAGTTTACTCTAAATAAAATCCATCCGATTTTGAGATGTACAGATCAAGATATGGTCAAAATACATATGCATGTTCAGTGAAAGTGCTCCATCTAACATATTCCAGCACACATTTAACTTCATTTTTCAACTATACCCTTTTCTCCAAACTATCATCCTACTTCTTCTCATTTCAAGACAATACACTAGCCTTTTATTTGGCTTTAAACTTATGGATTATCATTCATGTTAACACAAAGTAAGATATAACTCTATTTATCTCTTCATCCACACACACACATCATCATATTTTAACTTCCTTATTCATCATCATTCATCTCTTGATTCATTATCATAATTGATTCATTTATCAAACAATTCATTAATAATATTAGCTCAATAAATTCATTTTTGACAAAAAACTCTTTATAAATCAAACACCCATGATAACACCTAAAGAATTTCATATTCAAAACAAAACTTTAAATTACTCATCATAATGTCCCATTTACATTAACCTATGAAGATCAACATGTAACTTACTTGATTTAGCTCCAAATCCTTCAAGAGTTGTTGACAACCCACGTGCATCACCATTCTAAGGTGAGAGGTTGGGTTATTTTGTGAGGAATGAAAGAGAGTACAAGATGATGGTAAAAAATGGAGGTAAAAGTGAGCTTCAACTTTGATGATGGTGGGTGAAGCAAAAATCATGAAAGTGAAGAAGAATAAAGAAGATGAGAAGAAGAGGTTTTTATAGAAGAAGAAGACAAGCAAGAATGAAGGCAAAACAAGTAAATGTCTTTCAACCTTAGGGAGTCGTGAGTTAAAGACTCACTTGCCACATGTCAAATTTCTAGTGGTTGGAATTAAGTTCTTTCATTAACTAGTCCAATTGTCTTCAAATTTCTAGCCCAATTGTCTCCAAATTTTAATGACATAGGTCATTAAATCCAAATGTCATTTATAAAATTTTACACTATCATTTGACTCTTAATTCTACTTACATTTATCAAATGTCCTGCCACTTGACATTTTTCCTAGTTTCAAAATTTTCCCAAAAATTCAGAAATTTTCTAAATTTCACCAAAATTTCTAAATCAATACTTATTCACACCAATTCAATTTTCAATACATATAAAACACAATTCATATCAAAAATCACATTTATAAATCTATTATACTAGGAAAATGTCAACGAATGCATGTACAATCATTTTAATGTGCAAACATTAATATTCACTTGTGTGTGTATGTCATATTATGCATGAACATGAAATATACTTTCTAACTTCTCATTAATCTCTCATTTATTGTATTCTAGGGTCCTAACCCTTAATATGGGATAACGGGATGTTACACAACTGATCCTGACACTGACCCATATCTAAATGCAGAAGTTACTTCAACTAGACCATCTAGATTTTCCTGAACCTGAAAAACAATGGTGCAATTTTGGTGAGTTTGCTAACTCAGTGAGTGGACCATCATCGATGTGCTCACTCAAAACAGATATAAATATCACAAGTATACAACACAGTTCAATTAGTATTTCATATCACTTAAAATCGATTCTCATATATCACATCATTCAGAATTTACTACCTAATCGCAAAATACATCATATTCCAACAAGTCCATTATGCACAAGCATTTCCAACAAGTCCATTATGAACACAAACATTTGATATATCCATTTCAAGATAATCTAATCATTCATTTCATCTCATTTATATCATCCACATATACACAAACATAACATATCATTGTATCCACGCAATTCAGTCATTCTTTGCAAATATTCACATGATACATGTAAAGATATGGATGTAATGAACATAAGACTCCACTTTCATTTTATTTCGTTGCGACCGAGTGCCTATTAATTGATCCATATCCCTTGTGGATACTAGGCTTATTTCAGGTACTAACCCATAGCCCTTGTGGATACCGGGCTTATTTCAGGCAGTGGCCCATATCTCTCGTGGATACTGGGCTTATCTCAGGTACTAACCTATATCCCTTGTGGGTACTAGGCTTATTTCAGGCTAGTCACTCCTGTCATAACTCCTTTATCTGATCATGCACATTAATGTCATGAAATGCATCATCTCACATAATGTGCTATCAATCACTTTCATTCAATCTGCACAGTCATTTATCACAATCATCGGATCAGAATTCAGCATTTAACTCAGTTGAGTATCACTTATTCCATTTATATTCACATTCACATTTATCATCGGATCTTGGTTCTAAATTCAACAATAATGATAAACATAACTTATTCAATCAAATTCACATACAATAAGCACTTCAAATATAGTCCCAAATAATGATCTCCTCGGACAATTGATGTCTGAAATTATCATAATCAAACCAATAACAGTTCATTATGTAAAAATTTAAACGAGAGCAATTCAAGCATAGTAAGATGCATTTAAGTCAACTTACTACACATATAACTCAAACAGAAAAGCACATATAATTGAGTTGACACATCTAGGTTAACTCACAGTACATTCTAGGTGAGCTATTGCCTTAACAGTCCAACAATGTCTGGATGTTGTCAATCAACTTGTGCTTCTATATTATACAATAGACGCATAATCCACATATTACTAAATTGATCAATCATATAATTGTTCAACCATGCACATGTATATGTATCATGTTTAATGCATGCTCAATTGAATATTCTGGGTATTTATCCCTAATCATATCACTTGACCATTAACAACATCATTTTTGTATGTCAAACTTACACTTAGGTTCGTAGATCAAAGAACTTGGTTAATCTAATATCACCAATCATATGCCTATCACATACATATGTTCCAATTCTTTTTCTAGGGTCATACAAAGTATTCAATTCTCATTCACCTTTACTTAATACACATTACTCTTACTTGAATTACATTAGCCATATAAGATCACTTTTATTTCTATAACATCTCTAAATTTCTAGAATTTGTCTCAATGATATCAACTATCCATACTTAAGTTATAACTTCCATTATCACTTTGAACATATCACATATTTAATCACTTTATCCATCATCTACTAAGTTCAATTCAAGATTAATTCAATCCTAAATGCATCATAGGAAAGCACCTAACCATTTGTTATGTCAAACCACATATAAAAGAAGCATTTTTCACTTGATAACCATTCCCATTTTATAGCTTTTCCAACTCTGTTTTCAATTCAATTTTGTATGACCATTTTGACCTAGAAACTGAGGTATTTAGGCAATACATTCTTCTAAACAAATGTTTCTATATGTCGTAAGTTTCTAACAACATCAAGTTCATGTAGTTTGGTTCAGTATTCTGCGAGTTATACCCAAAATATTACAAACTATTCTCAAACAATGACAGCACCTAGTACTCAACTTCAAGCCAAATTTCAAAACCCTTAAAGGTAGAATTAAAATTCGATTCCTTCATGAAAATTGTATCCATATCGCTCTAATTTAATCTAAAGTAAAAATTATCCAATTTGGATATCTATAGATTAAGATATGGATAAAATACTTATGCCTATTTAGTGGAAATACTTCATCTAACATATTCCAGCATAGGGGTCTATCACAGGTAGTATTGGGGAAACAGACATAACTCGAGCTCTATTCACTATTTTCTCAAGCCACTTTCACAGAGATCAAGTAAGACCTATATCTACAACTTTAATTCTTTGAGTTTCTTCAAAATTCGTGCTCTAAGGATATGAAAGACAGATTGAAAGAGAAAGATGAAATTGAAACCAGAATTTCAACTTACCTTGATAACCTCTTTCCTTCTCCTCTTCTCTCCCCCTTTTTCTCTCCTTCTCTTCTTATTTTCGTTTTTCTCCCTCTTCTAACCTTATGGCCGACCTTCACTCTCACTTCTATTGTCTTTTTCATTCATTTTCTCTAGAAAATTCAAAGAAAGTCAAACTAATTCATGTATCACTATTTCATTGGTCCATGTGTCACCATTCTATTGGTACATATGTTAACCTTCTATTGGTCCATATGTTACTATTTTATTGGTCCATGTTTCACTTACTTTAGGCTCCATATGTAACTCATTTAGGCGTCCATATGTCACTACTTATAAGGCTACACATTTCACCAATTGTAAGGCTACACATGTGACCAATTATAAGGCTACATATGCCATCATTTGTAAAGCTACACATGTCACCTTTCTATTGCTCCACATGTCACAAGTCTAAGGTGCCATTTGTCACAATGTTAAAGGGCCACTTTTCACAGTTATACTCAAGCCACTTGTCATTCATTTAACTGAGCCATTTGCCACTTATTCCCAATGCCACATGTCACCATTTCATAGGCCTAATCAACCTAAATTCCCATTTATCAATTTGTCTTGCTCTTTAACAGGTTTCTTAGACTATATGCACATATCACCTTATCAATTACTTAATTGTAACAATAAATTCCCAATTCACTAATTATAACCCATAAATTCATGTTATTGGTAAATCAAAATGCAAAACATTAGGAATGGACATTCATTTTCGTTCCATACCTTGGAATATGTCAATTAAGTGCATATACTATCTTGCAATGTTTTCTAAATCATTATTCATATATGTATACAAATATTATGCATGTGAATGAAATGCACCTCGTAAATTCTTAAATGAAATAAATCATGTAACTTAATCTAACAGTTTATTCTCTTAACAATTTTAGGAGGCGGGATATTACAGGGTAAGTTTGGTGTAGCATGAAAAATCAAGTATAAAGAAAAGGATGGATAATAATGTAGAAAGTATCAAGATAGTGATATAACCTTTTCTATAAAAGAAAGATCCAGATTCATACTTGAAATAAAAAGTGTGCAGAGCTAGTCTTTGATTGTTATAACTTTTTGGAGAGGAAAAAAGTTAAATTGGCTACTATAGAGTTTAGTGATTATGTTATGGTTTGTGGGATCAAGAAATTCTCAGTAGGACTAGAAATTGAGAATCACTTATCAAAACATAGGAAGAGATGAAGATGGTGATGAGGAGCAATTTATACTAAGTTTCTATTATAGAGAGCTCTACTAAAGGTTTCAAAAGTTGACTCAAGGTTTAAATAGTGTGAAAAAGTACTATAAGAAAATGGAGGTTATCATAAGTAAGACAAATATGGAGGAAAATGAAAAAGTGATGATGACTCAATTTATTTGTGGACTAAATTTAGAAATTACTAATATCATAGAGCTACATTATTAAGTGGAATTGTATATAGTTATGAAGGTGGAGAGGTAACTCAAAAGGAGGAATGTTAATTGTTTTTAATGGTCTTAATATAAGGTTTTCATTACAGAACAACTTGAGTAGAGAGAAGGATAAAGCTCTAACTAAACCAAAAGTGCACATGCCAAGTAGAATGAAAGCTAAAGTTGATTTCTTTCTAACAACTAGGGATCGAGATATCTAATACTTCTAGTACTTAGAGAGAGGACATATAGTTCCATAATGTTTCAACAAGTGAGTGAAGCTAATAAAGGAGAATGGAGAGTATATATCCATAAGTGAAGTGAAGAAAGAAGGAGATATGCCTAGATTGAAAAATGATAGTGATAATGAGTATATCATGAAACTTAAAAAAAGGAAAGATGCTAATCATTAGAAATAATCATGTATATGGTTGAGAATGGTGCGAATAAACAATAGGAGAACCTCTTCCATACTAGATGAGCTATCAAGAATCGAATATACGATATGGTCATCAACTAAAGAAGTTATTCTAATGTGGCTAGTGTAGAGTTGGTGGAAAAGTTAGGACTACTAATTATGAAACACCCTAACCATACAACCTAGAATGGTTGAATTAGAATGAAAAGGTTAGGGTAACAAAACAAATGATGTTTTCTTTCTTGATTTAGAGGTATAGAGATAACAAGTTATGTAATATGGTATCCACACAAGTGAGACATGTCCTTTTGGGCCGACCATGGTAGTTTGATAAGAGAGCCATATATGACCTGTATAAGAATAGGAACTCCTTTTTCATAAATGGAAAGTTATACAACGTTGTTCCATTGTCACCTAAATAAGTTTATAAAAATCGATTCAACCTTTATAAAAGTTAGAAGAAGAGATTAAGAGAAAAAAACAAAAAACAAAGGCAATTGCTTAGAAGTCATTCAAGTTTTTGGAAAAAGTAAAAATAGGAGGTACATATTTATGCAAGCATCAAGTGTTATTTTTTAATAAATGAAAGAGTTGATTTAAGGATAAATCATTTTGAGATAAGGAAAAATAATGAGACTCAAACAACAACTCACAAGCTATATGGATTTTCCATGTAGGGAGATATAAAGAGGAGCTTAAATAGCTTACAAGAGATTCAAGTAAAGCGTGATGTAAATGGCACTAGACTAATCAGTAAACTAGTGCAAATCTTTTACGAGGTTTGTAAACTACATAAGTAGAAGTAAATCAACGTCAGAGTTTAACTTGTAATTAGCTTGAACTTATATTTGCTTTATGCACTGAAAGCTCCAAAACAAAGCTTGTTGTCTAAAATAGGTATTGGACTCATATTTTAAATTGTTAGAATTTTGATATTTCAAATATTCATTTCTTTTTAGAACTTGTATAATAAGTGTTTTGTTTGTTCTAAATTCTATATTTATTTTTAGATTAGGATTGGTTATCTTTAAAGTTATTTATTTCTAATTAGATTATTTTAAGATTGTTATTTTCTTTTAAATTATAATTCTATGGTTTAAGCCTATAAAAGGCTTAGTTATTATTTTAATAGGGGGAGTTCATTATTATTATTGACTAAAAACTTTTTGGAGATTTTTCTTCATCTTTTTTCTTAAAGAAGTTCTTATGTTTGATTCTCTATTAGTTTTTGATCTTGTTTAGCTTACTAATGACGACTATCTCTAGAATCTTATCACTTCTAATCTCTTCTTTAGAGAGTATGGCAATTAATATCCTTCTTTATATATTTTTATTTTAAATTTCTTGAATTAACTTGTTTTTAATATAATGGTCATAATTCATATCATATTGATATCGAATTTCATTAATTTTATTGGTGAGAGTCAAATCAAATATCTCCTTACTTCATTAACATATCTTAACAACAAGCATTTTATGGATTTTAGATTCGACTTTTTGATTGTTTTTAAATACAAAGAGGTGGAAAGAATTGACTAGGTTCCTATCCATATCTACATTAACATCTTCAACTCAATTGGAGTTGACAAAATTCAATTCATTATATAATATGCGATATTCACCAATTCTTTCGAGAAGGCCTTATTTAGTATTAGAGATCTCAACGTTGCTTTTTCCCTTTTTAACAAAGTTCTCTTCATCATTTTGTCATTCTATTTTTTAGGAGTGTTTGTAACAATGAACTATCTTTTAATGCCTTTTTTCTTTTATAATACACCAAATTCACTAACAATCTATTCTCCTCTATTTTTCATCCTTAAGCACTTGATCTTTGTATTAGAATCAAGTTCAACATGCACTTTGAAAACTTTGAAGATTAATAACACATTTTCTTTCCTCTTGATATGATACACCCAACATCTCTTGGCATAATCATCAATAAAAGAGATAAAGTAGTTTGTTCCTCCTAGAGATGGAATCGGTGTTTACCACATATCAAAGTGAATCAAGTGAAGAATAACCTTGCTTCTTGAATTTGACATGTAAATTTTAAATGTTATTGCTTAGCTATAACACAATTCTCATAAAAAAGTAATGACACCTTTATGAGTCTAAAGAGTAACTTTTATTTAGTAAGGATCTTCATTCCTTGTTTAGATATATACACATCTAAGGAGTAATTTTATTTAGTAAGCATCTTCATTCCTTATTTAGATATATATACATAACATTGAAGATATTTCACTTTTAATTGCTTAAAGTGATCAATGCTTCTACTTCTAGTAATGTCTTTTCCTTTTATTTGTACAAGTTTTTAATTATCTTTTTTCTCTTTAAAAGTACAAGTGCACCTTAAGTTATCTTCAAAATCTTATTAAAATTTATTATTTTTCACCCAAGATCATCTTATTGATTTAGAGATAAAAAATCTTCTTTAAGCCCTCAATATGTCGTCCTTCTTAAAAAGTTCAAATAGTACCATTATATATCTTTAGCTTGATAGTTCCAATACCAACAACCTTTAGAGGATAATTGTCATAATTATATATAGATCCTCCTGAGATAGGTTCGTAATGATGGAACCATTCTCTTCTAGAGGTCATATGAAAAGTAGCTCCTAATTCGAAGAGTTATACAAGAAGTAATGAACTCATCCTTTCAATTGTTATTATTGCTTCACAATATAAACTATTGTCATCATCCGAAGTATTTGTGAATTTTTGTAGAAAACTGTAACTTATCTTTTTAAATTATAACAATGCTTTTTCAAGTGACCTTTTTTGCACATATAACATTTTAAATTCTTCTTACTTTTCAATTTTAATATATCATGATTTTAATTCCCACTCAGACTATATTCGGTTGATCTCGCTTTTATCATCATCAAAGCTTCACCTATTGTGAACTAAACAACTTGTCTTCCTTATTCATCTAAAATTACAATTGCGTCACCATCAAAGACTAGGTAATTTGTAAGAAGATTATTGATTAAGTTTATGATGAGTTAATCATACAAGGTAAACTTTGAAGTAAAAGTTTTACATGTTCATATAGCTAATAAAGCTATATGAAGATTTGTAATAACGTCTGTATCTATTTTATTTCATTTGGCATCATTTATAAAGTTCATTGGTCTTCTGCTAATTGCTACAAAATATTTTTTTTTAAGGATAGTTGTCATCTTCAACTTCCATAACGCAAAATTATTATCTTTAAACTTTTCAATCTTCAATCTGGATGGCTCTCACTATTTCATGTAAATAATAATTATACACGTAAATAGTACCTACTACTTTCAAGTAGTTAATAATATCTATTTTATGGGTAGGATTTACTTATAGTGGTAACCATAGAAAATACAATAAGTAGATACATGCATTTTAAGTATGCTCTGATACCACTTGTCAGAATGATTAAGTGAATAGAATAAGATCACAACTTAATTAAAATTGGAAGAAATATGATGCAAAATATTATTATGAGTAAAAAAAGAATTATAATACAAATATTCATGAATTTTAAGCTGTAAATAACAATGTTATGAATACCATACCGGACTTAGTATCGGATTGGAATCTGGTACCATACTGTACAGGAACCGGTCAATACCGGATACCATTTCGAGTAATTTTTTAAATTTATGAAATAGTCCCTAAATTTTTAAAAAAATTGCAAAATAGTTCATTGTCGTATTGTACAATTGTACTGTATATTTTTAACCATGTCTCTAAAAATCAAAATAATAAATAATAATCACAATTAATATAAAATAACAAT
>JANQBM010000220.1:25505363-25519532 GCA_025594535.1 Erythroxylum domingense
TTATATCGAGTTCTTAAGTGTTAAGTGATGTGACACGCCACCCTCGCGGGGCACGGACTCAGGTATCACCATCGATATCGGGTTCGGGTCCGGCGGGAGTGGGTTGTTACAAAAAGAGCTTTATTAGGCTAAGTATATTATCCTAAGGAGCTCCATTTTTATTTGTGAAGAAAATGGATGGTAGTATGAGACATTGCATTGATTGCCGACAATTAAATAGGGTGACATTGAAGAACAAGTACACATTGCCAATAATATATAATCTTTGGATCAGTTGAGGGGAGCTGTCATATTTTCCAATATTGAATTAAGATTGGGATACTAGCAGTTGAGAATAACTGAGTCAAGTATTTCCAAGCCAACGTTTTGTACTTGGTATGACCATCATAAGTTCTTGGCGATGGGTTTTGGATTAACTAGTATACCAATTGCATTCATGACATTGATGAATATGACTTTTTGGGAGTGTTTGGATCAATTTTTGGTAGCATTCATCAGTAATATATTGGTATATTCAGGGAGTAAAGAGGAGCATGAACAACATTTGAGGATCGTGTTGCATATTCTGAAGAAGAGACAGTTGTATGTCAATTTGAGTAAGTGTGAATTTTGAATGGAGTAGCTAGTTTTCCTTGGATATATGGTGTCCCAAAAGTGAGTGATGCCTAATCTTGTTAAGGGAAAGGCAATTATAGAGTGGGAGCCACCTAGAAATACATTAGAGGTAAGGAGTTCTATAGAAGTATTTTTTATGATAGGTAGCCTGTTGACTAAGCTACTAAAGAAAGGAGTTCAGTTTCAATTGATTAAGCAGTGTTAGGAGAGTTTTGAGGAGCTTAAGTAGGGATTGACTTCTAGCCCAATTTTGGTTTATCGTTGAGTGGAGGAAGTTTTGAGGTATATATTGATGCTTTAAGGGTAGGTTTATGGTGTTTATTAATGCAACATGGGAAAGTGATAGAGTATGTTTCTTGTCAGTTGAGATCGTATAAGTTGAACTATCTTATGCATGATATGAAATTACGATAATTGTTCATGCTGTTATGATTGGAGATATTATTTGTATAGGAAGACATTCCAAATCCTTACATATTACAAAAGACTCAACAATATCTTAACATAGAGGGAGTTGAACTCAAGGCAGAGAATATGGATCGAGCTATTGAAGGATTTTTATTGTACTATTGATCAATATTTTAAAAACCAGACCGAACCGGTTGGTTCGACTGAAAAATTACTAACCGACCTGATTTCCAGTTTGGTTTGTATTAAATAACCTTTGTGATAAAAAATCGGCTAGTTTTCACTACTCAAATTTTAACAAACAATTTAATATCCCAACAACTTTTTTGATTTATGTGGGACCCACTATTTGCAAGTGGGACCCGTAGGATGTCTTCCCCTCTCTTCTTTAACGATTTGAATGCATGGGACCTATGTGTGGAACCCACCATGAGCATCTTCCTCCTTACACTTATGTTTTGAGTTTTGATTTAAAGAAAGTTTGACATATTTAACTAATTTTTAATCAATCTTTTTTTTCTCTTCAATTCTCAAACATTTTAATTAATTCAAATTTCAAAATTTTTATTTATCATTTAAATTTTAAATTTTGTTTTAAATTATTATTTTTAAAAATAAATTACTATTTTTATTCTTAAAAATAATAAATTTATTTAATATAACTAAAAAATTATATTGACAAAATTTAGGTTCTTTATTTATCTCTTTATATTTTTATTGAAAAAAAATTATTTTTTAAAAAACTAATTATTGTTTTATCTTGAATTTGTTTATTTAAATTTAATTATTAATTAGTATATATAAGTAATTTTGATTCTGATAATTTAAGAATGTGTTAAAAATAATATTTAAACTATAAAGAAGTATGATTAAAGGACATTGAAAAAGAAGTTAGAATAAAGTTAGAGTTTTATTGACTTTCTTTAAACATACTTAACCTTTTATGAGTCTTTAAATAAATGATAATATAGAAATACAATTTTTATTTTTATTATTATTTAAAAATTTATGTTAGATTCAATTTTCGTGTAAATTATTATATTTATTATTAGATTTATTATCTATTAATAGGTATTATTAGTGCAATTTTATTTTAATAAAGTACTTTGTTTTATACTATATTTTTATATTTTATTTTTTATTCATTATATACCGATTTTATAGTAGTTTAATACCGGTCGAACCTTTAAATTTTAAACCTTTTCTTTGATTGATTCAATGTTTGGTTCGGTTTTTAAAACATTGCTATTGATTACCATTTAGGGAAGGCTAATATAATGGTTGATGCTTTGAGTAGGAAAAGCTCAAGCATAATAGCTAGTTTGAGCAGACACAGTATGACATTATTGGTGGAGTTAAGGCATTGGACGTGAAATTAGTCATTGATTATGTGAGTGGTTTATGGGCGACGTTACAAGTTTAGTTAGATTTGGGAGATAGGATCAAAAAGGCACAAGCTTGGGATTCTTATATGATATGGATAAGAGAGAGAGAAAGTGTAACAAGTTAGGGAGACTAACTTTTTAATGAGCGCAAATAAAGTGTTAGTGATTAGAAGTCGAGTTTGTGTGCTAGATATAGATGGACTACAGGAGGAGATTTTAAGGGAAGCTCATACTGTACCATATGCTATGCATCTTAGCATTACAAAAATATATCAAAACTTGAGAGCTCATCACTAATGGTCAACGATGAAGAGAGATCTGATGGAGTTTATGTCAAGGTGTTTTACTGATCAGTAGGTCAAGGTAGAGCATGAGGCATAAGCAATGAATCTAAAAACCTTATCCATTCTATGGTGTAAGTGGGAGAAGATTATAATGGATTTTTTGGTAGCATTCCCAGGGATCAGATATAGACATGATTTAGTTTGGGTTATTATGGATAGGTTAACTAAATCAACTCATTTCTTACTTGTATAATAGACATATTCCTTGGGCAAGCTTGCCAAATTGTATATTGATGAGATTGTAAGGTTACACAAGGTTTCAATGTCCATTATATCATATTGAGATATGTGTTTTACTTCTCAATTCTGAATAAGTTTACAGATAGCTTTAGCAACTAGCTTGAATTTGAGTATTCCATTTCACCCTCATTCGGATGGACAGTCAGAGTGTATGATTCAAACATTGGAGGACATGATGAGAGGTTGTGTGCTAAAATTTAAGGGTGATTAAGATAAATATCTACCTTTGATGGAGTTTTCTTATAATAATAGTTATCACTCTAGCATCATTATGACACCATTTGAGGCATTATATGTTAAGCAGTGTAGAGATTTAATATATTGGGATATAGAGGGTGCTAGATTGTTTAATGGACCGAAGTTGGTTTAGGAGAAGGTAGAGAAAATAAGGTTGGTAAAGCGATGCTTGAAGGCAACTCATGATTGACAAAAGAGTTATACTAATCAACATCGTTTGGAGATGGGAACGATGTTGGAGATATAGTATTTCTATGGGTATCACCTTAGAGGGGGATTTTGAGGTTTGGTAAGATAGGGAAGTTGAGTTTGAGATACATTTAGCTAATGAGAATTAATTAATAATATAATTAATTAATTAAAATATAATTATTCATTAATTGAAATATTGTAATTAATCAATTAATTAAAATATAATTAATTACAATATAATTAATTAAAATATAATTAATTGATTAATTACAATATTTTATTTAATTAATATATTATAATTAATTAATTATAATATAATTAATTAATTAATATATAATATAATTTTATTTCTCAATATTTTTTACAAACCCACCACTGTCAATGGTAATGGTAATCATTCTTTTCGCTTAACCAATTATCATAATTATAATGATAATATCCATTTTGATTCCTCACTATATTCATTTCTATTCTTATTACCATTCTCCCATACGAACCAACCACCCCCTAAGTTTTTGTATGTTACAGTTTGGAATGATTATGCTTGTTTAGATAATTTTGTTGTGACCGATAAAATCATTTTTGAGACTAATGAGATTTTTGTAATTAATAATGTAATTGTGACAAAATTTGGCTAAATTGTGGTTTAAAAATTTTGGAGTGTCAAAGGTGAATTCATTCATATTAATCAAATTAAATTTATTATTTAATTTTAAATTATTAGCAATTGCAAATTTTCCATAGAAAAATGATTTAAGTGGTCTAAATCGTAATATTACCTAAGATTATTATAATCTAAATCTCAAATGAGTTTACAAATAAGAATATTATTTTTAACTTAAACTAAGATATAGGATTATACTTTCCCTTTAATTTTCACAAAATGTGACATAAATTTGCAACATATATGCCTCTTATCAGAAATTACATAATTCATTTTCTTATTCTTTTAATGAAAGAATATTACAATATCTTCGTATTACATGTGAAAAGTAACTTTCTAATTGTCTTGCTTTACTACCAATGAAAAGGAACTATTTATAAATCTTATTTAAGATAAACGCTAACAATATATGCCAACAATTTCTCAACTGCAACAATTACACTTTGTAGTTAAGGCCTAGGTAAATAAATCAGTAACTTGTGCATGAGAGGGTACATATAATACTTGAATATCGTCACGTTCAATTTTTTCCCGAGCAAAATGATAATCAACTTCTATATGTTTAGAATGATCATGAAATACAAGATTAGTCACCATATATTTCATACTAACGTTGTCACAAAGTAGAATTGGTGTTCGTTTGATATGAATGAACAACCTCTAGAGCAATTGTTGCAACCAAGCAAGTTCAGTTTAAGCAAATGCAAGGCCCGATATTCCACTTTCGTGTTGGATTTTGCATCCATACATGTTGTTTCTAGAAGACATTACAACAAAACTAAGTTTTTAAAATCAACCTAAGGTTTTTGCAACGTTTTACGATATCGTCGCAAAATTGAGGTCTTTAGTGACGATTTATGTGAATTGTTGCAAAATGTGTGACCTTTTGTGACAGTTTAGAAATTTTGTTGCAAAATGTTTATCCTTAGGTGACAATTCTCATAATCGTCGCAAAAAGTTTCACTGTTGGCAATGATTTTTTAAAATCCCTAGCCAACCCTTGATATTAAAGAATTTTAAATCGCGACGTTTTATTGTATCGTCGCTAAATGTAGGTCTTTAGTGACGATTTCGAAATTTTGTAGCCAAAGCCTGCACTTTTGGTGATGAATTTTTAAAATCTTCGCCAAGAGTTGATATTAAATATTTTATATCTTATGTATTTCTTAGGAAAATTTTGATGAATTTTTTGTGTGATAGTATTTTTAAAAATAATAATGTTAAGAACATAAATTTTTAATGGTAAATGTGCTTAATAATCCTAAGGTTAATTATAATTAACATTTGTTTGATTTTTCATATTTTTCATTTGTCTTCTTTATAAATTTGTTTAAATATCTAATGCTTTCAAAACCATTTGGATTTGTTTAAATCTATGATTTGTACACAAATGAACATTTAATGATGCCTATTGTACATAGTACTACACCTTCGTTCATACAAATATTTCATGAAAATAAAATGAAGCATCTAAAAATTGTAAAATATTTTCAAAGTTTTAAATATATTGTTGAAAAACACATGGTAAGTAAGTTAAAATTTGAAAAGTAAATATTATTTGGATATAAAAAGATAAACATACCTAAACATTTAATATTAATAAGATCAAAATATAATAAATTTAAATAGACTACTATTCTTAATCATTAATATTTATTAACAATAAAATAATAACACATATAAAGATTGAAATATGGTAAGAAATATAATATATTGATATATAGTAAGTAGTATAAGATTTTAATTAGAGGTTCAACAATTCTTACACAAAGATGTTAAATAAATAAAGTTTCATACTTATTCCATCGAAAAGGAAAAGAAATAATTATTATTTTTAAATTTCAAGTGACATAAGACTCAATAGAAGAGGTAAAGGAGTTCCATATGTCTGAATTCTTAAGAAGGGTCCTTGTACATTCGAAGGAATAAATAGAAACTATCAAAGATCTTCCTTCAGGTGTTGAGTTATTGACACCCTCTTCCAACAACTTCTTAGCTTTAACTAAACTAGCAAAAGATACAATGAACGAATCCCTAGATGTAGCACGAGTCACTAAATTAGATGAACCACCTGTACAATGCGTTTCACCTAAGAACCAATTAGTATAGAACTTAATAGCTAATTAAGTCAAACGTATAACGAACCCAAATTCGAACATATGCATACCTGATTGAATAGACATAGTAATTGGAATGGACGACTGTTCCAAAACAATCGATTTCGCTAATCCTATGTGGGATATTACCAAACAACGTCATTCGTTTTCGTGTTTATAATAACAAAGCGATGTCATTTGTCATTAATCAAATCGACGTTGTTTTCAATTAATTCTAAAGAAATATACTATAAGGCGATGATTTAGATAATCGTTGCCAAATGGTGGCCCATTACCATTTGGCTTGACCTTTGACGACAAAAATATATAGAATATATGAAATTTTTTATGACAATATCAAATTTATATACAATAAATACATAATTATGATTAAATAGATTAATATATTATATAAGTAGGATATGCTAAAATTTATGTATTATCTATGCATTTAGATATCATTATACTAGTTACAATTATTATCTATACATTCCCGTAACATTATATTAATTACCATATATAATAATTATTGCAATTTAATTAAAAAATAATTGCAATATAGTAACAAATGAAAATGAAAATTAATATTAAATATTAATATTATATTCTTAAAAATCAAATTTAATATTATTCACAATGATTGTAAGTCTAAAAATAAATTTAGTTAACAATAATGTCATTTCTTCCAATTTATAAAACTAAAAACACAAAATTAATTTATATTACAATAATTAATACTTTTTATTAATCCCTTTTTAAATATATGATTTGAAAATTTATTTGTTGTCTCAAAACTCTATTTATTATATGTAAATTATATACCATTTTACATAAATGATATATTAAAAAAATTGGTATATTAAAAAATTATCATAAAGAATTGACGACGATTTTACGAAATCGTCACCAAATAGGTCATCAAATTTAGCAACAATTATACCAGATCATCGTTAGTCAAAGTTGAATAATGCCATTTGTTTTAACAAGAAATGACGTCGTTGGAGGCTTCAAGTTAGACGTTTTTAGCCAAAGGAAAACAACATTATTTATTTTAACAACAAATGATGTCGTTGGGGGTTTCAGGTTAAACATTTTAAATAAAAGGAAAACAACATCATTTATTTTAACAATAAACAATGTCGTTTTCCTTTAAACTTGAACTTTTGAGCTGAAAACCCCCTCCCCTACTCACTTGCCGTCTTTTTCTTCCTTAATTACTCACCATTATTCCTCTTCTTCCTTAATCACCATCATTGGTCTTCTTTAGCTGCTCTTCCACTATCTATCGTCTCCAGTTATTCGTCCGTCGATGTTTGTTATCCATGCTTTGCTCTAGGGTTTATTTTTTCTGCAAGAAATTTTGTTGTTAAATGGTTATATTGTTACAGGGCGTCTTCAAATAACGGACATGACTGTTAGCTACGGTTGAACATGTTTCGAAATTCATTTAGTATCATATTGCGTTTTGTGTGTTTTTATTTCAGTTGTGTGCTACTGTATCGTTTTAGCTTGTATTTAGCCTCTGTGTTGTGTTTTGTCAATATTCCTATGTATTAAAGCTGATCTTTGTTGCATGAATGAAGTATGATGAATTTTACCATAACTCTCTTCTCTCTCTTGTCTGTTACATTTTTTTCTTGCCCCTTCTCCAAGCTTCTCGATCTGCATTCTATTCCCATCAGATGCTAGGTTTGGAAAATCAGAATTCGAGCTAGTTTGATCTCCTATTCAGATTATCGATAACATTGGTATCAGAGATTCATTGGATCCTTGGCTGTGGAGATGGCAGATGGGACTCGTCACCAAGTTGGAATACAAAAGCTCTCCCTTCACATTGAAGAGGTATATTCTTAATCAATTCAGTTTAGAGATGAGTTTAGCAAATCTATTGAGGAGTTGAAAAAGCTGATTATTATGACTCGACCTCCCGACAATCCTACCCGAACTGATGGTGAACCTTCTAATGGTGGTTTTGAGGGTCACTCATTCGCTCAAATGTCGATGAGAGCTGGTGGAACTTTCAACCGAACATCCCCTGTTGTTGGCCATCAAAGCAACAATCATCCTGGGATGTTGGCTACGTGTTTGTCTAAGGTGGAATTCCCCAGGTTTGATGGTACCAAATTGAAAGAATGGCTTTATAAGTGTGAGCAATTTTTTGCTTTGGATAACACCGATCCGGTAGTGAAAGTCAAATTGGCTTCTATTCACTTAGATGGGAAGGCTATACAGTGGCATCATAACTACATGAGAATACGGTATCAACAATTCCCTTCCTGGTGAATACATTGTTGATATCTCAGCTAGATTTGGAGATATGTATGATGATCCTTTGGCTGAGTTAGTTAGTTTGAAGCAAAAAGGACCAATCGATGATTTCTTGGATGTGTTTGAGGGAATATTAACCAAACTGAACCTGCCCCCAGAACATTCTTTAAGTATTTTCCTTGCTGGAATGTATCCTCATGTTCAGATGTATGTGAGACAATATCATCCTATTGATATTCACCAGGCAGCTAGCGTTGCCAGGTTTTATGAAGCCTCCCGTAAGCCATATTCTTCCAAACCCACACAAAAAACACATCCTGCTTTGTGCCTACCCCCACATCTTCATAAAATTCCTACAAACCTTATGCTACCAAACCTACCGTTCCACTACCCTTAATTGCTACCACCCCTGAAAAACCTTTCAAACTTATATCCCAAGCCGAAATGCAAGAACGGAGAGCCAAGGGTTTGTGTATGTTTTGCTATGAACCCTACACGTCTGGACATCATTTGAAACACAGGTGAGCCCAATTATTTGTTCTTGAAGGGGATGAATCTAATGACACTGTAGATGAGGAACTAGAAGTAAATGCAATAGAAGAGAGCCAAACCAATGATTCATCAAAATTTTTGTCTATGCTTTAAAAGGTGTTTCTGCATTTCAGACAATACGTGTGACTGATTATGCCAAAAAGAAACTTCTTCAAATTCTTATCGTTTCTGGTAGCACTCACAATTTTCTTGATATCGAAGTTGTTAAGTTGCTTGGCTGCACTATGGAAAAAAATTCAACCTCTCGCTATAACAGTGGAGGATGGAAACAAACTGAGTACCCAATCCATTTGTAAAGGATTCATTTGGTCCTTACAAGGATCAGAGTTTATGACTGATGTGATGATCATTCCTTTGGGAAGCTACGACTTGGTCCTTGTGGTTTAATGGCTTTCCACACTTGGACCAATAGTTTGGGATTTCCATCAATTACGAATGGAGTTTCATTTTAAAGGTACTAAACATGTTGCGCGGTACCACTTCTTCTTCTGTCAAAACTATAAAACACAGCAATCTCAAAAAAATTATGATGGGAAAACCTCAGTTAGCCATTCTGCAAGTCAGCCTCCCGACCTCGAATCCATACTTATTACCCTTTCAATCTTAGTTCATCACCTGCAACACCACATCCTTACAAACCTCAACTTGACCAACTCTTATGCTCCTTCTCTGACATTTTCGAAGAACCACCTATACTGACCCCTCTTAGGCCCGACCTTGATCATAAAATTCCTTTGCTTAAAGGTACCAACCCTGTCAGTAAAAGACCCTACAGATACTCTTCTTTGTATAAAGACGTGATTAAGAATCTTATCACTGAGATGTTGAACAAAGGAATTATTCAACACAGCTCCAGTCCATTCGCTTCGTCAGTGGTATTAGTTGGCAAAAAAGATGGTACTTGGCATTTATGTGTTGATTACAGAGATTTGAATAGTCGTACTATCAAAGATAAGTATCCTATTCCCCTCTTGGAGGATTTATTAGATGAACTTGGAGGCTCTACAATTTTTTCAAAGTTAGATCTCCAATTTATTTTTCATCAACTCCAAATGGACCCTCCTGACATATATAAGACAACCTTCAAGACACACTCAGGTCACTATGAGTACCTGGTAATACCCTTTGGGTTGACAAATGCTCCTTGTTCCTTCCAAGGTTTAATGAACCATATTTTTTGAGCTCACCTCAGAAAATTTGTGCTGATCTTTTTGATGATATTTTGATATACAACCCTACTTGGGAACTTCATCTCAGCCATTTGTAGAAGGTCTTTCAACTTCTTCGAGCGCACTCCTTATTTCTGAATTTCTTTAAATGTGCTTTTGGGGAGTCTCAAGTGGAATATCTTGGCCATTTCATTTCAGCTACTAGTGTCTCCACGGATCCTTCCAAAATCCAAGTAGTTTTGGATTGGCCAATTCCTATTTCTTTAAAACAACTTCAAGGTTTCCTTGGTTTAGCAAATTATTACAGATGATTTGTTTGAAATTATGGCCCGCTAGCTTAGCGCCTCACTGCCTTATTGAAGAAAGATAACTTTTTGTGGTCTGAACAAGCTACTGTGGCTTTTGATAAACTCAAACAGGCTATGAAATCAACCCCTGTGTTGGCTTTACCCAATTTTGCTAAAACTTTTGTTATTGAAACAGATTCTTCTAGTAAAGGCATCGGTGCTGTACTGATGCAAGAGGGATCTCAGTAAAAGCCTTGGCCTTTGACATCAAGCACTGCCCGTGTATGAGAGAGAATTATTGACCGTTGTGTATGCAGTACATAAGTGGTCCTCTTACTTGACACAACGACACTTCATTATCCGGATTGATCAGAAGAGCCTCAAACACCTTCTAGAGCAGCAAGTTTCTACCCCATTCTAGCATATGTGGGTGGCCAAAGTAATGGGTTTTGATTATGAAATACATTACAATAAAGGCAAGGAAAATGTTGCCATTGATGCACTGTCACGAATTACACATTCTGAAATCCTGACCGTTTGCCTCAACACCATAAATGCCGCTTTGTATGACATGATCAAGAGTGCTTGGGCGTCTGACCCTTCATCGCAGACTATCATTCAGGATTTGGTAGCTAATCCTCAATCTCATCGTCACTATTCTTGGCATAATGGGGAACTTCGACGCAAAGGGAAATTGGTAATTGGCAACGTCTATGATTTAAAACTCTAAATTTTCAAGTGGTTACACGATTCTCCTTTTGGTGGTCACTCAGGTTGTGATTCCACTATTCAGAAAATTTGCAACTTCTTTTACTAGAAGGGTATGCATAAAGAGACTCGAAACTATATAAGAAATTGTGTTATTTGCCAACGTTCCAAACCAGACCTCACCGTTTCTCCAGGCCTTCTTCAACCTCTCCCTATCCCACAAGCCGTATAGGAAGATGTCTCCCTTGACTTCATTGAAGGCCTTCCCCCCTCTGCCAAAAAGCATACCATTTTGGTTGTCATTGATCGACTAAGTAAGTATGCCCACTTTATAGCCCTCTCCCACCCTTACTCTACTTTAGACATATCCTAATTATACTTTGACCATATCTTCAAACTTCATGGCTTCCCAAAGTCTATTACCAGTGACCGTGATCCCACCTTCTTAAATGCAGTATGGACTGAACTTTTTAGACTCTAAGGAGTTAACCTTAACCTCTTTTCTACCTATCACCCCCAAATCGATGGCCAAACTGAGGTTACTAATTGCACCTTGGAAACGTACCTTCGCTGCATATGTGCTAAAGCTCCTACAACTTGGAGTAAATGGCTCTCCCTTGCCGAATGGTGGTACAATACTACCTACCACACTGTTATCCGTTGTACCTCATTTGAAATTCTTTACAATCAACCTCCGCCTATCCATCTCCCTTACTTACCAGGTGAAACTAATGTTAACGTTCTTGACAGGATTTTACAGAAACGAGAGGAGATGATTATGCTCCTCAAGTTCCATCTTGTTCGTGCACAACATAGAATGAAACAAATGACAGATATGCACAGATCTGAGAGGTCTTTCTCCATAGGGATTGTGTCTATCTCAAACTTTATCTCAAACTTTAACCCTATAGACAGCAATCTCTGGCTACTCGGGTTTCTCACAAGCTCTCTCCCCAATTTTATGGGCCATATTGCATTCTAGATAAGGTGGGTTGTGTAGCATACAAACTGGAATTGCCTGTTGTTGCTTTAATTCATAATGTTTTCCACGTTAGTCAATTGAAGCTCTACCCTAATCTGCAGTCCACTACCTATATTTCTCCACAATACTTCCCAGATCTTGGTATGCCAAAAGAGCTTGCTCATCCTTGATCGGAAGATGGTTAAGAGAGGAAACGTTGCGGTTACCCACGTGCTGGTGAAGTGGAAAAATTACCCTATTAAGGAAGCAACTTGGGAGTTCTCTCGCGACCTTCTCCAGAAATTTCCCTCCTTTGATCCTTAAGGACAAGGATCCCTTTTCCTCGGGAGTACTGTTACAGGGCATCTTCAAATAACGGTCATGACCGTTAGCTGCGATTGAGCATGTTTCAAAATTCATTTAGTATCATGCTGCATTTTGTGTGTTTTTATTTCATTTGTGTGCTGTTATATCGTTTTGGCTTGTATTTAGCCTCTGTGTTGCGTTTTGTCTATATTCCCATGTATTAAAGCTGATCGTTGTTGCATGAATGAAGTATGATGAATTTTACCATAACTCTCTTCTCTCTCTTGTCTGTTACATTTTTTTCTTGCCCCTTCTCCAAGCTTCTCAATCTGTATTCTATTCCTGTCAGATCCCAGGTTTGGAAAATCAAAATTTGAGCTAGTTGGAGCTCTTATTCGGATTATCGATAACGTATATGGTTATCGGTTTTGTTGAGTATTTTGCGCTTTTATCCACTATGGTTGGTTAATTTTTGGTTCCAATTTGTTTATATTTCTGAATAATGGAAATATACAGTGGTTTTGTTATTAGTTAGGGATGAATTGGGTTTGCCTATGAAGTGTTTGATGAAATGTTTCTTAAGGAAATATAGAAGTACATTGACATCTTTGCTTAATAGCATGTAGGGGATCAATATGTAGGTCACTTGGAGGGCTTATTTGCATTCACTTTATTAGAATTTGATGTCATCTCTTTCATCCTCATTTGCTTCAATGATATTGGAATTTTCATAGAAATTAAAATTATCATATAAAATCAAATTACATATTTTGAAAATTGAAGATCTACAACTCCAAGAATACTTTCTGTTCGCATTTAATGGGGTATCGGAAGACTGAAAAAATTAGAGAGGTTGTCTGTTATTAGAAACCTTAGTAACTAGTCACTTGAATTGTTAATTCACCAACTCCAACTCCAAGAATACTTTCTGTTCGCACTTAATGGGGTATCGGAAAACTGAAAAAATTAGAGAGCTTGTCTGTTATTAGAAACCTTAGTAACTAGTCACTTGAATTGTTAATTCACCAGCTCTTAGTCTCTTACTTCCCACTTTATCTCCTCAACCTTTTTTTATTGCTTTTTTGCAGCATCTACATTATATTAATGTCTACCCCTCTGTACTCCACTATCTACTTCATGTCCGAACCAGTTCATACCATTTTTAATTAATCATCTTATTTAAATCTGTTAAAAGTTTATAACTTTGCTAGTGCTAAGTACATAAAAACAAGAATTCATCCTTTCCTTCACTATTTTTCAGTAAGACATTTTTAAACCTTCAACATTATTGTAAGAAAAGAACTTATTCAACATCTAACCCAAAAAATTACGACTATATGTTAATGTTATGTTACAAGACATAAAAATAGTAATAAGTAAAAGTACTATATAAATTTTTTTATTGTGAATTTATGTGAACTTGATTCATATATTACTCCATATACTTTCTTAACCTTCCTACCTAGAAGCTACTTTCATATATTTTATCATTCAAGTCTCATTCAAGTATTGCTAATTGTATGATCAACCTAAATGAACATTTAATTTTAATTCGTGTGATATACCTTTTGGTTTAACGTTCTTTAGCCTTTTGGTTTAAGGTTTTTCATTTCTTCTAATAGGTTAATTAATTCGAACTAGGGCCAATTTCACAACATATTTGAAAGCGATCTAGAAGGGGGGTTGAATAGATCGTCTAAACTTTTTCGCAGAGTTCTACACAAAACACGGAATTAA
>JANQBM010000220.1:25519632-25530234 GCA_025594535.1 Erythroxylum domingense
TAACCAATTCTGTATATTTTATAATTATCAAAACATAAAGGGATTTTTATTTGTCAACCACCATTGGTCCAACAATATTCACTAACTTTCCTCATTCTTCATCTATCGTGTCTGATTGTCCATCTGTCTAAGTAAGTAGTCAAAATTTTGTTTAATTTTTATCTTCTGCTTGAATAGAGAAGAGTTTGTGTGAATGGAAGGAGAGTCTGGTTTTTGTATGTAAACTTGTAGTGATTAATCGATAAATATTAACATTAGAAATTCACATATAATTATGGATGATTTGAGGCATAATAAACTCCTAGGATAGTTTATAGGTTGGAAACTTATGATGCAACTCCTATAAGGCTTATTAGTGAAATATTCTACGAGCCTAAGAGTCATAGCGAGAAGACCCCTACTTAATTTATGTGGTGTAACAACGCCAAGTACTATAGTATTTGTTTGATTCAAACATAGTTTAAGAACTTGTAGTCATTAATCAAAAAGTATTAACATTAGAAATTCACGTATAATTATGGATGATCTGAGGCATAAAAAACTCCTAATAGGGTATATAGGTTGGAAACCTATGATACAACTCCCATGAGATTGAATCGTTCAAAAGTTTCAACACCAAAATATCTTCGATTTTTGTGAAAAGGAAAATTGTCAAACGAGTGAAGATGATGATGAAGTATATCAAGATATTGAATTGAGGCTGAATAATAGAGCGATACAAATAGAAAATGTAGATGTATTATTATTTTATAAGAGATATGTTGATCCCAATATAGTACAAGTGGATAAAGTGCAAGCCAATCTTGTCATAAAAAGAGATGAAGACTATATTTAGGATAAATTATATGGCAATGATGATACTGTGGCTGAATATACTAGCGATGAAGAGTCGATTCTCAATGTAATTAATGATGATGATTTTCAAGATCTTGATCATGATAATTGAAGGTAATAAAAATGTTGATTATATTGTTTGAAATGTATTGTTGATGTTTAAGTTATATTAATACGTAATGATGATATTTAACTTATGTTTATATGGATTGTTGATGTTTGAGTTATGCTTATGCGTATTGTTGATATTTCACTTATGTTTATAAGGAATATTGATTGATGAGTTATGTTAATGTGGAATGTTGCTTTTTGAGTTATGTTTATGCGTATTGTTGATTTTTTAGTTATGTTAATACAGAAGGTTGATGTTTGACTTATGTTTATATGGATTGTCAATTTTTGAGTTATGTTTATGCGTTTGACTTTTGTATGCATAATGCTGATATTTGGGTTATAGATATCCAATATAATGACACCTGGTAGAATCAAAGGAAAGAAGGTGGCAAATATCGAAGTTATCCCAGTTAACATAACCACATCAATCAAATTCTAGCCAACAACAATAATTGACCTCATCCATTAATGAACCAAGTCAGAAATAACCTCCATTTGCCTCAACTAGTACAGAAGGATCTGTTGGCTTTTTAATCATTACACCTACAAATAAACTTATGCTCAAATATACATTTACATGTTTAACGCATATTTTCTTATCATTATTCGTTTGTTATCAGGTTCCAATACCGTCATAAAAAAAGAGGTATATGTATAAGTAAAGGTTATGAGTTGCAACGAATGAATGTTGCAGTGAACAAGTTGTCTATACATATTAATACCTCATAAGGTTACCTTGTAGAAAAGATATAATTGGAAAAAATGTCTAGTGCGTTTGGGATAATTGCCAGAACTAAATTGTCTTATCTTAAGCATGCCAAGCAGTTGAAAAAGGACAACTTGCTAGAGAATGCTTTGGATAAAATTTCAGTAAAATTTCAATTTATTAAATTATGTGCAATATTGTTTTACTTTTTTAAATATTAATTTCACTTTTACTTGTTGTTCACAGATAAAGCTGAGTATCCTCAATATTGACAAACTTGAGGTTTTAAACTGTGTCACTTCACTTTTGAAACAAAGGACTAAGGATCATTGTTATCGACTAGATAAATATTACAAATCTTTTCCTTCAGATGAGGAGGCAATGAGACATGTTCTGGAACAGATGTTTCTAGAAAATTGGATCAGTTTATGTGATTATTGGACATCTCCCAACGTTTAGTTTTGTTTTCTTTCTCTTCATATTTGCTTCTATTAACACAATTTAATGACTATTCATTTTCTTTATTTAAGAAAAGTTTGAAAAAGCCAAGGTTAATAGAGGAAAAATGAAAACTCCTCATAACCAAAACTCTAAATCATTTGTAGTCTTGCGAAATGAATATGTAAGTTTTTAATTTAGAAGTTATAAATGTAATAGTAAACATAATATTAGTTATTGTGTTTTATATTTTTTTCCATAAAAAAATCAGGAGGAACAAAATGGAGAAGAGTGTGAAAGGATGACATTTTACAACTGACACACTATAAGGAAGGTGAAGATTAGATGTTTGAATAAGCGCACAATAATTATGTAAGTATAAAAATTTGTTTAAATTTTAAGTTTATTTGTTTATGTAGTACTAACTAATAATATTTGAATTGAATATTGATTTTCTTTTTTGACTTTTAGAATAAGATGCAGGAGTTGTTGCAAATATCAATGTTTAACAGAAATGATCCAAATGTAGATGACATTTGCAACGAGGTTCTTAGTTCACGATTTGGATACATCAAAGTTCTTGAGTTTGACCCTAAACTAACTACTTCATCCTCATCAAAACCAACATAAGTTCAACATCTTAAAAAGAAAAACAAGTCCCTTAAAAAAAGGTGGCCAAGCATGAAAAATACCTAAGAAAATTATTTGGCCCGGATTATGTAAGCAATGAAGATGAAGATGAGTCTCAATGACTTTTTGAATATTTGTATTTTTATTTTGTAATTAAAATTTTGTATACGATCTAATTTAATAACATTTTATTTTAATATACAATGCTTCTAATTTTTATTTATTTTTATTATTTTTATATAATAAATTTATAACAAAAATTTGAAATATTATATACAACAATATGGACTAAAAATGTCATAAATAATTATAATTAACATGGTATAAAATTTAGTTAAAATGTATATTAAAAATTTAACTACATTTTAGAAAACGTAGCTAAAATTTTTTGGCCACATTTTAAAAAACGTAGCTGAAACTTTTCTGCTAGGTTTCTAAAAACCTCACTAATATTTTACCTATATTTTGGAAAATGTAGAAAATAATGTTTTGTAGCGAAACAATATTGGTGTCAATTTTAAAAATCGTCGCTAATACTTTCTCACTATAAAAGTGAAGCATAGGAAAAATGTTTTAGCAAAAATTATAAAAAGTATCGCTTATACTTATTACCTACGAGGATTTGGTGATTCTAACAACGAATTTAAATCATTGCTAATAATTGTTAATAATTGTTAGAGACAATTGAAATACTTTTAGCAACGATGATTTTCATCGCTAAAAGTATGATTTTGTTATAGTGACACCAACTAACAAGATTGGGTCTAAAGTAGACAACTTAGCCATACGTAGAATGTTGAATGTCATAATCACGACCCAACTTTAATAAGAGTAAGCTAACAAACCAAAATTATTACTAAGACTAAGATGTAATCCAAAATTGATGGAACCATTTAGCGTTAAGTAGCGTAATATACGCTTAACAACTTGCCAATGATCAACAGTAGGTTCATGCATAAACTAACATACTCAATTGATGACATAAGCACATCAGGTCTAGCAATGGTCATATAATTAAGAGCTCCAACCTTGCTGCGATATAAAGAGGGGTTATCTATGGGCTCTAGATAGTTGTGAATTTGATTCAGTAGGGGAAAAAATAGGTTTTGCCACCTAGAAAGATGGAGACCACCATTATAAGGGTGAATTTAAACACTTAGAAAAAATATAGAAGATCAAGATACTTGAGAGAGAAAGTAGCATCAAGTGTTTGAATAAAATCACCAATAAACTAATTATTATTCCCTGTTAATGGCATGTCATCAACATATAAAAGTAGAATAGTGATGTCAGAAGATGTCCGTCGAATAAATAATGACGAGTCAGCATATGAGGCAATAAAATCATGTTGTTGGAGAAATTTGAGCTTATAAAATCAGGCCCTTAGAGCTTGCATGACCACGTAGATGGCTTTATAGAGTCAATAAGCATAATCAGGGCAAGAAGTATCATGGTAGCCTAGAGGTTGGCATACATAAACTATCTCAAACAACTCTCTATTAAAAAAGTATTATTAACATCGAGTTGTCATATAGGCTAGTTCTGTGAAAGAGCCATTACGGAAAAAAGTGCTTTAGATAATGATATGTTTGCAACAATTTAAAAATGTGTTGCAAAAAATTAATGTAAGCCAACAATTTTAAAGTATTGCCTTTAATAATATTAAAAGGCAACGACAATATTAATCTGTTGCTACATATAAGAAAAGGAAACAAAATTAAAAATGTTGCAATAAAGTCTTATATATGCAACTTTTGAAATTGTTGCTATAGTTCCAGTCATCTATCTTCTAAAAGGTATGTACTAATATTACATATTTATTTATATAGTTACTTACTAATGTATATTTAAAATATAAAATTTCTCTACTTACTAATGGGTATTTAGAATATGCATAAGAAAATTTAAATCCCTTTAATTTATTTAGTAAAGATAAAACATATTATACAATTATTGCACATACATAAAATTACTATATATATATATACACACACACACACACACACACACACACATACATAACCCTAAATAAGCCTTTTATTTTTTTAAAAATTAAAATTTTAATTAATAAGAGTTGGAGCACAATATCTGGAGAGATAAACTTCCTTATCACAAAGATAAATGGTTGGAGCATAACAACGTTGCATTGGAAGAGGGTCACCATCTTGAACGAAAATTTTTTTAATTAAGTTGACAATGTCGCAAGTAGGAAGGTCCACAAACTCGGCATCATTTGGCAAAAGGGGTGAAAAAACACCCCCCATCTGCTCGCTATTTCATAACTTACTCAATTAGGGTTTATAAATCACAAGGTGATTAATAAGGCAATCTTCCTCTGCATGTTTCTAGCAAACCAAAGGTAAGAATCTACATTATGGATGCATGCAACTACTTCATCATACTTCATTTAATCTTTTCTACCCTTGCTAGGCCTGGAATTCATTAAGGAGAAGTCGCGGGAGCAAAGACCCACCCCAGCCACTAGATGCATCTCCAGAATTTTCCATCCAAGTATACCAGAATGTTGTAAGCAACAAAAGATATATTTAGAGAAGAAAGATTGTCGATATGGTGAACTCTCTTCTTGTCTTTATTTGACGAATGCATTGTCGAGCCTAGCTTTTGTCAAGTTTTTTGGTTTATGCATCCTTTCTAAGCAAAGGGAAATTGACCAAAATCTTTCAAAATTTAACTTTTAGGAAGTAGGTGGCTTTTTTGCAACTAAAAGATGTTTATGGTGATCTGGTACTTCTATCCAGCTCTAAATGTAGTAAGAAAAAGGAATGTTCTTTGGGAGCTATAGTTATGATGCTGCTAGTTTGCAGAGATCTTTGTTTATATTGTGCCTTTTCATATCATGTAGTTGTTTTTGTCAGGGCTTCTGACGTGGTAATGTCCCAGCTTTACTCATGGTTATGCCATAAACATCCATTCAATTTTTTGTGTTACAAAAATTGAAAACTTTTCTTACTGATTCTTCTAAGAAAGGTATTGGATGAAAAGATCAGGAATTTTTAAAATTATCCATTTTGCAATTTTATGGTATTGCATATTATTTTAGATTGCTATTGTTTCAGTATCTTACATGATTGTTATTATGTTACAGAGGATCATGAAAAGTTGAGTCGTCATATGTAAGTGGATCGTTAGTAGGTTGTATGCCTATGCTTGGATCATACCCGTTTGATCTTGTCTGAATGATATTAGCTTCATAAGATGAACCTAAAGTATGAAATATGACTATGGTCTACCATATGGTATCAGATTGATATTTCTTTAAGTCAGTTAAGATGGCCTTTAGTAAGTGGGGTTTAAGTTATCCTTTTTTATTCCTTTTCCTGTTTCGATGTCCTTTATGTTCTTCTTTACATTTAACTATCATAACTTGATATGAAGTGTTAAACAATCCTAACAACAAAAATAAAAATGTTTAACCGGTAGCTACAACTCTTATATAGTTAACTTGCCTCGGTCAAGTTTCAAATTCATTACATAATTTTAGGACCAAATCCAAATATTTAGCAACATCATTTAGTTGTTGTGTTACTATCTGTTTAAGAAGTGTTTGTATTAGGTTTATCCAATAATGAGGTCTGCATTTGCTGATATTATCAGAACTCATGGCATCAAGGGATTATATTCCAGATTATCACCAAACTTGGTTGAGATTATTCCTTATGCTGCCTTTCAGTTTGGTACCTATGATATGTTCAAATGTTGGACCACGATATAACTTTTCGTTCTTGTTCTCTATTTAAGATGCTACTCTATAAAAGTTACGATGTTTTTGGATTGTCACCATTTTCGCTTGTTTATTCTCAAGTTTCAAGTTTTGATTCACTTACTAAACACTAATAGGAATCCTTGGAATTAAGCAATTCGTTCTTTTAGTTGAATTTACTACGTGCAGTTTACATACTTGTTTCAATCATTGGAGAATATTTCGTTTTGATTTGTGTAAATGTATGCTTAGATACTTTGAATTGTGATAAATATTTTATTGGTTTGATTGTAGGCCTAGAATAGTTATACCTTACCTAAAGTAAGCTTATCAGACATTGAACTCTCAAGCTTTGAGTATTTCGTATAAGGGTTTACTGCTGGGATGTGTGCTAAACTTATCTATCTTCCTATTGAGGTCGTCAAGAAAAGATTCTAGGTAGGTTTCTAACCTTATTCAGGTCTCACTTCATAGATTCTTTTGCTTTCATAAACTCAGTTTCATCTTAGTATTATAAATTATGTCTTAGGTTAACCTTATCAGAAGTTTGTAAGTATATTTAATATTTTAAGTAGTAGCAATAGGATCAAATCAAGGAAGTCACCAAGTAGTGTTCATAATCCATTTTCCATTTCTGCATGACTTTTCAACGATAACCTGTATTTTCAGTAACTCAATTTTAGTATATGTTAATATGGTAGCTGGGATTGCGAGCGCGAGAGAAGGCACAAATGATGAAGAAGCCTAACACTGATGAATTCTACAAATGAAAAAGAGTTGTTGAAGCACATGTAATTTTCCTTACACTTGTTGAAAATTGTAAAATTCGCTTTTGTATTTGGTAACAATAAAAGCATATGTAATTTTCTTTTATATTTTGAATATGTAAAATGTTGAATTTTACAAGTCCTTATAGACTATATATTATATATAAGTACAGTTTTTTAGTCATTTACGTTTGTTAGTACGTACCTAATTAAGATGTATATTAATATCTTTATATTTCTTTTAATCTATATGTGGATGTTGTCTACATAATGACAAAAGTTCGATTTTACGTTAAATAATATTGATAATGAAAGATTAAATTGTTGCTTTTATTATTGCAAATTGTTGCCTAAAAAATTCACTTTGTTGCCTTATAAAAACTTAAAAGTGTTGCAATATCTATTTAACATTGTTGCTATAGTTTGAAACTAATGTGTGGCCTTAGTCAAAATTTAAAGCAACATTTTTATTTTCTCGCCTAACTAAAAAATTTTGTTGCCTTATACTTATTGCAACTCCACTTTTTGTAACGATATGAATTATGTTGCCGTAATAAAAAGGCAACGATAATTCTACTTATAGTTACGCTATTGTCTATTGCCTAAAGCACTTTTTACTGTAGTAAGCAATGGAGAGAACAACTTGTATAGTAGTTGGTTTCACCATCAGTGAGAAAGTGTCAAAGTAGTCAACCCTCTCTTCTTGATTTGTACCTAACGCAATAAGAAATGTTGTCAACCATTCAATAGAACCATCAACTTTCGTCTTTGTTCTGTGAACCCACTTATTGGAGATGATATTTACAGAAGGCGGTAGTGGAACCATATCCCATCACTACAACAGATAAGGTTATTGGCGACAAAACAAAACGTTGCTAAATATTAAAAAATTGTCACAAATATTAATTTGCAACAAAAAATAATCATTGCGTTAATGATCGCTGAATCCCGGTAGCAAAATAATATTTGCAACGTTTTTTTAAAATCGTAGCAAAAAGGTTTTGGATATACAATAATTTCGTCGGTAAAACATATAACCAATGAGAACGAGGAACGTCGTACATAGGATTTTGCGATGTATATCTTTCGTAGATAAAAGATTTTACCTACTAAACCGTAATCGTAGGTAATTATTTTTAGTGAAGATTTTTTTGATAGCATAATAGTTTTATCTATTAATTTTTTGTTGTAGGTAAATGTTTTAGAGACGTTTTGTAAACGTAGGTAACAACATTTTGTGACTATTTTTTTAGTAGCTAATAGTTTTGAGTGATGATTCTGCTTTTATAGCACAATAGTTTTAGCTTCTAATTTCTTGTTGTAGGTAAATGTTTCTAGAGATATTCTTGTAAATGTAGGTAATAAATTTTATGACAATTTTGTTTAGGTAGCTCATATTATTTAGTGACAAAATTTTATTTTAAATTTAAATAATATTATAATTGTTAAAAACAAATTTATTTTAATTTATTACAATTTTAAAGACAGTTTGAAATATAAATTAGTTACATTTTATAATTAATGTTGATGACATTTTTTTAATAATAATAAATTGAAATAAAATAAACATTAAAAATGGATTGCATTTTATATAAAAATAATTATAAGTCATATACAAACTAAGACTTCTCATCGTTGTCACTACTACTGACATATGTAGAGCCTAGTAATTGTTTAACTATCTTTTTGAGCTTGTTCACTTCTTTTATACTACGATCTAACTTAGTCTTTAGTGCATGGTTCTCCTCTTGAAGCGCCGTGATATATGCTGATCGTGTCGAAGATGCACCAATAGGCTTAGGGCCATACCTAAGACCTTTGATATAGCTCAATCTTGTACCAAAGACATTGTTGCAAATGTCATCGAAATTGGGTTGATTTCCCTCAGACAATGACATCTGCAATAACTCTTGCATCTTGTCCTACAAATTAAAGTACAAAATCGAGTTAACTAAAAAAATATTACTTAGCATTACATAGAAAAATAAATTGTAATATTAATTTGTTTGTACTTACATAATTACTTTGTGCCTCTTCAGACGTCTAGCCTTGACCTTCCTTGTAGTGTGTTAGCTTGTACAGTGTGATCCTATCGTACTCTTGTCCTTGGAGTTTTGTTTGGTTCTATTATATGAATTTAAAAAATTAGAAGATAATAGAATTTATTGTATTAAAAAATAGAATAATAAGTTGAAAACGTTACACTTACAAATTCTTGTTAGATGACAATAAATGATTTAAACCCGGTGTTATGAGGAGTCTTCATTTTTGCTCTGTTCACCTTGACTATCTCACACTTTTCCTAAATTAAGAGAAGTAGTCATGAAATGTATAAACAAAATTAATTGAAGGAAATATGAAGAGAAAAAAACAAACCTGAACCTTCGCTGAGGCTCAATAATCACACATTTCACTCCAATTTTTTAGAGTCACCCGTTCCGGAACATGTCTCCTTGCCTCTTCATTGGAAGGGAAAGACTGGTAATATTTATGAAGTCTATATCGATGATCCTTCACCCTTTGTTTCAACAGTAAACTAATATCACTTGAAACCTCAAACTTGTCGATATTAATGATATTGAGCTTCAGCTGTGAAGAACACGTATAAGTTAAGTTATTATTTTTGTTAAGTAAAATTGCAATACATATAATCAAATAAATTGAAATATTACCGAAACTTCGTCCAAAGCATTTTAGAGCAAGTTATCTTCCTTCAACTGCCTGACATGCTAAAGGCAAGACAACTCATTCCTCACAACTACACTTAACTCACTGGCTAATTTTGCAGAGTGGATCTTATCCAATAGGCGACATTGCATGGGGTCAATAGTCATTCCAACATTCATCGATTGCAACATTCATCCATTGCAACTCAACTCCTTTTTTCTTAATTCTACCTCGTTTTCTAATGCTAATATCGGAACCTGAAAACAAAAAATCATAATAAGAAAAACACATTAAACATGTAATGAGTAATTTCAGCATTAATGTAAATATGTTTGGTTAACAATAACAGACCTGAAGATCCCTCATAACTAACAAACGATGTTGGTAAAGGTTGTTGTTGACTTTCTTCATTCGATGATGTAATTGTTGGTTATTTAATGGGAGGAACTTCTTCAGTCGTTACCACCCTCAATCCCTTGTTTCTACTAGGTGCCATCATAATGAACCTGTGTAAAAGGAAATATGAACATAACGTATAATCTTAAGTTAAACATTAAATTTCCACATGAATATAAGGAGATTAGCAGTCAAATACTAAACATTTGGCATAATATTCAACAAAAACATAAGTGAAACATTAAAAATATACATCTAGTCATTGTAAATTAACATAAGTAAAACATCAACAACATAAGGCAATTATGAACATAACATTTCAAACAATA
>JANQBM010000220.1:25602481-25612877 GCA_025594535.1 Erythroxylum domingense
CTTACATTCTTAATAGAGCTTTAACTTTAGCCTCTCTTATCTTCATCCATCTAGTAATAAAGTTTAATTTTAGGAAGAAATATTAGACACGTAAATTCTAGCCTTATCAGGACGGCGCCGTCACTTTCACCGTCCATTGTCTACATTTTTTCCCCTTCCTATTATTATATTTTATGACTATTTGGTTAAATAATAAATTAATGCCATTAGAATTCTCGGAATAGGACACATGCCCTCATTTAGGTATGCAACATTTGTTTTCAACTTGATTGACAACAAGTTCCAACGGTAGGCGTATACTTTACACAATCAATCGTTCCATACAATATATGCCACGACTCTACATAGTATGCGACTGCATGCCAATGCCGTATAAGTCAAAATTTACCGCGCCAAGTTACTTTTAATGTATGCAGCTTGTAAGCCTACTCTTACGAATATTTTCATTCCGCGTAATTTTGGATAATTTCATTACGAAACAAAGTATGTTTTGATAGAACTTACGATCAATCTTAATCAATAGTAATCAAGTTAGTAGTGGTCGGATATGATACAAATTATATTTAAATAATTAATATATAATTTATCAGCCAAAGTTAATTAAAGAAAATATTTTATTATTGTCAATTGTGATTTATTTATCAAATATAAGTAATATTTGGTAAATGAATATCCTCAAAAACAAGGGAGTGCTTCGTAAATAAATGGGTTAATTAGTAAATTCAATATTTAGACAATGTAAGTATGAAAAGTTATAGAAATAATTAATGTTCGTTTTAACAATTACACATACTTTATTTAAATTCTTCACATAAATTTAATGCCCTCAACTTATAAACGCTTCATTTTTCACTAATTCATTTAATTTAACTAAATAAAAGGCAATTAATGTAGAGATAGAGTGTAATGATTGCAAAGTCTCCGAGATAAATTGGAAGTTTTGATTACTGCTACATTTAAAAACAAAAAAACAATCACATGGGATCCAAAAAGTGCACCAGCTTAGTCTGGAGTCATGCTTTATTAGGACCTGGAGAAAAGAGAGGAAAATTCAAAAAGAATGGGTCCCCCCTTTCCGGCCCCGGGTTCTCTGCTCCAGTCGCTGCCTCAAAATCAAATCCCCAGGAGGGAGGTGGACTCTTTTTTTCCTCGGATGTGTCATATGCGTAGTTATAATCCAACTGTAACTGTAACTGTAACTGTAACACACGCGGTAAATTTTCGCTTCACAACACAAGTAAGAAGTTTTGTAGTGCCCAACTGTCCTTCCGTCCGGGTCTTAAAAACGCACAAGAAAAAGAAAGTAAAAAGGAAGAGAAAATGGCCTGTCACATCTCCTCTCAGTCCATCACCATGTGCCCACTACCAGCTTCACCTGGGAGACCTGTCCACCTCAATTTCCCCAACTTCAGAAACTAGGGTTCTCTAAACCCTTAACCAGCCTTTTTCTTTTTTTTTTCCCCCCTTTCTGCATCATTGATCTTGCGTTTTTCTGTTTGGAGTCAATCCCAGTTATGGAGGGAGCGAAGTTGGAGACGGAACAGGAGCACGAGTACAGGCCTTGTATTGAGAGCTCCTTACAGAGACCGGGGGTTTCAGTTGGGGACCATCAATGCCAGAAGTTGCCGGAAATGGACGACGCGAAGCGCTTTGTAACTTCTCAGACGGTTTCTGAGGCGGCCAAGGGGGTCGATGTGGTCCTTGGAATCAAGAATAGAGTTGCTGCGGAGATGAGTACCGGTGTTAAGCGGAGGCGTGGCCGCCCGCCGCGTGCACTGGGAAAGACCTCTGCCCCGCCACCGCCGCCTCTGGTGCAGAAGAGGAAGAAGGATGAGGAGGACGTATGCTTTATTTGTTTCGATGGTGGCAGCCTTGTGCTGTGTGATCGCCGGTGAGTCGGTTTGCTCAGGTTCTTCTTTTGTGTTTTCTTTTTGCTTGCTAGGAAAATTTTGATAGCAGTTATGGGAATTCAAGGTGGGATGTAAGTTTAGTTGATTGCAAGTTTGTTTTGTTCAATTGGAGCTATCTTTTGTGTAGTTCAATATGGAAATTTTCCGATTAAGTGAGTGTTTTGGACTTCTATTTGTTAAGTTCTTGGCACCGAGTGGAGGTTTTAGGTTCATTTTTACCTTTTCTGTTGCTGCGATGTGGTGCATTTATTGTTTGGTTAATTAGTTCGGATTGATATTTGGTAGGGGCTGCCCTAAAGCTTACCATCCAGCTTGTATCAAGAGGGACGAAGCATACTTTCAATCAAAAGCTAAGTGGAATTGCGGTAAGTTTCAGTATGCAACCAGTTTTTGCATGAAGTTGTTCTTTTTACATATTGTATTCCTTGTCCTCATGCATTGATCAACACAATTTCTTTTGTCGAGGGTATGTGCTTGGCTATATTTATGGATAGTGAAGATATTAATTCATAATGCAAATGTAAGTTCAGTTGTGAGTCATTTGGTGTTGCAGTGTAATGGATTTAATATTTGCAGATGAATACAAGAATAGATTAATTTCTGACAAATATCCTCTTTTACCTAGATTCTCTTATCCTCAAAGTTGTGAATTCTCCGTTTGTCGTATGTGGTGATGTCTAATATGCTCATTAGTTACGATCAGGTTCTCACATGGTATTGGTGTAATTTACTGATAATTCTCATCCAATTGCGTGTTTTCAGGTTGGCATATATGTAGCAATTGTCAAAAGGCTTCCCACTATTTGTGCTATACTTGCACATACTCACTGTGCAAAGGATGCACCAAAGAAGCAGATTACGTTTCTGTAAGAGGAAATAAAGGATTTTGTGGGACGTGCATGAGTACTATAATGCTTATAGAAAATGTTGCACCGGGGAATAAGGAAAGAGTATGTTAAATCCTATCTCTTCAGATGTTATCCAAATATTGCCTAAACCTAAAAGAGCATAAATTATCCAAACTTTTGGAAAATATGCTTTCTTGATTTTATTTGAGCTAGCTGTCTTTGATAAAATAATTAATGAAAGTTTACTTTTGCCTCTAAAACTTCATCCTCTCTCTAGTAATTCCCCCATATTTCTTCAATTTTAGTAATTAGCCATTATGGTTCTGCATTATATATGTTTCCCTTTTCCATTTTATTTGTGCAGGTTGAAGTGGATTTTGATGACAAAACTAGTTGGGAGTATCTCTTCAAGATATACTGGAGTTATTTGAAAACAAAGCTATCTTTAAATTTAAATGAACTAACTAAAGCTAAAAACCCGTGGAAAGGTGACCAGCTACCAAAAGTGAGAAGTTCATGGAAGGGAGTTGGTACTATGATTTCTAAGGTGGAACTTTTGGGTCAGTCTTTTCTTGTTAATGACAATAAAGCTTCTTGTACAGATAACTGTTCCAGAAGCCAAGAGGCAAGCCAGTCTAAGAGGAGGAAAACTGATTATGAGCCCAAATTTACCAATGAGGGGAATTTTCGAGGTGTGGAAAAAACTACACCGTTGCCTAACGGCACAACATGGGCAACGAAGGAGCTCCTAGAGTTTGTTGCGCTCATGAGAAATGGAGACATATCCATGATATCTCAGTTTGAAGTTCAGGATCTTCTTCTAGAATATATAAAAAGAAACAATCTTCATGATCCTCGCCAAAAGTCACACATTTTATGCGATTCAAGGCTTATGACTCTCTTTGGCAAAGCACGTGTTGGACATATTGAAATGCTAAAGCTTCTTGAATATCATTTCCCACTGAAAGGAATTTCCTCAGCAGATGACATTGTTAGAGCAGGAGTTGATGTTGTTGGTATTCATGATAAAGCTGCAAGTAATAATGATAGTTACTTGATGATTAGTAATGAAAAAGAGCATAAAACACGCAAAAAGATGGATGAGTCTGGACTAGTGACAAATCCTAATCCAGATGACTTTGCAGCTATTGATGTTCACAACATTAATTTGTTATACGTAAAGCGAAATATAATGGAGACCCTGTTGGATGATGCTGAGAAATTCCAGGAAAAGGTTGTTGGGTCATTTGTCAGAATCCAGATTTCCTGTGACGATCAAAAGCAAGATACTTACCGGCTTGTGCAAGTTGTAGGTATATTCATATAACCTCTTCTCGAATATGTTATTTAACAAAATGGAATTAGGAGGCCCTATTATTTTCTTTCATCAGATACTGTATACCATTAGTTTGATGAAAACTACGCTTTTTTCGTGTACAGGAACTAGTAGGGTGGCTGAATCATATAATGTTGGCACAAGAAGAACTAATATCATGCTTGAAATAATGAATATAGATAAAAAGGAGATTGTCTCAATTGATGGTATTTCAGACCAGGCATTTTCGGAGGTGACAGAATGTCTGACCAGGACACTTGTTTTATTCTACTTTGATATTTGATTTACTGTCTTGTGGACACTTTACTGTTTTAGGATTTCTTTAATAATTTTTTGATAGGTGGATTGTTCTTGTGGTAGAATATTAATTGTTATTTCCACAATAGTTTGCATATTGTGGCTTCATAATTATGTGGTAGGATTTATGTTCAGGTGTATTTTCTGTTTCTTTTTCTTGCTAACTTTTTTGAACTCTGTGTAGTCTAATCAAAAACAGGAGAGGTAATGATTGCTTACATTAAGTTTCCTCCAGGTTTTGTTATAGAGCATTGGGGATGCCTGTCCATATTGGTTTTCTTTCAGATTGTTGGAATTATTTTGGAAAGTTCAATTTGATGCCAGCATATTGATACTTGACTGTTGTGGCTCGTTCAATAAAAGGCAAAATTGTTGCTTTTCCATAGTCATGAAGGGTTATGATGAAAAAAATGCAATCTAGATAATAATTTAGAGGTTTTGCATTTGAGACATTGTGATCTTCCCTTGTATAATTTATGTAGGTATTCCATTGCTAATAATTATTTAAAGATGTTTTACCTTCTTGCAACAATATAATGAAGAGTAATGATATTGCATTTGCATTACTATCTAATCCTGTCCTGCTCTAGTTTCACATCTGCTTATCTTGCACATTTCGGATTTATCTGAGATGATGATGGTCTTTGCTCATAGAGAAGATAATACTGATAAATTGTTGTAATCTCATCCTTCTCAAATTTAATGGATGACTAGCCTCCAGTAATGATGTGATACCTGTGTTTCCAGGATGAGTGCAAACATTTGCACCAGAGTATAAAATGTGGCCTTACTAAATGGCTAAAAGTGGTGAGTGTTACTTATACATTTTGGTCCATTCCTTAAGTTTGATTATGTGCTTTCTTACTCTGAAGAGATTTACTTGGTTTTAGGGCGAGATTCGGCAGAAAGCATCGGTTCTTCAGGCTGTGAAGATTCATGATGTGAGTTTCAGTCCTGACTATCTCATTGCACTGATATGCTTGGGAGTACAGTGATAGATTTTGTGTTTTCACTTGGTTGAATAATTGTTCTTATTAGACTTTATAATGTTATAACTAGTTATGGTCTTCTGAGTTTTACACCTCTTCTGAATCAGGGCCTGGAAGCAGATATTTTACAGCTTAATCATCTTAGAGATCGATCTAATGAAGGAGACAAGAAAGAATATCCTTTTCTGTATAAGATTTCTGCTCATGCCTATTGTTTGAATTTTAGCCTAAGTTTTCCACACATTTTTGTGAGTTATGTTTGCTGTACTAAGGCCTAATAGTTTCAACGAGAAAAAAATCAATCAGGGTTGTTTCTGGTAAATGAGTTGTATTGTTTTTGAAGTGTACTGCCCATAACATTTAAAAACCAACCGGTACTTTTTGCTTACTGTGTGATGTTGTTTGAGAACTACTTTAACATCTACTATATATCTTTCTAATTGCTTACATGTTGCAGTGGACAAAAATGTATTTGCTACTAATATCTCCTGTGCAACCATGGCAGTTGCGGTTAAAATCTTTTTCTTGCAATGAGGAGACTGTTGGATATGCTATTTGTTTTTAATCGCTTAGTTCATTGTGTTAATTGATTGCAATTGTCATGTTCTCAATATTTGCTATGTAGCTAGTAATTTTGACATTCAATGCATATGGATCTGTTCCTTGACTATTGCACGCCTAAAAAGTGTGTAGAGAGATTGGAGCTTCTGAATTCACCTAATGAGCCCAAAACCAGGCTGCTTGAAAGTCCCATTGTACATGCCAATCTACAAATGAATCCAAGTTATGAATCTGAAGAAGATGCAGGAGAAGCGAATGGGATGGAAAAAGGTTTTTATCGATGAGTTGCTAATAGAGAATCTTTTGTTCCAATTATCTCTGCTTGAAGTTTTAGTTTGAGAAAAGTTTGTTGGTAAACATTACTGTGTATGCAGGTAACTATTCAAGATTGAGAAACAGTGGAAGCAATAAAAAGGGATTGGATGTCAACTCTTCTCTGAGAGCCCTTGATGTCTTGAGTGAGGTAGGAATTATGGAACAGAGAAATTTAGCTGCTGCTTGTGATCAGACCAAGAATTTATGCAAAAAAATTGGTGTGGATAGAGATATTAACACCTGGGCTCATGAGAAAGTGAATGACTCTGTACAAATTCAGGGAGGAGAAGCTCTAAGCCTTAACATTCAGACTTTTCCAGATAGTCAAATGGGCCCTACTGGTTCTCCGACTGCCTATTGTAGTAGTCAAACAGTCGAACAAGCTGAACAATCTTCAGATGTTGTGTCACCAGTTTTGCCACCCCTTTCAACTGCAGGAGAGCAATTCACTAATGATCGTGAGATAGATGAACTGTGGCAATATCAGGATTCGAGTGGAAAAATTGAAGGACCATTTCATATGATGCAATTGCGCACATGGAATGTAAGTGGGCATTTTCCTGCCGATCTTAGAGTTTGGAGGATAAATGAGAAGCAGAGCGATTCTATTCTTTTGACTGATGCATTGACTGGAAAGTTCCATGGACAATCCCAGTTGCCACACGATAACTTTTTATTGCTTCAGGGAGTAGCAGCTGCTATGGATGACATGGATAAAAAGTGTGAGCTTCGGTTGGGTCCAAAAAGTTTTGCTACTTTGGTAGACAATAATAGCACTGATTCCAGCATGAAGGCTGCGCAAAATGATCCTAGTGTCCAATGCAAAGATAATAATCAAGTTGTGAGGTGCGATGGGTATGCCTCTCATTCTTCTAGTTGGACTACAGCCATGAGTGTTGCTCTTGGTGGTGATGGACGGGTTCAAATGTCAGTTCAAGGCCGGGACCCGCCAAGAGGTGGTAGCTCTTTTGCTGATAAGGCCCAAGTGTGTAGTTCTTTCATCTCATCATCATCTTCTGTGAAACTTCCAGAAACTCCTGTTCTTTGTCTTAAGGAAGGTCACGAAAATGAAAATTGGTGTTCTGGAATCAATCTAAATGATAATTCATGCAAGAGTAGTGCTGCTGGAGAAAGTGATGAGAAGCAAGCTGATAGCGGGGGTCATTCAAGTCAATCTTCTGGACGTAACTGGAGACCGACACGAAGAGACGATTTGTCAAACCGATGTGATTCCAACTCTGGTCTTGTTTCTGTTGTGAAGCCTATTGGAAGATCCAAGCGGAATCAGGAAATTGACTTTACTGATTTGCCCATCTCAACCACAAAGCAGACACATTCAAATGTGAAAAATGAGGTTCCAGAGGAAAAACCATCTATTTGTTCAAATGCTCCAGTCCTGGAATCAGGACCCGGTTGGAGTACTAATTCCAGTTTGGTGATAGTTAGAGCGCAACATCCTGAAGTCGCTGGTGAATGGGGTGGTTATTCTTCTGCTCCTACCAAAGAATGGGACTCAAATCTTGCAGGTGTATCTTCATTGAAACCAGCTGTAGGAACTACTGATCATGCTGCTACACCTACTTCAGGATGTGGTCACCTCACGGATACTTCCGCTGCAAACCTAGCAGTTGATACCACTAGTTGGCAGTCAATAGTTCCAGATTCCAACGAGTTCTCTTTAGTTGATGAATCTGTTTCAGATCTTTTGGCTGAAGTTGAAGCAATGGAGTCTCTTGGTGGCATGTCTTCTCCTACTTCAAAAATGAGATGTGGGGAACTGACACACGATTCTGATGATGATTGCTTTAGTCCAGTTGGGAGATTTAGCCCAGCCCCTGATCCTGGAAAGAGTGATGCATTTAGCTCCACTGGAGATATGCAGGTGCCTTCTCGGATGGCTGCAACTGATGAGCCACTCAGTCTTAAGCTATCCAACGTGCCTTCACATAACACTGTAACAGATGAATGCATTCGAGTATCGCAAATGCCATCTAAGTTGTCAGGAAATGGTCAACCACTTAAGCTATCTCATGTACGTCACTGCAATGTGATCGGTGAGCCAATTTGTGCATCTGAAATGCCATCTCGTTCACCTTTGATTGATGAACTGCATCAGTCTGCAAAAATATGTTCCCATTCGTCTGTAACAGATAAATGTCTCGATATGTCTCAAAAATCATCTGAGGCAAGTTTACATGATGAACCACACCGGATTTTGCGGGCTGGAAGGATTGATCCTCAGAAGAACTATAGAGGACAGTCTTCTAGAATAGCCGAAGTGGGGAGAGATGCAAAGCTTGGTGATGTTCTAGTTAAGAAATGGGATGCAGGTATAGAAATACAGCCTCTTCCACCATCAGTTGTTAACCAAGAGGTCACAGTTTCAGCAAGCCAGCCACCCGCATCTTGTGTTGTTAGCCAGTGGCAAGCAGGGTCTGATTTCAACCGGAGCGGTTTCAAAGGAAGTGCCAATCTAAGCCTGGGTGGGGTTTATCAAGGAGATAAGAGCATGGACTGGGGAGCTGGTCACAGGGCAGCTCATCAACAACCTGTTAACACGAATGCAACCAACTCTACGGGGAATATAAGTGGATGGGGAAGCCAACCCTGGCATGCTGAGGATAGATTTGGAGGTGGAAGAGAGCATCGAACTTATCACCAAGGAAGAGATTCAGGTTATGGGCGGGATAGGTCTTTATGGAACAGGCAGCCATTTTCTGGTGTTTTTGGAAATGGTAGTGGTCCTTTCAGGCCTCCACCCAGAGGGCAGCGAGTGTGTAAATTCTATGAGAACGGGAACTGCAGGAAGGGAGCATCATGTAGTTATTGGCATCCGGGAAGTTAAGAGGTCCATTTTCCGGCCACATTTAGGGTGCATGTAATTCTGTAATTAATCATTCGTATGGGGGAAATTTGCCCTTTGTGAATGTTCACTGAAAAGTAGCATCACACATAACTATTCTTTCGTGGTTCATATATATAACTCATAAAAGTTCTGCATTGGGATAATTGAAAAGATAAATGCAAGGATAATTTCTCTTGGATACATGTACTTAGAACGAATTGAGGCATTTGGTGAACATGACCTATTCCAATCTGATCAACTTATAATGTCGAAAATGCCACGTGTTTTACAATTTTGTGACTTTTTTAACCAGAACCAAGCTCTGATAGAAAATTGGTGCAAAATGTGCTGAATTACATTTAATAGGCACCAAAACCCTTCAATTTCATGTTTGACACTGGCAGTCTAGCCGGTTGGGCTTGAATTGGAGTTTGTCTCCAACTATTTTTCTTGAAATGAAAATTGTACCTATGTTAAAAGTCAGATTTTTTTGTGGTTTAACTCATTCGAAACAAATTCCCTAATCTTTAAAAATATTGACTTTTTGTTATTTTAAAAAAAATTTAAGTAAAATTTTTATTAAAAAATTAATAAGAAAATGCACGTGATATAAGGGACCTTTTCAAAAAGAAATTTAATATTAGTTGGCATATGGAGCCCACTAAAAAATTAACATGCAAAATATTTTGGGAAATTAGGGACACCTCTTGTTTGCTTGTCCGGTTGTTTTCTTCTGTTTCTTCTGGTCTCCACTCGGCTTCACGTTGCCTACTTGGTTGCTTGTCTGCATCTCTGCTTAATGTTATCTGGCTTCACGTTGTCAGTGTCTGGCTTCATATTGTCTGTTGCTCATTCTCTTGTTGCTTGTCCAGCTGTGTTCAGGGTTGGAGATTTTATTAAAACGGTTACATTACATTGCTTGGATAAGAGTTGGAGTCATGCGTTTTTGTGTTATTTACGTTGTTTAAAGAGTTTTGAGTTTTTATTAAGACAACTACATCACATTGCTTGGATAGGAGTTTGAGTCGCACTTTTTTTTATGTTCTTTACGTTGTTTAACTTCCTTAACTATAACATCATTTAATCTAGACATATATTGTATAGGAAGTCTGTATTTCTTACCAATTTTGCCTAGTTATAGTCCTTATCTATAAGTCGTAATTTTCTGTATTCTTTTCCTGCTTAACTTATTTTACCATAATAATATCTAATCTGGAGATATTATTATTGAATTTACGGCATTAGAATATGATATGAAAGTTTATTTAGTTGTTAATAATTAAATATAATTTCGA
>JANQBM010000220.1:25616982-25628595 GCA_025594535.1 Erythroxylum domingense
TCTTTGAATTTATGGTATGTAATATGATAGGCACAGTATGAATGATATGTTAAGTACTGTATGGTTGATTTGAGATTTTGAAATGCATGTGTAAAATATTTTTTTTTGTTTTTTTGTACTGTCTTGTGTGGCATCCACATATCCTCCAGGGGGTATTATGTGGGTGTTACAATGGAGATGGATGTATAAATCTTATAACATGGGAATTTCTGGAAGTGAAAAATACTAATTCATAGATTTGGTTCATACTACTACTAAGAGATGATTTGAACTTAGAATATGGAGATGGAGTCACCATAATATTTGAAATGAAAAAGGTACATGCATTTTTTGTTTGCTATTTGATATAATATTACCTTGTTATATGTTTCTTATATATCTAATATACATGTATGTTTTGATTGATTTGTGTATATAGGGATTAATCAAAGTTGTTAAGACTACCTAATGCATGTCAGATATATTTATCATAATTGACATGTATATAAAAGTTGAAAAGACTTAAGGAGATAATTACGTGCAGGTGCATATTCAACATATGTTAAAGATTTCAGTAAGCAACTAAAGAGGTTAGACAAAATAAGACCTGGATATATTACTTCTTTGTGAGCCTAATTATCCCTGAAAAGTTAAAGTGTCCAACAGTTGAAAATAACATGAGTGAGACTTTAAACGGATGGATACTACCAGCAAGGGATAAACTAGTGATTAGTATGTTAAAGACCATCATGACAATAATTATAAAGAAACATGATGAAAGGAGGGCATATGTGTATAAATGGAAGTTAGATATTGCACCAAAAATTGTCAAAAAGAATGAAAAAATAAGAAGGCAATGCAATGGAGGATCGTATGGAATGGAGATGGAGCCTATAAGGTGAGTAAAGAAGATGGGAAATATGTTGTCAGGCTAGAACGAGACAATTTTTGTAGCTATAGCGCATGGGACATATATGGTTATTCATGCAAATATGCTATTAGTGTAATCAATCACTCCAAAAAAAGACCTAAGATATTTGGCAATGACTACTACAAAAAAGAACATATTTCTAAAGGTCTGTTATTAAGTGTTGTAGCCTATTAGGGGCTTAAGCTCAATAGATTCTTCCACCAACTAAAAAGAATAATGTCAGGAAGATCAAAAAATGCAAGAAAAATAGATAATAATAAACCAACGAAGGTGCCTAGTGCAAGAAAAATGTCACAAAATGGTTAAGTACATAAATGTAAAAAATGTGGAACTTCTAGGCACAATAACAAAAGGTATAATATAATAAGACCTAATGAATAACCTACTACTAGTTCAACATTTTTTTATTTAGTTTTCAACGTTAACATTATGCATATTATCTTGTAGGTCTTGACGACTTCAACAAAGTGGTTTATAATTGGAGAAGGATTAGCAAGACCAACATCAATTGAGACCCATTCATAGGTAAACTTGTATGAAGTAGAAATTTTTAATAAAATATGGTTTTGTAAAATATGATACTAATTTTGCAAATTTTTTTGGTAAACTGGTATTGAAAGCAGCAACTCAATTAATCAAGAATGAATATCCAATCAATAAAGCATAAATATAAGTTTAACAAGTACTTAATTAGTTCAAATCATTGTCACTAATAAATGGTCAACATGTGCTTAATCTACCTGACATTCACATGTTATTTTATAGGTTGTTGCTCCTACCAAAAATACTAAATAAAAATTTGTACATAAAGATCCAAGATCTTTTAAGTTGTCTTTTGAACCAAGAGATATTATGTTTAAAGGTAAATCTAGCATCTCATTAAGAAGCTACAATAACTAAGAGTAGAGTAATAATTGGCAGAAGTAGCCAACAAGTTGATCAACCGGACATTTAAACATGTTTATTTTGTAATTTGTGTTAGGTTTATTTTGTAAACCATGTGAAATAACAAATTTATTTTGTATGTTGGCAATTGATGCTTGCTATATTATCATATATATTGTCCTAATATAGTGTGATGAAGCTTGTTCTATCTTGTCAAAGTTATAATAAAATGGGTCCTTCTCTATCGAATATGGAATCAACCTTTTGCTTTAAGATGTGAAAAAAATAAGGTTTGACAAGAAATATGGTCCTGACCTATTTACTATTCAAAAGGACAAAATTTCCCATTTACCTATTTACTATTTAAAAGCACAAAATTTCCAATTTGTGACATACTTTATAAGTCAGGTATGTCACCTAATTCTATTTGTCTGTTTTCAAATTATAAAAAGAAATTGTATAACCCGATAATAACCACTTAACAAAATTTGAACAATAAATCCTATAAATTTTGAACATTTTGTCAAAATTTGGCTATAAAATTCGATAATAATCACTTGACAGCCTTGTATAATAAAGTAGAATTTGAATAAATCTATACATTCTTTTACTTCATTTTCATCATAATGATTGAATAATTCCATAAATTTAAGTTCGTAAATATGTAGATTGTTTATACAGTAAACTTGACCTTCATCATAAAATAGAGATACATTTTCACTGTACAAAATTCACTTCCTACCAAGTATCTAACTTATTTGGGTAACACAAAAAACTAAAAGAGAAGTAGAAAGAGGGCTAGAAAATGATAGTTCAAGGAAGTGATATACACCTAATAGTTGAACATACACAAAAGAGCTACCAGTGTTGGCTTATAAGGACAAGAAACAAAGAGACAAGAGCACATTGCAAAAATGAAGAACCCACAAAACAGACAAGAAGCTTCCCTATAGGTTGGATCCTTGGAATGACAGACGGTGCTGGCTCCTCTTCTACAAAACTCGTTTCTCAATACCCTAATTTGGCAAAAGGAGGACACCTTGAAGATTTAGGGGGATTAGTTTTCCCATTTTACAATACTACATTGGAAGGTACGTAGTATAGCGGCTAGGTTTTAATGAGTGGAAAATGAATTGTGTATTTACAAAAAGGATTACAATCATTTAAATATAAAATGGAATGATACCAATGAGCTACAATTGCTCAAAAAAATGTAACTAACCAAATACCAAGTCAATAGACTAAGCCACATTCTAATATCCCCCTATAAGATGATGTTGCGATTGAGAACCTTCATCTTGTCTCTGAAGAACTCGAAACTTGTGACGTGAAAGAGGTTTTGTGAGAGCATCCACAATTTGATCATTGGTTGAGATGTGGCAGACGTGCAGTTACTGATTCTGTACCTGTTCACGTAGAAAGTGATAGGCAAGAGCAATGTGTTTCATCCTAGAATGATACATGGGGTTGGAGCTGACATAGGTTGTACTTATGTTGTCATAAAAGATAGTAGGAAATGTGGTTGTGTGGACTCATAGTTTTGATAGAAGATTTTGTAATCACATTACTTCCGCAACTGTATTTTCTACTACCCTATATTCAGCTTTAGTAGATGATTGGGCAATAATTCGTTGACGTTTTAAATAACAGGAGACAGGTTTACCACCAAAGTATACCACGTAAGCAGAAGTAGAAGTTTTGGAGTCAACATTACCACCCTAATCAGAATTGCTGTACACTACTAGCCATAAGTTGGTAGAACGATTGAGCTTAATACCAAAATCAAAGATGTGTTTAGGTACCAAAGAGTGCGCTTCAGCTATTTGAAGTGCATGTATGAGTGATTATGTAGAAATTGACCTAATTTATTGATAGGATAGCTCAAATCTGGGCGAGTAATAGTGACTTACTGTAATGTCACCAAGATGCTCAGAAAAAGTGTCCCATCAGTAGAAGCAGTACCATCATCAAGTTTTAGAACTATAGTTGTACAAAGAGGTGTGTGACATAGTTTTCCACCTCCATTCCAAATCGATCTAGTAAGTCACGAATATAGCATCACTGGGATAGAAATAGACCCTTCTCACTCTGAATCATCTCAATACCCATAAAATAGCTCAGAGTGCCCAGGCTTTTAAGTGAGAATCGAGAGGCCAGTGCATCCATACAGGTGGTGAGATGAGTGCTAGAGCTGCCAGTGAGAAGCAAATCATCCATATAGATAAGAAAATATATAGTGACATTCTACTGATGATAGATGAACAGAGAGGAATCACTGCCACTGGTATAGAACCCATATTGAAGAAGATAACCCCGAAGTTCATTATACCAAGCTCGGGGTATAAATAGCTTTTTGGAGTCGGCACACTTGAGTGAGATAGTTTGGATTAACGAAATCAAGTGGTTGTTTCATGTAGATTGTTTCTTAAAGATGCCCCTGAAGAAAGGCATTGTTGACGTCCATTTGATGCAACGGCCAGGAGTATGTAAGTGCAATGGTTAGTAAAACCTTGACCGTCAGATGTTTGACAATAGGTGAGAATGTTTCTTTGTAGTCGATGCCCGGACACTGACTGAACCTTTTATAACTAGTCGAGATTTGTATTTGTCAATTGAACCATTCGACTTACGTTTTGTCAGAAAAATCCATGTGCATCTAACAACATTTGTGGCATTCATAGTAGGTACCAAATCCCAAGTGTTATTTTGAACAAGAGCATCATATTCCAGTTGAGCCGAAGCACACCAATGTGGATGTCAGAGTGCTTCAGAGATGTTACGAGGCTCATCAGTTTTGGGTAGTGGGTTTTTGGTATTAATGTATGTCTTGGGTTTGAAAATGTTGTTTGGTGATCTGGTGACCATTTTATAGGTTTTGGTGAGTGGTGGTGGAGTGGGTTGAGGCTGTGGTGATGTTGGTGAAGACTCCTCGAAAGAAGGCATTACATTCTCACTGGAAGGTGTAGTCACAGGATCAACAGGGATGAATTGGTGAAATGGAGCTAGAAGATTAGGACTTGTGGTGGAAGATATGGATTGGGTGAGAGTTTGGTAAGGAAATTGATCGTCAACAAATTGAACATGTCAAGAGGTGTATACCTTGTTTGTTTGGGGATTAACACATAAGTAGGCAAACTGGGAAAGAGAGTATCCTACAAAAACACAAGGAATGGATCGTGGATGTAGCTTGTGATCTATGTATAGGTGAAGCCAAGGAAAACACAGACAACTAAAGGCATGGAGATGATTATAGGATGGGATGGTTTTGTAGAGGACTTAGTAAGGTGAAGACACATGTAGAAGTTGAGTTGGCATTCGGTTGAAGAGATATGTGGCGGTTTGAAAAACGTAAGACCAGAAGTTGACTGGAAGATGGTTGAAGTGTAGAAGTGACTGAGCCATCTTAATAATATGGCGGTGACGATGTTCAGCTACTCCATTTAGTTCTGGAGTATAAGGGGGTGTGGTGAAATGAGAGATACCATGCTTGGTTAGGAATGTTCATAGTTTGATAAACTCACCACCATTATCGGTGTACAACGATTTGATTTTCAAACTAAAAATATTTTCAATAGGTGTTTTGAAACAAATGAAAACTTCCAAGACATCACATTTATTATAAAGAGGAAAAAACCAAATATATTTTGAGCAATGGTGTACAAAAATAACATAGTATCAATAACCCTCTAAGGATGCTACCGGAGCTGGTCCCCAGACATCGAAGAAAATGAGTTCCAGCGAATTATTGCTAACTAAATTTTGGGAAGAAAAGGGCAACTTGTGACTTTTGGCGCATTTGCATGAGACACAAACAGTAGACGCATTTGGAGGAATTTGAAGTTGATGTTGAGATTGAAGATGCTGCATAACTTTATTGGAGGGTTGACCAAGGGTGTGATGTAGAACATTCACATTTGTGACCTTGGTCAGAAGAATTGAAGGTTTTGAGACGGGTAGTTTGAGGTAATAGAGATCCCCATGACTAGTACCCTGAAGAAGTACCACCTTCGTCTGCAAGTCCTTTACCTAAAAATGATTTGGAAAAAGATCCACAGAGAAACTGTTGTCAGTGCAAAATTTTTTTATTGAAAGAAGGTTACAACTAACTTCTAGAACACACAAAACATTGGTAAACAGAAAAGGTTTTGATGGGTTTTGGAGATGGAAACTACCTGTATGAGTTATGGGGATGTTGAACCCATCACCGACTTGCAGCTGCTCATTCTCGAAATATGGTGTTGTAGTATGTAAGTTTTGAAGGTTTCTTGTAACATGATGAGATGCTTCTTAATCGAGGATCCAATCTTGTGCTGAGCCATCCGGATGATTGGAGGCTATTTGAACTGAGTAAGCAGCAACAGGTGCATATGGAACTAGACCGAGGTAATTGGAACCTGGTGCTATATAGGGGCCTATAAGGCTAGACATGTAGGCTGCAGGAGGTGCAGACAAGCTTCGGACGTGTGTAGGAGGTGTGGACAGACCTAGGGCGTGTGTAAGAGGCACAATGAAGTGCCTGGGCTGGGCCAAGTGCACATCTGTTTTAGCGTAGGGGTTGTACACCAGACCTGAGCCAGGAGCGGCATGGAGGAAGTGGGCTTACAAACCAAATCAGTGTTGTGCACCAGATTGTTGTCCCCGTCTAAGTTTTTTACAAACCTTCGCCATGTGACCCAACTTCTATTGATAGATTATATCCTTTGTAAATCATTAATTTTATCCACCCCTACCATAGTGTGATTGAGAATGTCTCTAGGACAGACGTTGTTAATGTTGTTGCCAAGTTCTTTGCGCTACGTTAGCTGTTGTAAAAGTAGGAGTTGATGTTGTCATGTTTTGGCTTGCAACAAATGATTCGTGCTCCACAAGTCAATCATACAAATCCTCAAAGTTGATTGTATCCTTCTGTGCTTTCAACACATCGCAAATCTCCTTGTAATCTTCGGACAGACCTCGTAGAACATGTATAACAAGATCTGTTCATCCACTATCCCTCCAGTGATTGCAATCTCGTAGGCAATGGCTCTTGCTTTTTGTAAATAAACGGCCACTGGTTCTCTAGTGTGTTTAAGATTAAAAAGTTCTCCCTTAGAGACATGGTGCGTGAATGAGACCTGTTGGTAAACATTAGAGCGAGTATAGTCTAGGCTCTATGGGTTGTTGAAACACCACCAAGAATATTTATTAGAGACACATCAATGGAGGACGTGATTGCGTGAAGAATGAGTTTATCTTGTCTCATGAATTGTTGGAAACCATGATCACTCTCCTCTGGATGTTTTGAGGAGCCATATAGATCATAATCATCAAGCAACGATGATATTTGAATTTTATAGGACGAATAATTTGAACCGATTAATTTTAGACACGTTTGCATAGTTAGAGAAATGACGTCGGATTTAACATCGGTGACAACAGTGGTGGTTGGTGGTGCCATGAATTTGGTGATTTGGTGGCTTCTGGAATTGATAGAAGGGAAACAAAAAAGAATTAGCGTCACGTAATGGTGGGCTTTTTTTTATGGAAATTAGTGGCCTATTATCGTTAGCTGGAGATAGTCGTCAGTTGGAAATAATTGATCGAAAAAAAAAATTGCCGGCAAGGCGTTAGGGGCTCTGATACCATATAACGGCTAGGTTTTAATGAGTGAAAAATGAATTGTGTATTTACAAAAGGGTTATAATCACTTAAATATAAAATGGAATGATACTAGTGAGCTACAATTGCTCAACAAAATGCAACTAACTAAATACCAAGTCAATAGATTAAGTCACACTATAATATGTAGAAGAAGGTGTCATCTATGAAGTAAAGGAGTCATCTCCTGCTTATGGATTGGATGAACATCGTCGTTTAGTTTTTGTGTACCTTTATGATGTAAGTGCTTCAAACTACTTTTATAAACATTTTTGATCCTCCTCCTGTTAATGAAATTCAAATTTTCAAAAATAAATTCCAAAGTAAAAACATTCCTAACATAAGAAAAATAGTTTCTTCTTAAGTAAAAGTAAAGAGGGAAACTGGAAACATAGAAAAATAAAGTCGCTGACACAAACAAAGGAATTTACTCTCAACCTCCACATAATAAACATATAAAAAACTACAAAGTGAGTGCTCCAATTGTTATAAAGAAAAGGAAAATAACAACAGATCACATGAGAAAAAGAGAGAGAGAGAGAACGAGAGACGAGAGATCACTAAAAGAGTAATAGATGATGTGAAACCAAACACCAGTCGGGCAGTCAACGTGAAGTAGACAAGCAAACAAGTAGGCAACATGAAGCTGAGTAGAGATGAGAAGGAATAGAAGAAACTGAGCAGACAAGCAAAGAAGAGCATTTAGGTGATTTGGGCAAAGGGGTCAACCTAAAAAAAATAAAAATTTTGGATTATAATATCTTAATGGAGTTATTTATATTATGTTAAATTAAGGTTTAATTTAAACGTTTAGAAATATTAGGGTTCAAATTAAACTTTGAAAAAAACCTTATGGTCCAATATAACACTTTTACCTTTAATATTACTAAATTATTAGTGGCTACTTTGTGATTGGTGTTGCATGTAATATGCATATCTAAACTATCATCCTAATGAATTATTAGGAAAAATATGGTCATTAAGTGGTTGTTTTCTTACTAAAGGGTTTGGAAAATACTAACCCATATTTTTTCATCACTCAATATTACTAAAACTATTAGTGGCTACTTTGTGTTTAGTGTTGGGTGTAACATGCATATCTAAACTGAGATCCTAATGAATGATTGGGAAAAATATTTGTCATACAAGATTAATGAGGAGGTAGAGTTAAAGGTAATTATATTAGGTAGGAAAGTTTAATTTGTGTAATAACTAGGTTGTAGTAAGATGAATGCAAAAATGATACATTTAATATGATTGTTTTTTTCTAATGTTTAATTAAAAAAGTAATGTCTAAAATTTCTTTAATTATACAACTATCAATAGTGAAGAGCACTTCTATTATTGTGACTATAGATTGATAATGACTATGAGGACTTCATAGATCAAGTTTAATTCATGGAGATGGTTATATGGATGTAGTTAATTTAGGATAAATTTTAAATTTTAAATTTCCCTATTAAGTTAGGTTATGTCCTTATAATATTTTATTTATGTTATTTATAAAAATATAATCACCTTGTGTGGCGTGAAGAAATATTCACAAAATAACTATAAATGTAATAAATAAAATTTAAGAGATCAGTAAAAATTAACAATAAGACCATAAGTTATTATAGAGGTTACTAATCTATATTTAGTTTATATTTTACATTGCCATTAGATCTTACATAACAATTTACTTGTAGGGAAAAATATGAATTAAGAACCATAATTTTTGTAGAAATTTATGACAAATTTGTAATAAATGAATGGTTATAATTGAATATTCTATACAATCACTTAAATATTGGTACCACAGCTGCCGCCTATGTATTTGATCAAGCCTAGACATAATTGAAATTATAATCTGAGCTTGATTAGACCCATTATTATCAAATTTTTGCATGAATGGCTTAATTCTTTGGGAATTTATTAGCACTTTTTAGCAATCACTATAAACATGCTTGTTAAGTGATGTATGAACCAACAAAGATACTCTATTAAGATGCATAAAATCATTTGTCAAACTTGTTGGAGATTAAATAACAATACACAATGAATAAAGTGTAATGTTTTTGGTAATATATTTACAATCCTTGGATAAGCTTTTCTTATCCATAGTCCCATGTATATCTGTAACATATTACTTGAAATCTTGAAATCACATTTTGATATCAAATTGAAAACTTATACATCTAAAGTATGAAAGAAGTTTGTAATATTAAATGATTTGCCTAAGTACAAGGATTACATCATTGCACATGGAAGAACAAAATGAACAAAATATGAACTGCTCTAAGAATTAAGAAGATAGTCCAACAAGCCTTTTGAAACAATCTTAATATATTGTATGAGTTAGATTGCTTAATTTGCTTAATGCACACTAATAAGGGAAAGTTTATAACAAATGAAATACTATTTAAAATTAGTTCAAATCATTTGCTACAATAGAAACAAAATCACTTTAGAATTATATACATAAACAACTAGTCACAATCAACTAACAATATTTGGAAAGGAATTAATGATCTAAAATGTATCTTTAAAAAAGAGGGATCAATGGACAAAGATGATGAAATATTTTTTGGTGGTGTCTTTTCTCCAAGAGAATTTGATAAAAGGGTAGGTTTATAACAGTGCTTTTTCCAGTACAATACTGTGTCTTTTTCATTGTTTTTGTTTTTTTGAATCACTAAAACTCCAACCATTTGATAGATACTAAGATAAATTAATTACCTAAAAACCAGCTGACAATTTATAAGGAAAATATTCACACTTATTTAGACAACAATACAAAGAGAAAATAATAATGGAATTGATTACCAAAAGGCTAGCAATTCATTAGTCAACATTTTAGTACCATATATATAAATAACTAGCCACAATCAGTTACCATATACATAAATATCTATTTGATTGCACTTCGTCACCCACTAATATGATCATTTAGTCTAAAAATGTGGTTCTTCTTTTCTAAATAAAATAATAAGATTGCATTTCAATTAATTTGTTCTTCTTATGTTTAGCCTCTAAAGTGGTTTCTATCTTTATAGAACATATTCTTCTATTGTAACCATATTGCTTGCATCTCTTACATAAATTTGAAATCCCTTCCAAATAAACCTATATTGGTTTTATTCTTCTCTTATCTCATTAGTTTTACCTTTTTTACAGCCATGATTTCCACTTAGGATTGACCAAATATTTTAATCAAGGATTGCAAAAGATCTAACATGCACATGCTTGTTAATTTTGCGTGTGCTACATAAAAAGTCCACATATTCTTCAAGTTTGTTACCATTTGTATTTAGTTATTAAAGAAGTACGCTAATAAGAAATTTCAATCAAATCACACTTAGTAAATGTGCAAGTGTTATTCCTAAATTCAAAAACATGTTCTTGAACATACATATGCTCTATTAAATAGTCTCCCACCACTAAATTATGGAAACCAATTGTTAGTAAGTTGTTTATGCTTCTCTAAGTTTTCTAAAGCCTTGGAGAATTTAGACCTATTATACTTCTCCATCCCCTACCTTTTCTTGTTAAATATCTTTATCATTTCTCTTTCAATCATGTCAAGCATTGTGATAATTGGCTTATCCATAGTCTCCTTTATGTATGCATTAAGGCTCTCAAAACAATTATTGAATATCATGTCACATTTTAGTCCAAAACTTAAGTATGCCTACAACATCTATTCGTTTGTATGATGTCTAAATATTCATGGATTGTTTTGTTATTCCTTTTTGATTTTCCATATAGATGTTTAAGTTAAAAACTCAAAATAGGTATATCATGTAGCATCATTTTGTCCATTAGTCAAATTCATAATTGATAAACCTCAAAAGAAAATAAAGTACTTTAATATACCAATCTGAACCCACTATATGTAGTAAATAACAAAACAATCATATACTTATCAAAATCATTATTATTATATGATCTTGCTATATTTTATAGCTTTAGTTGCCTTATATTTTATTTGAATCCAGGTATAGATATATTCATAATATTTATGTCCAACACCATCCATTATAATATGAAAAACATTTTCTAGACCTTGTTACAAAAGAAATCACATTAATTTGGATTATGCATGGTGATGCTGTCGCCTACAACCAAATATAAAAGAAATCACTTCCGTTAAAACAAATTAATGTAGTAGCGGTAAGCGGATATCGTTCCCACGAGGAATT
>JANQBM010000220.1:25630012-25641528 GCA_025594535.1 Erythroxylum domingense
ACTGTTAAGACATTATGACCCCCTAATTTGGTTAAGGCTATCAGGAGTTTCCTAGAATATACTTGTTTATATAGAAGATCATCAAGGACTTTTCTAAAATTTCTAGGCCATTAATCAAGTTACTTGAGAAGGAAGGACTTTTTATTTGCATTCAAAAGTGTTTGGATACATTTCCTATTCTTAAAAAAATTTAATTAATGCCCTAATTATAGTTTCCCTATATTGAAATCCTCCTTTTGAATTAATATGTGATGCAAGTAATTTTGCAGTAAGTGTAGTTTTTTGATAGAGGAGGATAAGCATTTTTAGGCCATCTATTATGCTAACTGGACTTTGATGGATGCTTAAGAAAACTATACAACTATAAAGAAGGAGTTGCTGGTAATGGTTTATGTTTGAAAATTTTAGATCTTATCTAATTTAATCCAAATTTATTATTTACACTTGATCATTCTGCATTGAAATATCTGCTGAATAAGTTGGATGTGAAGCCAAGATCAATTAGATGGATTTTGTTATTGTAGGAATTTGATCTAGAGATTAAAGATTAAAAGGGGGATTCAAAACCTGACAGTAGACAATTTATCATGTTTGGAAAATCCTAAATTGGATAAGCTTAGAGAAAATGATATTAATTAAACATTTTCTCAAAGAGCATTTGTATAGTCTCGAAGAGGTTTATGAACCTGAACTTTCATGGTTTGGTGATATTGCTAACTATTTGGATGCTAGGATTCTTCCTAAGGGGATTTTTCATCAACAAAATAAAAAATTCTTCTCTAACTTGAAAAATTACCTTTGGGAAGACATTTATTTGTTTAACATTTGTGTCCGCCAGATAGTTGAAAGATGTGTTTTTTAGACAGAAGGTGTTAGATTTTAACTCACTACTATACATGCCTAGCTGGAGGGCATTATCTGTAAATATAATGATTGAGAAGGTTTTTCAATTAGGTTCCTATTGGCACATATTATTTAAGGATGCCCAAATGTACATTCAACTTCATGATCAATGTCAATGGATATGTAATATTTCTTATCAAAATGAAATACTCCAAATTTTTATTTTGGTTTGTAAAGTGTTCAATATTTAGAGCCTTCAAATAGATACAATTGGAAAGACTCATTCTCTTTTGTACTTATCATTAGTGATGGGGTTCCAATTACCATTTAAAAGGTTATAGATAGTTAAGAGAAGGATAGATGGATGAGTAATATGGTGGAAAAACTAGAGTCTCTATATAAGAACTAGGAGCTAGTTTAGCTTTTGAAAGGGAAGAGACTTATAGTGTGCAAATGGGTATATAAGAGGAAGGTAATAGTATCAGAGAAAAGAGGAAAAGTATAAGGCTTGACAAGTAACAAAAGGGTATTTGCAACAGAAGAGGGTTGACTATGATGAGATTTTCTCTCTTGTGGTTAGACATACTTCTATCTAGAGAATCATGACATTAATAATCAGTTTAGATATAAACTTAAAGCAAATAGATTCTAAGACCACTTTTTATTATGGTGATTTAGAGGAATATATTTATATGGAGTAGTTAGAAGGGTTTATTTAACCTAGAGAGGAGCACTTGGTTTATAAATTAAGAAAGTCACTTTATAGGTTAAAGTAGTCTCTACCATAATGTTACAAATGATTAGACTCTTACATGATTTGAGTTGGTTATAAGAGATGTGATAATAATTATTGTGTGTATGTTAAGAGCCTTGCTAATGGTCCTTTTATTTTCTTGCTACTCTATGTGAATGATATATTAATCACTGCTAGAACTAAGCTTAATCTAAATAAACCAAATACTTTATTAGGAAAGAAATTTAATATGAAGGATTTGGGTATTGCCAATAAGATTTTTGAAATAGAGATCTATAAGGAAATTCTAAAAACAAATTCACTACCCTAGTTGTTACCTATGTCTCCACTATCTCAATAGCTGCGTTTCTCCATCTACTGCGATGCATCTGAATCAATCAGTAAACAAGTTTGACATATTATGTTTCACCTATCACAAGAGCTAAATTCTAAATGGCTAAATTTGTTTCTTATCATCATTTGATTTTGATTTGAGCAATTTAGAATTTGGTTCCAATAACATCAATTTGTTTTTGCCTAATGCATTTGATATATAAACAGTAAAAGGCATATCATCTTTTTTATGTTTTGGTTCCTAAATATGGGACATTAGTTTTATTCCTAAATATACCTTGAAAATGGAGATAAAAATATGTATTTAGGCTTAGTAGGAATTTGTTAGAGTTGACCTAACTTGATTGGGCTTCATGACTACCCAAGCCTGAAAACTTAGGCTTGATTAGGCCTTGGGTCAAGCCTAGGATAAAAATTACAAGTTTAAGTCAGGTTTGGACCACAGGTGTTTGGGGCCCTGACTGGGATATTGTTAAGCTCAATTGGCAACATTGGATAATAAAGATATCAAAATGATGGGGAAGAAAATGATTTGAGCATGACACCATATTTTAATAAGAGTGAGAACAATAGTTTGGAGGAGTGAAAGAGATATATAGTGAGAGTATTCATTAATGTACAAAAAAATGTCATTTTGTTTACATAAATAAAACAACTTTATTTTATATATATATAAGAGGTTTAGACTTTTGAACAAGTCGAGTTGTGGAGCTCAAGCCTTTAACCTTAACTCAAAACCTAAACTTTTTTAAAAGCCAAATATGAATCAAATATGGTCAACTCTAATCGAATATGTTGACTTTAGGTTGGTTCCTTTTGGTGACCCAAGAGTTTATATTGATATTTATATATGTATATAATTTGATGCAACTATGTTTCTAATATACTAAAAAAGACAATTACTTTACTTCTAAGATTGTAGACACATCATTTATTGGTCAAAACTCATTAAATTTTATATTCTTTTTCTCTTCTTTCATTCTATTTTTTAATATATTTTTCAACAATTAGCATTTGTAGTTTATCTATTTATGTGTTGTTTGAATCTTTTTTTTAGATTGATAATAGTAAAATTGTGTCATATATATGAATGAATGAATGTGTGTGTGTGTGAATAAACAATTTGTTGTTAGGCAATTGGAGAAAATAATGCTAGTACACTAGTAATTTGAGTATTAAACTTAATTAGATGAGTAAAAGCCTAATCTTTTAACCTAGGAAATTATCATTTATTAAGCATCATCATAAGATTATTGATGTCTCTTTTATTCTTAGTTTTAAAATTTGCAATTTAAAACCCCAACCTTGATCACATATATCTAGGTTTGGCATTGAAATAGGCTAGCCTAAAAATTTATGTTTGGGCCTAAGCTTGGCTTATTAATTTTTTAATTTAAATTTTTAAAACAATATTATTTAACTTAAAATAACATCATTTTACTTGATATTTTTAGACTTCAACTCAGGTTGAATTGAGCAATCTTAACCCGAGCTCGATTTAAAGCTTAGAAATTAAAAAAAAGCTTGAACTCTACTTGAGGCCCAATCAACTAAGTTCAAACTCATTAACTTTAGGTCGAGTTGTGTGAATAAATTGCCATCCTTATATATACCATTGATTCCTCATTAGATGAATTATTTAACAGGTAAGATAATGGTTGCATTAGTTAACATAGATGGCCAACAGTGAATGATTGACTTTCTTGATGCTATAAGAAGTTGTATTCAAAATACATATTTATGACAATATAGACCTTGTTGTATCAACAGTGACTGAAAACACGAGAATGGAGACTAGATGACATAATGTTTCCCCACCTTAGGAGACTTGAGTGAGGTTGATGCTTTTGATTCTTAGAAGAAGAAAATTTCAAGATCTTCTTAGGTCATTTAAACAATATAAGATAATGAAAATTTTATATTTTTCTTAAGTTATTACTTTTATTCAAGTAATATTAGCTAGAACTATGACTAGTAATAATAAAGTACTTAAAATTTCAAGTTGTCACAAAGATATCCTACTATTAACTATATGGTTAATGGTGCTGATGTGATAAATGTATTTAACTTGTTGCATCCATGTGGAAATAATAAGAGATGATAGATTCTTGAATTAAAAAAACATAAACTAACCTAGTCTTCCAAATCTAAATTTAAAAAATCACTAATCACTTATGTTGATTTGTTGAAGTTGATTATTTTTTTCATTTCCAAATCTAAAATAAAAAAACATCAGCATCATTTTTATTGATTTCCTTTAACAAAATAGCTCTGAAAAATGAGAAAATAAAAGTGAAATCCTTCTTATCTCTTTCTCTATTAAGGTATGATTGCTTTCTCATTTAGTTTAAGAGCCAACTATATTGATATTGCTATTGATATTGATATTGATTTCTATTCCTATATCTATGTTTCTTTAATAGGTTTACAATTATTTTTATTAATTTTATTGACTTCTATATCCATACTTTTTATGTATTCATACTTCTTTGGTTTAAAATTATTGTCGTGTTCTATTATATCATTATTTTGTTGATTTGTTATTTTGTTGACTATTTTGGTCTTTTGTATGGGTCTATTATCATGTTATAATGTATTATTATTATTTCATTTGGTTACCGCTTGGTGAAGCATATGTTTTGCCATCAATTTTCAATAAATTTTAAATAGATATAATGGGTATAGTTTCATGCTTCTTTATTTAAAGTTACTTTTGTATGTAAGTTACAAATCATATTGACCTTGTCTAAGAGAATGTGTATGTACACTTGGTGAACTAAAAGGGATTTATATATTTCTTTAATAAATTAAGTTGGAAATTTACTTTGGGATATAACATGATACAATTGTAATTTATAAAAGTTCATTTATAATCCAAAGTTCTATACAAACCTTTCCTTTTGTTCCCTAATTGACTTTGTCCTTTTTTCCGTTTATAACTTGAATAAGATTTGACTATAGTCCCTATGCTTCTCAATAAGTAGACATAATTAAATTAGGTGTTGCATGCAAATTCAATAAGAAAATGGAAGGCTATGTATGTAAATTATCTCTTTCCTTTGACGACAAATACGGTTATCTACATTATTTTGATTTGGTGAAGCATGTGTGTATTTGTTGTTTTTAATTATCTTGCATATGATGATAGGATAATATAATTATGAAAAATATGGGTAGAAACAAAGTATATGTGGCTTTTGCTCCTTATGTACCTAGTATATACTTTACATGGGAAGAGTGCAAAGGTGTCATAAATGGATTCAAGAATGTTACTCTTTGTTGTTTCGACAGTTTAACAGAAGTTGAAAGGGTATATTCTCAAATTTACAGAGATAAGGAATTGTTTTCATTGGTAAAATAATATTATTAATTTCTATTTTCATTATTGGAGTTTATTGATTATATTTAAATTATATGGTTATTTAGTCCCCTTTTTATATGTGTCAAATTCCCTATATTAACTATTTTTATTGTAATGATAAGGTAAATCTACATATATCAAAAGCTAAGCCTAATATTTGATAATATTTTTATCAATGAATTAATGCAAAAGTGAACATCTCAATTGTGGTTTTATCGATGACCTTATTATACCACTTATCAATGAATATTCAAATTATAAGTGCCATATAGATATTCAGTCTTAATAAATGAGTTGAAAGTTTATTCCTATTAGAAGTTTTTCTAGACATCAATTATGCAATAGGTAACAGCCTTATCATGAGATGTATTGTTGCTTGCAAGAGGTAAGTTTGGGTAATAATTCATAAAAATTTAAATTTTGTAATAAGTGTAATATTTGTGTTTTTTTATCTTTATATTGTAAGTCCCATGTTATATATCTTAAGCATCTGATGTATTTAACTCCAATGTTAACACAATTTTAGTTGGTATATAAGGATTTTAACACTTTAAACTTTAGGCATTTGGTCATATAATTGCACTTATTAAAGGTGAATTGATTATAAATTGACTCAAAGAAATATATGTTTAAGAAATGTCCAATGTCTTTGCTTCATCAGATCTTCATAGAATATTTGGTTGTTATAGTTTCTAAAAATGTTAAATGCAAGTATTATTGTTTCGTATGAGAATTAAGTCATTAACATAAGAAAACATATAATGCAGCCACTAGACGTACACTTATGTTTTTGCAAGCCACTAACATACATAAGAAAGAATTATTATTTCCTACGAGAATTGGGTCACTAATTCTATAATGATAACTCCATTTTAAGAATATACAATAATCACCAATTGATATATCAATATATAGTAATCACTTCATTTATTCCATACATCATAATGGAATAAGTTCAACATAACATAGTTCAAAGTCCCAACCAAATTACAACAAACATATGATTTAATATGTAGTAGATTCACCATCAACATCTTTTTGGATTTGATCTTTTTTCCGTCAATTTAAACCTCCTTCTATTTTAAGTATTTGTTTATGCATTTGTATTTATTATTGTATTTGTATTGTTCTTTGGAGGTATAAACATTTAAAATTGATTTTCACCCATTTATAGTACATCATAAACACAAAGTACATTGTTAACATTAAGGATTTAATTACATGTAATTGGTACAAATGTATTTTACGTAACAAACCATAAAATAAGTACTCCTACTAACTTCTTTAAATGTTACTCCATATCTTTGAGCTACCTGTAGAAATCTAAATTATTATGAAGTTGAATAATTTAATGCTAATTAGGAAATAAATGTGAATATTAACTAACCACTCTCTTCCCCCTCCTTAAACTAGACAATGCAGTGTCTTACCTTATAGATTATGATTGCTTAGGTCTTCTAATTAGATAAATAAAAATATTGGATGTAGATGATTTTTCAGTGATGTTTGTTGTTTTTGTTGTGTTATATATGTATAGTTTGTAATGAACAATTTGACATTTTAAACAAAATTTAAAATGAGTGCGAATAAAAATAAATGTACAATCACCTTAATAATTTCAAGTTGTCTTGAAGTTGATCTTTATTTTTGCATCCTCTTTTATTATGACCAACTTTATAATCTTCTAATTGCTCCTACCTTACTTAATCTATTTAGATTTTGTAGTTCTTCACCTTTATCCCTTCTTCTAGTTTTTTTAGGTCTTTTGAGCAACTTATTTATCAAAAAAGGTAACAAGGGTTGCAGGTTTTTCGTCTTCAAACAAATTAGACCACTAATGAGCTCCATAACATATTTTGATATCTCTTCAAATAGTATTCATGGTTTGAGAATTAGATTACATAATCATCGATTTCTTCTTTTTGATAAGATACATAAGCCATTGCATGCTTACATGGGTTCCTTATTAAATCATAAAGTCTACATTGATATGTTCTTGTTTGTAAATCAATAATGACCTTGTTTATAAAATGTGTCACTTTAAATTTTAAATTCTCATTAGTTTTGGTGATACAGTGCCTTACATCCTATATTCCTATTGTACAACCTCTATCTTCTTTCCTAACCTTGATATATATCATTAATTAGATTTGATCATCACATCCATTTTTTTATGAATCCAAGTCATTGAGGTAACTTAAATAATCTTTAACATATTGATCAAGCTTTTTGCATATGCTTAAAAAAAGAATTCATTAAATAACTTTGATATGCTATTGTGAACAAGTTTACATTTTGGTATTATGCTCATAATTAACATTACAAAAGTCTCAGTTTCCTTTACTTTAAAGTCATCACATTCCTTCTCTGACAAATTTCTTAAATTTCTCTATTATTTCATTAAATTCTCCTTTTATTAAGTAACTCATTGCTTGTTAAAATAAACCCTTAAATTTGTAGCCTTTATGAAGTTTAAGTCAATTTACATCAATATATTAAGTGCATTTTCTATGCTCAACTTCTAGAAAGAGATTTTTTAATGCTTCCCTATAAACCTTAAGAATGAGAAAAAGAAAGGGGAAAGTAATGTAATAGAAGTAGAATAATTCGTATCATATGTAGAAATGAACATAAACAATACGAATACTTTGAAATAACCTTTTGCTGATTGCTTACAGAAGTTCATAGATTGCCATTTATATTTAGATCTTCAATAAAAAGATTCAAATACAATGCCAAGATTGGTAATTCTCTCCCTTAAACACATCCCAAGCTATAAGGAACATCTAATTCTTTTTATTATAACTAATTTTAGTTAACAAAACACCTTCAGAGAATATCTTCAATAAGCATCCATCAAGCCCAACTATTTTCATACCATTAACAAGAAAATCATACTTTAATGTACTAATTGTCATATAAAACCTTTTAAATATTAGTTTTCTAGACTTTTCATCAAGTTAAGTTTGAGTAATTAATTTCCCTTCTTTATTGGATCATCATAACTCATGTCCATAAGACTATAAATTCATATAATAACCTTGCATAGATTTCTATAGCATCATAGTAATTTTTCACTTAGCCCTATAACATTGGGACTTAGTCACTTGTAAAGTATGCTTACTTCGAAGATTATCCATCAACTTAGTAATTGGCTAGTTCAATTTTCTCTTAAACTTGTGTATAAATTCATTTGTTATCTGTTTATAGTAGCTTGCTTGTTTATTTGAACTTTCTTGCAAATAAGGTTTTTCCTATATTTTTGTAAAAATATTTTATTTCCAATCTAGTTGGCATATAACCTAAGGGGATATAGTGAATCATAAACAACCTCCATTCCCATATTAGTTTTGGCCATTAAAATGTTATATCTATTTATAATTTTATAATTTTTTATTTCTTCCCTAAAATATTTGTCGTCTTTAATGTCATGCAAATTTTAAATTGAAAAACCTTTATATCCATTTTTGGAATAAACAAACTATATTTATTCTTATTAATAGATGTATTGCAACATTCATCATCATTATATATAGGTGATTACACTTCAACATCATTATCCTTATATTATCTACTCTAACCATGTGAACTCCTTTCTTGTCTTTGTGAAATTCTTAAATAAGATACCTCTTCATTGTAGTCTTTCCCATTATTTCCAACCATATTATCAACTTCATCGCATTTTAACCTGCTAAAAAACATTTTGGACATTTCTTATCATTTTTTCTCACATTAAGATACTCTTCGTTATTAGTTACATATACTTCTTCTTCTAATGATTCATTTCTAGATGCACTCATCTCTATATTAAGCAAATCTTCTTTATCCTATTCCACCTCAACTTAGAATAATACTGCTTTAGTCACACTCATATTCTTTTATGCATGATTTCATTGCCTTCACCATCTATTGTAGGATTCTCATAACCATACTTATAATAGTATTGAACATTATGATAAAGTCTTGCATGTGGTTAAGCATTGAAAATATGTTTCTATCATGATGTAAGCTTAACTCTCTTAAACATCTTATCTACTCGTTAAGAATTTGTATAACAAAGATATCACTTAATGTTTTTTGTGTCTAACACTCCTTTTAATACTAGCATGCTAAGTTCATCAACCTCCATATACTTCTTCCTTTTGATCATGTACCTAAGATATTTTGTTATCGCTATTTCTTTCCAATAACCCACTATAATGAAATTCAAATTTACCAAAATATGTATTATATAAAATTTGAATATTAGTATCTAACAATGAATATTAATGAGCTATTCAATTTGATGGATTAACGAGTGAAAAAGGAAAGAAGCAAAAGATATAATTTTCTTAAAATTAGATGCCAAGTGTCAAGTACGAGGACCATCAGGAATGATATATTAAGCATAAATAGTTTCCTTTATTATGATCGTTAGCTAACATATAGGAAACATAAACATACAACACTAAATTTTGATGAAATAACATTTCAATTTTCCTTACAAATATTTTTACTTTCTACAACATAAAAAAAGAGAAATATTAAAATCACCTACCATCTAAAATTTCATTAGATGTCAGTTATGTTTCTAAAGAAACATGAATTTATGTTAAAATTAAATAATGTTTTCAAGTTAACAATGAATTTTATAATTACTAAATATGTTAACAAACTAGTTGAGATTTAACATATCATTAAAATTGGTCAGATGATGTCTAATGAGCTTTCCCTAAGCGACATACAATACCTTACCTTTCAAATGATTCGATTCATGCATCACCTTAATGGTGTTATTTTTTCTTCAAGAGCAAAGGTAAAAAAGAGATGTGATTCACTTGAACAAATATCTATAATGAATAATGTTTTCCTAAAATTCATTCATGCAATCCTAAGCTTTATGGGTATAGGAAGTATGTTAAAATCATCACCTCATCATCAAGGGTGCCCTATTTAACATCCAATAAATATTGGCCAACACCCAGAGGATGCTAGATTCCATTTTTAAAGGCAATAACCTTTTAAAGAATCAAAGAACTCAATCTACCTTCAACATATCCACTCTTGAGATTTATCAACACATTTTCAATAATAAGTTTATCCCAATATTTATTAAGGGATATAAAAAGCATATAACTTAAAGTAATAAAGTTATCTCCCATATTAACTTTTTATAATATTAAATTCACTGATTAAGAAAAAAATGAGAATTTAAAATTTGAGCAAAACAATAGAACACTAAAAAAATCATAGCAAATCTAGTAGCAACTTGTACTAAAAAAAGTTGATAAAAAACATAACTACAATTAATTATCAAAAAACCATTGACATTATACTTATGCAGACCATTTACATTTCAAATTCAAAAGAAAACATTAGTAAAAGTAGCATCGTCTATCAATATTACTTGAAAATTTAAAGAGTTATGATATAGAAGAGGAGGCATTGGTGTTGTTCTTATTAGGATATAAAAAAGAGGAGGTTTTGGTAAGCAATGGTGTAATCATTGGTTTACAGAGAATGGAAAGCGCTAGTACCAATGGTGATAGGTTGGGTTATAGAGAATAGGTTGTAGTGATATAGGTTACAAAGAAACCAAAGGTAGTGGTAGTAGTGGTGGGGCATTGGATTATAGAGAATAGGGAGTAGTGATGAAGAATACAGAGAAATAGGTGTTGGTAGGTTTAGGGTTATAGAGAAAAGTGTCATCTAAGAAGAAACAAATCAAAATCTTTATTTTTTTAATTTTTTTTCCTTTAGTAACCTAACATATGTTGGTTTATGGCCTAAAGTCAATCGACTGGTTATAGTTTAGTAATATAAATATTTAAAGACATTCTTTATCTTATGCATATTTAGATGTATGTAATAAAATTCATATAAATGTACACAATAAATAAAATTATGACGAGATCAAAATTATAAAATTCATATTGCATTTTTGTATTATCCCTAAATTATTCGTAATCGTTGTTTTATAGAGAATGAGCATTAATAGAACATAAAAATGTTTCTTCCTTATGAAGGAAGTGGATGATCTCATATGCTAAAGTATAGAGATACTTAAACAAATATGTGGGTACTTGTTAGAGAACAAGTTCACTGAATTGACCCCATATGAGAATTTAATTTAGAACATTACTTGTATGTTTATGAAAATTATCATCATGAGTGATCCTTTGACTTGAACTCTCCAAAGTATGTCATGTATGAATTGTTGTACTTTAATATTACTTATGAACTATT
>JANQBM010000220.1:25667569-25679261 GCA_025594535.1 Erythroxylum domingense
ATATTCTCATGTATGTGTATACCACATCATGCATAAGCATAGATTATGCTTCCTAATTTCTCTTTAACTTCTTATAAGCACTATTTTAACCTTATCATAAGTCACAGGATGTTAAATAATAAGTCCTTTATAAACTAAAATAAATCAATTAATTTTCATTTAACAATCTCTTTTTTCAATTAAACTTCAAATTCTTTTATGGATAAGAACAATCTCTTTCAATCATGTTTCAAATTCTTTAATTTTATTCAATCTTTAGTTGATTTTGTAATAGTCTAATACTGATTGAACATTTTAAATCTTAAATATCTTGTGTTATTGATTTAACTTTAAGTCTGGTTTTTAAAACATTACTTTTATTGAAAGCTAGAGTTTAAGCAAAAAGTGAAAGATTGAAATTCCAATCATATATTAGGATCAAATATCGTTATATTAATAAAATATATCATTTTTAATAAAGATGTTAGCATATATCTCTAAATATCTAAATTTCCTTTATTTTAAAAGTCTAATGTGCATGTGCACATTCGAAACAAATAAAAATAGAAAATATATAAGAGAAATATAAATTAACTTGTTTTTTTTTCTCCTTAACAAGATTAAAAAAGAATCATTAGATGCTCAATTGATACTTAGAACTGAGCTCTTCTTTACCTCTATTCAGTAAATCTTAAAATTCAAAATAAGAAGCTCAACTATAATTTTTTTTTCTTTTCAGTGTTCACAAGGTAAAGTTACAAGAAATCTTTGATATATATAAACACCTTTAAAAAAAAACCTATTGACTTTTCAGTTTCTATCCCTTTTAATGAATAGATTTATTAACTTTGAAATTTTCAACTATTTTAATGACGGCCCCCCTTATGAATCTAAGCCCTACGCAGATTAAGATGTAAAATAGTACTAAAGATATTAATTTAGATCTTTTAAGAAACATTAGAGGATAATGTGCACATTCGACCGTAAATATGAGTGAAGACGTAAAAGATTTAATTTGAAAAAAGTTACTTCAACCTAAACTTTAAATTAAATTAAATATAAATATGTAAATAACTAATTTAATTAATATTTAATTATAATTTTATAATAAATTAAAATTATTATCAAAATAATTTATATTTGTAATATATAAATTTATTACAAACTTAATTATATTCAAGTGTTTCAACTTTTTTATAATATATAATTCCTTACCATAAAATTAATGTCTTTCTGATATTCATTATAAAATTATAAAGATATAAAATTTTACGAGATATTATAAACTACAAAAATTATTTTTATAAAATTATACTTACTATTTATATTAACAAAAAGTCAATATCACATTATATAATTAATTTTTTAAATTTAATTAAACTATAATATATTTAAATTACATTTTTAGAAAACTTAGAAAATCGAGTTTAATTATGGTAATTGTAGAATTGATAACGATGAAGCCAGGAGACTACATTGCATGTATTATGGAACATTGGCTTGCTAATATAATTAATCATATGTTTAGTTACAATATCTAATTTCGTGGCTAATGTTCTTGCATATTCTCATCTGTTGCTTGTAAAGAATGGTGCCAAGTCAATTGAGATTTTCCATATAAGAAAGTCCAAACTTCTCTTTATACATTCCGCTGTGTTTGTTTCAACTTTTTTAGATACCATTCATTTAGGGTTAAACATATATTTGTTACTGAGTCACACAATGCCTAACATTTCTATCACAATTGTGTGAATTTGATGTTTGTTCTTTAGTAAGTCTTTTGCGCACAAATCTCGTTGACCCATCATTTTCCGTATTTAAGAAATTAAACAATTTATGTTATTAATAGAATTGGACAAGTTGATAGTTAAGAATTAGTAATGTGCCGTATTTATCTTCTAATTTTAAGTAATTTGGTACTTTATTTGGTTTGAGACGAAAAGAATATTTTCGGTAATAATAATAACAACAACAAGATCTACTAGATAGGAACAACAATAACAACAACAATAATATTTAATAAAAATCTCGATGAGACATAAGGTCTAAAAAGGTCAAGTAGTATGCAACCTTACCTAATTAAAAGAGAGGTTGTTTCCAAAATTTTCAGTAATAAATTTCGCAAATTAAAAGGAAATCTTAAGTCATTAACTCACAACCTCTATATGTGTGTCTATACATATATATATATATACCTTCCCTAACACTAACACTAGCTAAAAATTAGCATACACATACCTAAAAATAGACAATTTTTAACTTAACGTATTCAATAAATTGCACCTACCAAATAAAGTTGTGTAACAAGCCAAAAAATAACAACAATAACCATTTTCCTTCATTTGATCAAAGTAATTTTGCTTGTACATAGTTTATTTGAGCATTGTCAGAAAAAGTTAAAAAATAAAAGAAAAATTAAAAAGTAACATGGTATGAGGTGATTAAAACCTCTACATAAATCATTAAAAAAAAACAAAAAATAATAATATGAACAGAGAGGAAGAGAATTCCAAATTCTACTACATTCCATGTTCATATCCACTCACATACTGTAACGTTTAAAAGAACAAAGTCCCATGCAAATTCACGGGTCAAAGCTCCACCATCGTCACCGTCTCAGAGAGGACACACTACGCGCTTGCTCGCAACAGCTACAAGTCGGGTCGCTCTCGGCGCAGTGAGTCCAAACACATCGCTCATGTCTAGCTCACTCGGCTTCATGCCGTCCGGCAACTCCCAAGTGAAAGAGTGAAGCAGATGAGCAACAGCCAAGTCAAGAGCATAGAGACCAAGCTGCATTCCGGGGCACGATCGGCGACCAGACCCAAACGGTATGAACTCAAAGTTGCCACCTTTGAAGTCCGGCATGCCTTCCTTCAAGAACCTCGCTGGTCGGAAAGTTTCAGGGTCTTCCCACGAGTTATTGTCTCTCGCTATAGCCCACGCGTTGATCATGACCCGGGACTTCTTGGGAATATAGTATCCGGCAACCTCTGCGTCCTGGGCAGTCTCATGCAGGAGAAGAGGAATTGGTGGATGAAGTCTTAGAGTTTCTTTGAGTGTGCATTTGAGGAAGGTCAATTTGTCAAAGTCACTCTCCTCCACGCGCCGCTCTAGTCCTACGACATCCGCTAGCTCTTGCTGTACTCTTTTCATGTCTTCAGGACTCCTCATCAGCTCCGCCAGCGACCACTCTATGGCCGACGCCACCGTCTCTGTCCCACCAAACATAACATCCTGTGTGGCCATAAAAATTTTGTTTGTTTCAGTCCTCTAATCCGCTAACTTAATTACATGGTCTAAAATATTCCATACAATTGATTTTCTTATGTTCCGACTTTACTTGCTTGAATACAAGTATAAATTAATCAGCAGATATAACAAAAACCGCAAGTTACTAAAATCAATTACCATGATTATGGCTTTGATGTTGGCTCTGGTGAGTTTTATGGAGTTTTGAAGATCTTCTGATTCGTTTACTTTAGCTTCGTCACTATAAAACGCTAGAAGGTCGTCGACCATATCGGTGTTGCCATCGTCGGGGACATTGTTGTTCTGTGCTCTCTTCTGTATGTGTTCGTCGATGATCAAATCGATGAATTTATCGAGCGCACTACGAGCGTCGGCGACTCTGGTGTTGAGACCTTGTGGGTCCATCCAACCAAGCGAAGGTATGAAATCGGCAATGTTGAATGCACCAAAAAGCTTGGAGAACTCTTGTAAGATCCTTATGAACTCTGCCTGTCCCTTATTTACCGAACCAAAAGCTGCCCTGTAAGTGATGTTCATGGTTAGAGTGAAAATTAGTTCTCCAACGTTCAACGGTTTGCCGGTGTTTGCAGCGATGGTTTTGACGATGACGTCGACCTCGTCTCTTACAGAATCCCACGACTCAGCCCTTTTCCGGCTAAAAAGTTTCATGACACAGATTTTACGCATCTGTCTCCAAAAGGGTCCATAGTGAGCAAAAGCCATATCAGCACGATCATAAGTCAGATAACTTATGGCTATGGTGCCTGGTCTGTTAGAGAAAATGTTGTCTTGAACCTGAAGGACTTGACGGGCTATTTCTGGAGACGAAACAGCCATCATGTGCAAGCTTCCCATCTTGAGATGGAACAAACCACCGTATTCTTTAGCTAGTTTAGCCAATCCGCGGTGTGTTAGCTGGTCCATCATGAGCATGTTGCCTATGATTGGCAACCCTTTAGGGCCTGGTGGATATGGAAGTCTCCGGCGAAGACGAGAGAATAGGCCGAGCAGGAACAGTAAAGGAACAATGAGAAGAAGAGTCATAGGCAAAGGTTGGGGAATTCGCAGAAGAGAATCCATGGGGTGTTAGGATTGATGAAGCTGTTATAAAGCTTGCCAAGTGTTACCAGTTGTTGGGAAGATATTTATGAGGTGTTTATATAGTAGTTTTTGGTCAGAACTCAGAACTGCCAAGTTGGACCCTGTTCAAGCTAATACCTTTCTTTTTCTTGTTGGGGTAATATAAAATTTGATCTTTTAGGCCAATGCAAAGTAAGGAGTCAAGAGTTCTCACCTATCTTTGCGACTTGGTTAAAAGTCTAGTTCGGTGAACCGTCAGGTTGCATGAGTTCGCATCTGTCAGAACCCAAAAAGATTCTGCAGTTCAATAATAGGTATTCTTATCCCTAATTAATAAAGATAAATTTGATAAACACAAAAATATTTACAAATTGACTGATGTGCTTTGGTTGAATGCTTATATAATGTGAGATAGGTCTTTCTCAACTACAATTATATATAGGCGAATGTTTAAACGATTTATCTAAATAAAACGTTTTGGGATACATGAGTTTCTTTATCAAAGATGATAGATAAAATTCAACGGGTAAGATATGCAATTTACCTTATAAAACACTTACTAACTCCCACTTAGTAATTCAGAGGTTTTATTTACTAGCTTTTATACCCACATTCAAAAATGCATGTATGTTATTTATAAATTTATTTAAATGAATATGATTTATTTGTAAATATAATCATATAATATTGTTTCAATTTAAAGAAATTCAAAGTCGTTCTTAATTATTTCAAAATTTTGATACAATTTATGTTTGATTAGCCTAATTCGTATACATAATCAATTCATATTTAAAATTTTATCTTCAGTTGATTATAATTATAATTATAATTTATCTTATCAACAATTAAAATAATATCCAAATAATGAATTTACATTTTAGGTTCAATTGATACGTCTCAATATAATTGTTGTACCAAGAGGTCATATACGAAAATTCTGAAAGTACCATATTTATAATAACTCTGGAAGAATTATAAAGTGAGTTATGATATGTAAATATTAGAATTGCTATGCAATCTTCAGAAGTTAATTACTTTAGTACAAAGTTTCACCATGTATTTGTTTCATTAACATTTGATTGCAGTCAACTTTGTTAATTAGCTCTCAATCTGACTAAACCTTTGCTTTCTTTAACAATTTATCGCAGTCAACTTTGTTAATTAGCTCTCAATCTGACTAAACCTTTGCTTTCTTTAACAATTTATCCTAAACGAAGTGCCATAATTGCATGGTGGACCTTTTTATGCGAGACTCTAAGCAAGAGGCATGGAAGGAAAACTCGCATCAGAAGCGAAAGGGGAAGAGATTTTGACGCCCCACCAGCCTTAGTCACTGTCATGGTTAGACACTGGAACTGTTGAAGGTTTCATTTCACCATTTTATAATCTAATCACAATAATAATTATAAATTAACACTAAATGAATAATGCTTTGGATTATGAGAAAATTAATTCAAGAACTTCCATGCTAATCATTGCATGATACAGTAAAATCTCCGTAAATTGTAATATTGAGAATGTTTAAAATTTAAGAATTAAAAGAGAGATGAATAGATTAATTAAATTTTATTAATTAATATATCTTTTAATTCATAAATTTTAAAAATTTTCAATATTACAAATTATTAATTTTGTACAGGTTATGAACAAAACATTTGTTTAATTAACTAAAAAATCATCACTGAATTTTATTAATATAATCAATTTGACAATGAACAAGAATTCAATCTCAAAAGTTCTACATGAAATAAAAAAATTAGAGATGAGATCCAATTATATTTAAGTTGCAAAAAAATAAATATTATTAAAATTAAAAAAATAATTTATAGTGTGAATGAGACTGTATAATTATACCGGTATTTTTTATAAAAAAATGTCTAAGGTTGGATATATGGTTAGACTGGTACCTTAGCATCACCAAAACGTCCTTGGTGCACTATTAATTAACAACTGTCTAAATTGTAATTAAGTGGAATGTAGTTATTGTAACATTAAAGCACTTGCCACTAATTCCTCCGTTTAGGGTAAATTTCTAACATCTCGAAAGCGACTTCAAAAGCGCTATTATTTTAATTTAGGAAGTTTTTCTCAAGACTTGAGAAAGGTGTAGTCTTGCTCTCGTAATTTCAAGTGTGAAATATTTGTGTCAAGTGATTAAGATAACTTAATAAAACATTGGAAGGTCACCAATTGGATCAAAAGAAGCTAAGAGAACTACCAAGAAGATGCAATAGCCTTTTACCTAAGATTGAAAATGTTGATTAATGTTGTCCTCTTGTGGATCATTGTCAGTATCAAAAGCTTCCCTTATTTATCCTTTCACAAGGTGTAAAGCTTGGAACTGGAATTGGGAATTGGTCGACAACATTATTGAGTAAAGTAGACAATAACCAAAGGGTTGCAGTCGAAATCTCAACTAATTGAAACTTCTTGTACTTTCAACCACAATGAAAGAGCTTAGATCAAGTAGTTTATCTAGTTGCACTGATTGAGACAGATCAATCAATTATTATTTGCAGGCTTTAGTAAAAAAATAATTAATTCACTTTTTCGGAAAGTTAAAGAGCACCAAAAAGCATATACTGTTAATAAGCAACGATTCAATCATTACATGAGAGTTGCAAGAATATATATATCAAGAAGTTGTCATCAGGGGTTGGTGTCTAAACTGGACAAGAAAGAAGGAAGAGGGTTATGATGTACTTAATCTAACTGGAAGTACAAAGAGACACAGGGATTCCAGATGAATGATATATACCATGTCCTGATCTTGATTTAATAGCTGAATTCCAACTACAAGCAATCCCTTCCACTTGTTAGTCGTACATACAACTAGAGTAACTGGGTCTTCAAGATATTCACCTATGTGCATAAAGTGTTAAGACACTTAATCTAACAGCAAGTGTTAAGAGACAAATTGATTCTAGATGAATGATACCCATGTCATAGACTGATCTTGATTTAATGGCTGAATTCCAACTACAGCAATCCCTTCCACTTGTTAGTCATACATACAATTAGAGTAACCGGGTCTTGAAGATATTCAACTATGTGCATCATTAATTTTACTAAACTGGGTCTTGAAGATATTCACCTATGTGCATCATTAATTTTACTATGTGATGATTGAACCTGTCATCTAAAACCGAATGTTAAATTAGATCAGCTAATCACGTGGTTTAATGCTAATTGCTATATATTACGAACTCTATTTTACACTTCCTCTTTTCTATTAAATATGTTACATGACTCACCAAGTCAAGTAAGTGAAAATGTTCGTTGATAATAGAAGGCCATTTTTTGGTCTTCACTGAATAATTAGGATTTACGCCACAAGCCTTTCTTATTTTTCCAAATTCCAATCTCGTTAACATTACACGAGGATCTGAGTCTAAACCCTCAAAAATATTGAAAGATTATAGGATATTAAATTATTAAATTTACTCCCATTCTTATTGAATCTAAGATTATGTTCATAGTCCTAAACTAGTGGGAAAATTTTTGATATATATACATGTACATATATATACCAAAAATAATAATTCAACTTAATGTCAAAAGACGTATTAGAATCACTTCAAAGATCATCATCTAAAAGCATCAAATAAATTCCACATCCAACCCTCTCATTATCATCGATCAAAAATAAAATAGCATCATTAATTAAGGTGACGCCTGTTAGTTTACACCCTTGTAGTCAATCAGTTGGTTACAATTTGATGTATGACATTATTGTTTAATTAATAAAAGGCATTCTTTATCTTTATGTATTAAACTAATTACATTTGATGTTTTACACTAACAGTAAAATTCCTAGAATAATTATTGTGTAAATTATGATATTCAATTTATATTTATGTATTATTCCTAAATATTTTTAGTTGTAGTATTATCAAAACAAGATGTTGATGAAATGATAAAACTAGTATACATTATGTTTCTTTCTTATTAAAAAAGTAATTCATCTCATATGGAGATATTTAAACTAATGAATGGGTACTTATTAGAGAATAAGTCACTAAACTGACTTGACTATAAGGATCTCAAATAAAATATTACTTATGTATTTGTTGATTCCTTATAATAATGGTTGTATAATTGATCATTAGATTTGATATTGCCAATGTATCTTATGTAGGAATTATTGTGTTTTGATGTTAATTATGAACTGTCCTAAGATAACGCAGTCGGTAATAATTGGATGCATTAGGAACTATATGGAGATATTTGAGTAAGTTAACAAATGATTCGTCACTATAAAATAATTAGAGAAAATGTTCTACTGTTCTTGATTAGTAGTAGTTTATGAAATTCTCTAGCCAGAGTGAATTGATATTCGAAAAGAAATTTTCAAATATCAATTATAAAGCAATTACTAATTAGCAAGGACGAACATATTTAGATACAAAAGAATAGATACTATATTCATACTCTGTCCAATTGAAACAATAGATGAAGAAGGGATTAAATTATACATCATAACCATGCACAGACAAGTTAAGTCAAACCACTTTGACATTCCTAATATTTGAGTGACCATGATATATTGCTAGACATCAATTTTAATCTATAATTATAAATTGTTTAATTGGAGAATTGAAAATAAATTAAAAGGATATTTATTTTTCTGATTCTACATATGAATTAGAATTAGAAGTTATAATCATTGTCAACATATTAGGAGCATAATGAGTCACAAATATAAAGCAGTTTAAAAGAGAAAAATCAATTTCAATTAAGTTGGACTTAATTATAAAATTTGAGAAACTTTAGAGATGAAATATAAGATATTTGATTTTATTAAAATTAAATTAATTATAATTATAGTTAGACTTTAATTATAATTGATATATTTAATTTTAATAGAAATTTATTTAATTATAAAGTTTGAGAAACTTTAGGAGTCAAATATGAGATATTTGATTTTATTAAAATTAAATTAATTATAATGAGAGTTTAACTTTAATTATAATTGAGGTATTTAATTTTAATAAAAATCATAAGATCTTGATGCTTTTCCTATAAACAGGAAATTAGCATAAGAGAACTAACACTCTTGTTTTTTCTTCTAAATAGTTGAAAATTGCTATATAAATTAGTACCATTGGAGGTTGAACGCATAAACAACTCATGACAAACATATCAAAAAGATTTCAAAGGAATTCAATAAGAGATCAAATCAGGTACGATTTTATATTCTATAATGTAATTTAATTATTGAAGTTATTTAATTATCGATATTCAATCAAACTCTGTTGTACGCGCATGATTTGATCATGGTTGGCTCCAACAACACCTACTTTTGGTGCTTGCTAATCGTGGCATTTAAGTTCGGTTGTATAATCTGTTGTTTGCAAGTATTGTCTAAAAGCTAGTAACAAGGCAAGTCGGATCCATGCAAAAGCATTAGAAGTGCTTTTCAAAGATGGGTCTGTTGCCCTTACGCAATCCAGCTATATCACAAACATGAACTACCACCTTGATAATAATCGTAACATTTACTAAAGATATCAAACTAGGCTGAAAGACAAACGATAAAACATTAAGATAATGATTTTTAATCCTTATTTACTTGGATTCTTTCAAGATGCCTACTCTACCATGAATGATTTTTAATCCGGAACCACGGGCGAGTTTACGTGAATGATCATTATTTACTTATCCTTCACATCATTGTGAATTGGTGGGCATAGTTTTGGACCCTGCGATTCACAAGCTAAAGGTGTGGCCGGAATTTTTGACAGTTGAAAAAAAAAGAGCAGTGTCTTTCAATTATACCGACTAATTCAAAGGGGATTGATATACAATCGTGAAGATACATGTGTATGCGTATGTTGCTCCTTATAATAATTCAAATGGGCATTTAAAGAGGTATAATTAATTAGGGGTGCCAACCTTTTTCTCTTCAAAGCTAATTTTATTATTTCTGCTCCCTCTTCCCTTACCCGCCGACCTTTGTCTCATAACCCTATCCTGTCTTTCTTGCTTTTTAATTACTAAATAAGGTATATGTAAGTTCATTTTCCTCGTATCTTATTTTGATAAAAGAGGTTTCTTAACCAACATTCCCGTTTATTATATATATACGCCTAACACAAAAATATATATATTCACTTCACATTTCACTTTGTACATGTAAACTGGTATCGCCTAAATGGATTCAATGTTCTGGTGATTACGAATATTAGTCAAGTCCATCTCGAAACTTCATGATTGATGACTCGTAGATGACGGGAAATTATCATAATTATATCCTCTGTCTGGCTCAACTTTTTCTAATATGACCTCACCTTCAACCAAGAAAATGTGTATCATATATACGTTTCCAGTATTGAGATCTGGTTTCAAGTTGATGGATGTTCAAAGGAAGGCGGACTAAAAAGTGAATAGATTATCAGTTTCATGGCGGCATTTCTACGCTTTACAAGTAGAATAGTGATATGTTGGTGGAATATCTATCCGATTAGAATGAATTTTAAATTATCCAGTCATTAGTTAATAATCACCCGCAATTAGAGGAACATCCCGATAAAACCACTAGTATCATATATGAAAAGGCCAAAAGAGCAATGTATTTTTCAATGTTCAAACTAAAGTTGATTTTAACATCTTGTAGCGTACAAAATGAATCTTAATGTTTGAAAAATGTTTTAACAAGTTTTTAATTGGATGAAATAAAAGGCTTAGTTTTCTCGGTTGTTCTATCTAGTTAGGGGCTATTTTAACCATTTTTCAAATGCTATGATTTATTTTAAATATTTTGTGAGCATTATAGTTCATTTTTAATATTCCAAAATGTTATAATTTAACTCATATTTCAGTGCAAAGTTGGCCTGTATGAAAACATGAACAAGTTTCAAGACTTTGCGGCATATAAATTAAGATACGAATAAAAGCTCTGCTTTTTAAGGGTTCATTTAGCTTTACTCCTTTTTTTGTAATATGTAATTTTTATTTATTGGTTTTAGTTTATATTTAATAAAAATAAATAATTTTAATTGTTAATTTTAATGTAATTAAAATTTTGTTAGGGATAACAAATTTTAGAGTGCTAAATTTTTAAAAATTTTCCATTTTAAGTGCCAAATTTTTTAATTTCTTAATTAAGTGACTAATTTTTCAAACTTTTAAAACTGAAGTCAACCTTTAGCTTCTTTAGATTTTTACAGAGCCACTGCTAACTTAGTATGGACACTCACGTGGATTGATGTGTGACCTATGAGCTTAAACAACTCGTCTTTGTGAACTTTAATTGTGTGAAAACAACCAGATATTAAGTTGACATATGCTTGTTTATGCCTTACGGTGAATCTATTAGTTGTATATTTGTGATATAATTAATTAAAAACATTACTTATTCTTTGCATGTTTGTTTAATTAA
>JANQBM010000220.1:25731344-25742926 GCA_025594535.1 Erythroxylum domingense
TTTTTTTATTTCTCCGATTGATCTCACATGTACCCGTTTCTATGGTTCAATCCTTTGGATGGAAACGGGATGTTACAACTAACACTTGCTCGTTAACTTCAGCAAGAGAGGATTGCAATTTAACCAAGTGGGCCAAGAGATCCTTTGCTGCATTTGCATCAACATTCTTCAAGAAGCATAAACAAGTGAGATTCACTTCAACTTCCTCCTAGGTAGAATGAAAATGACAACAATACAGAAATTTCCAACGTTATAGTCATATCGAGTATAATAGTGGCGACTATAGGTAGCCCAATGCTTGCGAACAATATCTTCAACAGTTACAAGCTTTCCTCCATTAAGATTATCCTTGTTTTTGTAAACTAGTATATATAGCCAAGCCAGCACTACCAAGATTCCATCCTTCTCTCGTATATGTTCTGAGCCTGTTGACAGACGTTAATAGATGCAACTAAATAGCAATTGCAACCTCCAACTACCAAACATAATTCTGAAAACACAAACCAGTTCCAAAACTTTCTTTACCACAAATTGAACACATTCCAGCATCCATAAGATTCCCAAAAAACTTCTAGTTGTTGGGAACCTGACAATTAACAGTAAACAACACATTTATATGCCACCACAGCATAAGCATAAGAGGACAATCCTATAAGACTTTGTGCTAAAGTGTACCTCAAAAATTTCAAATTAAGATGTTTGGCCACAACATCAAGAGTTGTTGAAGTTGGCACGATTAATCATAAATTTTTGGGGGGAAAAAGAGACGGATGTAATTACCCATAAGAAGAAGAAAGAAAATACAAAGGCCTCAAAAACTCCGCAAACATTCCTTAAAGTTAACAACAACTTCAGATTTTGTAGATTTATATAACATATCATACACACAAAAGAATACACTATAAACATGTCATACATTGAGAAAAAGGTAACCATTTTATCAAGAAATCGGTTTTTCTCAACATACGCGGAAGAATCAACATACCTACAGAAACAGAGCAAAAAGAATGCAATGTAGAAAATATAGGAAAAAAAGAAAGAAATAGCAAGATCTGTTTCTGAGTTTCTGAACAGAAAAATCGAAAATCTATGACAAAGCTCTGTGGAAGAACCATAGGTCCTTACTAGACGGATTTGTAGAGGAACTCGGATTCTTCAACAACAAGAGGGTGATTATTAAGAAATAATGAAACAGAAAAAGAAATACCATCAAGTGCATGTTGCGAAACCTCTCTTGGGCATTGCTCATACTGAAAGCACGATCCCTCATGGAACAAATCTCGCATCTCTGAAGCTTCTTAACAGTGTTTACAAATCCATCTACACGAGGCCTTTTCTTGGCTAAGATCCTCCTTCCCAACCAAGGTCTAGGGCTCGCTGATATCCTCCTTCCTTCGAGTATCATCTTATCAAAAGTTTAGAAACAAAAAATGAAAAATCAAACTTAGCAGCCAACTAACTAGCTTGTTGATTTCTCTCTCTCTCTCTCTCTCTCTCTCTGGTTGATTGTGTGCTCAGGATCATTGAGAGCATATGGAATAGGAAATTGTTGAGATGTAAAACCCTAACCCTAATCCGAAGTGAGAAAAGAGGAACAAAGAAGAGATAAGAGATTAGAAGATTAAAAGGGAAACAAAAGTAGAAAACAATGGAGAGGGTCTCTAGTATCGACACCGATCAATAAATTAAGAAAATAAGAAAAGCAGCTTGATAGCTTTCTAAATACTTATATAAATATGGCAAAAATACAGAGGATAAAGTCGATAATTCAAAGAAAAACTTATGATTGGTGGAGCCAACCATGGTAATCCACAATCACAAAGGCCCAAAAGCAAGGCCCAAAAGTAGTTGATCCTGAATAGCTCTTATAATCACGTTTACAATCATGCTTGACCAGTCAAAGGCATAACGTTTAACCATCCATATTACTAGCCATCAAGAATATTTAAAGCTACTAATTTATCTTTCCACCCACTTAAGACATTAAGTCTATGAAAGACATAAAAATAATTTTGCAAGAATTACGGATACTAAATAATACATAATATTTTAGTGTATTTTATCAGTTATATTTGCGAATGTCTTGAAAGTTATGAGTCTAAGTGTTTATGAGTTTTAAGTTTGAGAGATATGACTTCTTATAATTATTGTATTTTCTTTTTACTAAATTTTATGCTTTCTCCTTTGAATGTAGACATAGGCTTAAAGTCAAACTACGTAAATTTGGGTTCAAGTTTTTCTTCCTGTTTGTCTTATTATTTTAATTATCTTGATTTATAGTAAATTGATTTAAAGCTAGAAATAATTAGTTTATAATAGTAACCAAATTCAAGATTAAGAAATTTGATCATAATTCTAACTTTAGCTTATGGAAAATCAAGATGTATGATATCCTAGTTTATTAAGAATATCATAAGACTTTATTATGGAATAAAAATATGCTAACATCTATGAATGCAAAGCAAGAAGACAATTTATATGAGATAGTCGAATCAAGTTTGAAAGAGATCATCAAACTTATACGATATTTCTAAGTTGTATGGCGCCGAGGGCTCGATGGTTGTCTGCTCGCTATTGATTATGGCTAAGTAACGTTGCCATATTGGCTATAAATATATTAATACATCAATATTTTGATTGAAACCTTGAGTTTAGACTATGTTGATTATGGCTCCGTAACGTTCCTATACGTTAACAATGGTAATTATTATTATGAAAAATATAATTATAATTATGATTATATTTACAATAAAGAAACCACATTCACAATGTAATGCAACTGAAACCCAAACATGATATTATAAATTTGAAATCATGCCTAACTGAAAGATGATCAGTGCTTGACTTAATAGTCCAATTTTGATATTATAAAATTTTGAATTAAATTAATATTTTATAGTCACCAAGTAATTCAAATTGACTTTTGTTTGAGTAAACCAAATAATGAGAAATTGAAATTGCAAAAAAGACTTACAAACACACTTCAAAATGTCACAAAAATAAGAATATAATTTTGATTTAGATAATCAAATTATAAAGGTTAGGTCATTCTCTCCATACCATGTACTCCCTCACTTTGGTAATGTAATCACAACAAATAAAAAATATTAGTTATCTATATAAGTTTTGTTACAATTACAATTAATTCCCACTCATAAGCTTTTAGTGATAAAACTTAGTGATAAAATAAAATATAACACTATTAATATATTAATAGTGACAATTTATTGTGAAAGAAACTAAATTGCCACAATTATCATTATCTTAGTGATAAAATATAAATCATTACGGATAATCCAAATAATAGTGTCAATCAATTATCTACGAAAAACTCGTATTTGTAACGAAACAATAGATAGTCACAAAAAAAATTGTCACTAAATGTCTTAACTCTTGAAGTGATTGGTGCTTGGCTTATTAAACATTAATCTGGAGTGAGAGAGTGCAAAATCAAGAAATCAACAAACTTTACTTGGGAGACTACAAGTGTTTGCAAGGAGGAAGTGGAGATCCACACAAGCCATGATTGTCCTTGAATGCAGATGCAGGAATGGAGGTGTTGTGATAAGGAATCCTCCCGCTTAAGCTGTTACTGGACACGTCAAATATTTTCAGATTCTTCAAATTTAGTACCTCTGTTGGTATAGAACCGTTCAACCTGTTCTTTGAAAGTATGATTACAGACAACTCCTTGTCATTGCCAAGTTCCTTAGGTATTACTCCAGATAGGCCATTATTCTCCAATTTTAATACCTGTAATCCACTAAGGTTTCCTATGGACTTTGGTATTGTTCCTCCCAACTTGTTATTTGATAGGACTAAAGATGTAATGGGTGTCATAGCAACTCTGTTTCCAATTTCCTCATCAATTGCACCCCTGAACATGTTGCCGGAAAGGTCAATAGAGTTGTAATGGCCAAGTGGTTCTCGAACTTCCTTGGAGATTATTGCGTTCAGGTGGCCAGAAAACTTGTTGGAGTGCAGATCAAGATCCATCAAGAGTGAAAGGTTCTTGAATTCAGCTGGTATGGTTGAGTAAATTGCATTGTTCGATAAGTTGAGGAATGAAAGGTTAGTCATGTTCCCAATCCACCGGGGCAACTTCCCTGTTAATGCATTGCTTGACAAGTCAAGCATTGATATTGATGATGATAAGTAGCTCGGAAGCTGCCCCACAATTCCGGTGTTTGCTAACAAAAGCTGGAAAACTTTTAGTTCCTGCATCCATATGGGTATGCTAATAAGATTGAGAGGATTAAATGAGAGATCTAAACTCTGCAAGTTCTGTAATTTAGCTAGCTGAGACGGAAGTTGGCCAGAGAGTTGGTTTCTTGACAAATCCAGTGTTTGGAGGTTGACTAAATTCCCGAAACTTGAAGGAATTCTCCCTGTAAAATAGTTGTTTGAGAACAAAATGTCGGTAAGATTCACAAGATGGCCAATGGTTGCTGGCAGTTTTCCACTCAGCTTGTTATTTTCAAGAATCAGCCTTTTAAGATTTGAAAGCTGCCCGATTGATGATGGTAAAGTGCCTGTTAGCTCGTTGTCTGACAAACGACAGAATTGCATGGAAGCAAGTCCAGAAATCGAAGAAGGAATGCTTCCTGTGAGCTGGCTTTGATGGAGATATAGCAATTCCACAGCTGAAAGCCTACCAATGGATTGGGGAATGCTACCTGATATCTGATTTTCTGAGAGATCAAGATATTTAAGGTTTTTAAGATTTCCAATGCTTGTAGGAATGCTACCAGATAAGTTGTTACCATGAAAATCAATCTTTGTCAACATAACCAATTTGCCAATATCAGAAGGAATTGCTCCGGTCAAAAAGTTTCCTGATAGACCAAGTTCTGATAATAATTTCCAAGACCCAATAGAGGGAACATGACCTGATAGTAAATTATCGCTGAAATATAACCTTTTCAATTTAGACAAGTACCTCAAAGTCATTGGTATTGAATCGCTAAGCTTATTTGTATCAAGGAACAGATAGTTGAGCTCTGACAACTTCCCAAATTCTTGTGGTATTGGTCCACTCAGTTCCTTGAGATTGCTCAGGTCTAGAAGTTGAAGACTGGACATGTTTCCCAGATAAGGTGATAGAGTTCCAGTCATTAAAGTATCGACGATGAAGTCCTCACCGGAAAAAAGTCCAGGACGAGACACATTGACTACTCTGCCTAAGACATCGCATGAAACACCTTCCCAGGAACTGCAGCAATCGGAGGAAGCTGTCCACGATTTCAACAGCTTTGATGGGTCAGAGGTTATTCTGCGTTTGAAGTCAAGTAAAGCTTCTTTGTCTAATGGGTGGCATGCCTTAGAGCTTAGTGGTATAAAGAAAAGTAAGAATACGAAGAAAAAGGGTATACAAGTGGCCATTGATAGAGCATAGAGTTGAAAGTTGAGGAAATTTTGTGCATTAATAGGGAGGTGAAGAGGCGGTGAACAGTTCGTTCCATGTGTTGGAGCTTAGTTCAGCATATTCATGAAGCCATTAAGAATCGTGTTGCTGTCCTGCAATAACAAGGGATTAATATTATAATTGCATTGTAATCTCATTTGGTGGTATTATTAAGAGATTGAAAGATTAGCTCTTTTTCCAGTTCAGAAGGCAATTGTTAAACTTGGAAAGGTTCCTTCTATATACAAAAAGGGTCAAATTTGCTGATTACAGATCATTTACTGGAAAGGAAACAAGATCCAAGTTCTGAGCTGATATACTCCACACGTCTTGAGATTTGCCCATTGACTACATGATTGTTCTATACCGTTGCTTAGAAACTGAAACCTTAATAAACAAGCAAAAGGTTATTGATTAGGGAGTTATTCCCAAGAAATTATGAGTGCCATGTTCAAAAGTTATAACTAATTGACTATATCGTGATTTGCAACTAGTGGGAACTGACTAGGATAAGCTTGGAAGTAGGGCACATTATGGGGCTAGAACTTGGGTTGGACAGTAGAGGCGATTGTGCATTTTTAAATGTAGGGAGATAGTGGGACCAAGTTGACAATTGCAAAGTATGTCATTAGCTTTCTTCCCTTGAGATCGGCACCATGAGGTGGATAGGAAACAGAGTATTGAGTACTTGTGAGGATGATTGTGCATTTTTAAACATAGGGAGATGGTGGGACCAAGTTGACAATGCAAAGTATGTCATTAGCTGTCTTCCCTTAAGATAAGCACCGTGAGGTGGATAGGAAACAGAGTATTGACTATTGAGTGCTGGTGAGCATGAATCCAATCCATATTTAGCGGGCGCCATTTGGACATCATAAAAAATAGAAATATGGGGTAACACATGCATTCTACGTAAGTCATGGTTTAACTATGAAAATAAATTAATAATCAACTTGCGGGGATAGCTCAGTTGGGAGAGCGTCAGACTGAAGATCTGAAGGTCGCGTGTTCGATCCACGCTCACCGCAACAATTTTGATTCTTGTTGATAAGGCGGAAGCGAACTAGTCATTGTGGAACAAGGAGCATTTCGAAACAAGTAATTACATCATGCACAAAAGTGACAAGTCTAACGTACCATTTTGCAAGCTTACGGATCCCCACTCCTAAAATATTACCACAAACCAAAAACTTTATCCCTACTCCACAAGGTCGTGGATTTTTCATACAAATCTAAGGACCCCTTATCTCTTTCTACTTGCTTCAACTACAGATTGAAAGAAAAAATAAATACAGGCTCGATAGACAGAAATGCAACCCGACAAAGCCCAACAAACTAAAGGCATGTGGACCACGTCCCATACATTCACGTGGGCGCAACATTAATATGTCAGAAGATGGAGCCGATTATCTAGCTACCAATCTCATCCTCCTGGACCAGGATCTATTCTGCTTCATCATTCGACACCATTAACGACATTGCTTTGTCCGCTAATCAGTAATCCCTCGTTCAAATCCCGCTTCAAACAGAGAAACAACCTCAAACTAAATACAAACGCAACAAAATAGAAATCATATTAGACAGACAGATTCTTCTAAAACACCAAACTAGTGCATTTACATTTGTTTGATCATTCAAGGAATGACAAAACTAAAGTTTTTACATTCAATTAAAGATTTCTGATCTCCCCCTTGACAGAAAAAGAAAGTTTCCGGGCACCGGTACAAGCAGTTGTCGTTCAGTGTCACGTTGACAGAACCAGATTTTAACTGAAGTAACGGACCTGGTATGAGTCCGAACAAGTAATTCCCTGCCAGCAATAGCCTCGCAAATGGTGAGATTCCTGGCCCAGGCACAACAGCCTTGAGGGCGTATTGAGTCGGTACCATTCCGGTGAATTTGTTGTTCTCTAGTGATAAAGCTGCGAGCTTTGGCATTAGGGCCATGAAAGAAGGGAGAAAACCTTGGAGCTCGTTGTTGCTTATATCAATGGCTATGAGCTCACTTTGAATGGCGGTTGAGCTGGTCGGTGATTGTATTTTCGTGAAGTGATTGTATGACAGAGTGAGTTGTTCGAGTGACGGATGGCTGAAGAGTAGGGATGGCACTGGGCCACTGAGATTATTGAAGCTAAGATCCATTACTTGTAAAAAGACCAAACTTCTGAAGCTTTCTGGGATTGTGCCTTCAAAGCTGTTGTTTCTCATTGAGATTTGAACCACAGCCGATGGTAATGTGGCGGTGACTTTACCGGATAATCTATTGTCACTTGCGTCCAAAAGGTAGAGATCTTTTAGGGAACCCAAGTCGGGAAACTCACCATATAGATTGTTTGATTGAATTTCCAGCCTTTTCATGCTCACTAGACCATTGAAACTTGCAGGAATACTGCCTTGGAGGATGTTGTTATCTAAGTAGAGGTCTTCAAGGTTAGTGAGCGAGCCAATCGAGGCAGGTATCTCACCGGAGAACCAGTTTCTTGATAGAGCCAGCCGAGTCAATCGAGTAAGGTTTGAGAACGAGCCGGGTATTTGACCATAGAAGTTATTGTTTGAGAGGTCTAGAGCCTGCAAATATGGTAAGTTCCATGATATAGACGTGAGTTTGGCAGAGTAACCCGCTTGATCGAGACTGAGTTCGGTGACTCGTTTGTCACCGGAGACCTCAAAATCGCATCTCAAACCACAAGTGAAGCGATCGCTGAATAAATTGTCGCATGGATCAACAGAAAAGTCCCACGAACTCAAGCACGAGCCTTGTTTCACAGACTTTTGGTCTAGCCCCTTTTTGAACTCCCTAAGAACTTCTATATCTCCCCAGAATGTTTTTGATTCCACATTTACTAAAAACCACGTCCATAAAATTAGCAGGAAGAGTGAAAATGATAAACAATGCATTGTTCCCATTTGTAAGTTGAAACCGAGTGAAAAGAGACCCTTGAAGATGATAAGGAAGACAGTTCAAGAAAGAAAAATTTAAACTGAATCGGGACGGTTCAAATTGGGGAGTCAGAACTTGGATCAATAGGGAGAAGCAGTGCAAAGTAGAGAAGACGAGAAATTGACCGTTGATGAGTACTCCTTCGGCCCCTCAAATTATCTGTGCACGTAACCTGTACTAACTTTCTTTTAGACCATCGATTCGTACATTTTTTCTAAGTCCACATATTTATGTGGACAGGATGCTTTGAAACAGAATTGATACTAGACTATGAATACAGAAGATTTGATGCTATTTCGGCCCTTAGGCCTTCGTGAGCCCTTTTCTTAGTGGTTGTTTCACGGGCACTTGTCACAGCCGTCTCTAACTGTGTCCTATCCTATTCGGGATCTCTTTTTGTGTGCAAGAAAAAAGGACACATTGTTAATTCATGGAACGACGTGTGTTGGCCTATATTAACTTGCTCATAATTTCTTGTAGATAACAGTTCAAAATTAAGTAGAATGACGTGAAGATTGCAGGGTATATAATGTTATTCTAACAGCCATTATCTGCAATATCAGGTGATGATTTGATGAATGAAAAGTGAAAATGATATGAAATGTCAGAATGGAAATGAGTAAGATAATATCTACACACTGCAGTGCAGTTTTCCGATTCTCGATCGGCCTTTGGTTTTTACTTTCCAGATCTGCTTCTAACCTTGCATGGCGACTCAATGGAGTAACACAATGATAAAATTTCCATGGTGGCTCCTTCTATCTTACAGTTATTTGATGCAGTCGTTGTAGTTTAAAGTTAATATGAGCGGATCATCTGTACCCCTTATTTTGTACCTACCAAATACTTAATGCATTAAGTACTAGGTAGGTATGAAAGAAGAGGTACAGAAAATCTGCCCACTCACGTCTCATATAAACTTTAAACTCCAATGCATTAAGTATTGGGTATGTACAGAATAAGGGGTATAGATATTCTACACTCTTGGATGATTGAGATCAAAAAGGGATAGAGGGCACAAAATAAGGGGTACAAAAGATCTACACCCATCATTGGGCCGCTATAATTATGCAGTTGCAAAGCTTGATTTGAAGTTTGGTAGACGGGGCTAGGAGTGGGCACCCGAAAAAGCTTAACCGACCTGCAAAATCGAAGAAACCGAGCCAAACCGAACCCGCATGGAGAGTGATGGATGGTCGGTTCGGTTTTGGTTATTGAAAAACTGACTATATCAATTCGGGTACGGTGTAGGCAAATTTTTTTACCAAACTAACCCGAACCAAACCGATCAAGTAGAAACAAAAAAAGTTTGTATTTTTTTATACTTCTAACTCTAGGTATATAAGGTAAGTTTGCAACTTTGCAAGTATGAAAATCACCCAATAGGTCCTAAAATGAAATAAAAATGTTGGACATGTACTAAAATTAACCCAAAATTTAAGGCCCAAGATTAGGGCCCAAACCGATTGAAGTAACCGAACCGAACCGCAAGGCAAACTAAAAATTCGGTTTCATCTGACATTCGATTCGGTTCCGTTTTCTTGTGCCATAAAACCAATTATTCGGTTTGGTTCGGTTCAACAACCAAAAATCGACTGAACCGAACCGTGCTCACCCCTAGACAGGACTGTATCCTCAGGTTTTGGTTTGTAACAAGTAATAAAAACGTAATAATGAGACTGCAATCTTTATTAGGAATGACAATAGGTTGAACAAGATTTGATCCTGTCAAGTTCGGTTCCATTTGACCCTGTGCAATTTAGGCCCAAACCCAACCTGAGTCCGAGTTCGATTAGATCAGAGATTACCTGAGTTAAGAGTTTGACCTAACTAATTTTTTAAAAATTAAAAGTACAAAACAACGTTGTTTTCGAAAAAAACATCGTCGTTTTGTTTTAAAGTGTCAGGCTCGGGTAGCCTGAGTTTGTGCTCAGCCTAAAGCTCGGTCAACTTGAGCTTGGCTTGTTAATTTCGGGCCAATCTAGTAGGGTCGAGCCTAGGCTCGGGCTCAGACTTGAGCTCTTTTGCCATCTCTAACATTTATTTTTTAAATTTTAGTTGTTTGGTTAATGATAATAAATAAAATAGGAAATGACAAAATTAAAATGAATTTTAAACAACCTTGGACTTTCATTTTTAAGGGAGGTATGGTTATAAGTTTTATTTCTAAGAGCAGTGTGGTTATAAGCTCAAATCAAATGTCGGGAATACAAGATAAGAGATATTATTATAAATATTATCAAGTTATTATCAAAATAATATTAAGATATTCTTAAGATATTAATTCTTATCATAATAGTATTAATACTTTTATTTTTATCATAAAATTATGTATAATTATTTAAAATTAATATCTTTACAAATCGTTCAATTTTTTATTAATTATTTATAAAATATAAAATATTTTAATTAATTATTTAAAAATAAAATCATATAATAACTAAATATGAGTAAAATTTTTTCTAATTATCATTTTTAATATTTTAATAATAAATATTATCATAACTATTAACTTTGATTAATATCATATTGAACACGCAGAATAAATAATTTCATTTATATTTCAATTTCCACTTTTTATTCTCATTCTTATTTTTTTATTCTGATTCCTTTGTTACTAATTAACAAACAAAACCTCAAGGGATTAATGCTATTTGCATTTTAAAGACCGACACATTCAAGACTGGAAGATTCTTCAATTTTTAGTCACTACCATTCTTTCCACCTATGATGCTCATTAGTAACTGTTAGATACCCTATATTGTTGGTCTATAAGCAAATAGGAGATATTAACCCCGTTTAGTTGTTGGCTGATCAGCCAAAAAATAGTTGATTGACCCAAATCAGATGGTTGATTTTATAAAAAAGTTGTTGGGGTTGTTTGGTTATGAGTTGGTTGGGTTGACTGATTCAACCTAACTGGCTGATTTTGAAGAAGCTCCTCTGCAGGAGCGTTTTTAATGTAATAAGCTAATAGTTTTTATTTTACTATCGATTTTGCACTCTTTACTCTTTGCTCTTTGACTGTCTCATTTCTCTTTTTCTCTAGAGTCTTCTTCCTTGGCTCTTTTCTTGCATCTCTCACATTTCTTGGCTCTTACATCTCCACTGTTAGAGTAGTGTCCTAAAGACAATCTCCTTTAGTGCGCTTTGTACAAAGATGTATACAGACTTTATTTTCAATAATAAAGAAAAGCATATTTCATTAATTTGGTGTTCATTCTTTATGAATTGATAT
>JANQBM010000220.1:25743026-25766229 GCA_025594535.1 Erythroxylum domingense
ATCATCATCATCATCATCATCATCATGATTATGATTATGATTATGATTATGATTATGATTATGATTATGATTATGATCATGATTATGATTATTATGATTATGATGATGATGATGATGATGATGATGATGATGATGATGATGATTATGATTATGATTATGATTATTATTATTATTATTATCATTATATGTTCTATATTATTATTAGAGTTATACACTTAATTTTGTAGAATTAAATATCTAAAATCTAAATTCTTATAAGAATATTAATGAAAATACTAAAATATATAATATTCATATCCTTATAATTTTTTTAAACTCATATCCTTATAAGTCATTTTACACATAAACAGCTAATATTAAACAACTAATTTTACTAAACATCTATAACAAACAACTAATGTAATATGCTAGTCAAATCAGCTGATATAATCAACTATCAACTATCAGCTATCAGCTTATAGAAACAACTGATAGCTAAATGCAATTAACTGACTACCAAACAGGGCCATCGACAATATGAATGAACTACTCTTCACTATCTGCTTCTTCATTAAGCCTCAAAACACCATATTCTAGTTCTTGTAGAGTAGGCATTCAACACTAACGATGTCATTATCATTCTTTCCATTTCCCTTTGGTTTCCTCTATTATCTTTCCAATCACAGGTGGATTGATATGCAATATCATAAAGAATAACTAAAAAATATTGTTTTTAGTCGGTCTTTTAAAAAGGGAAAGAAATGGTTTTATGCCAAAGTTTTTTCAAGTATGTTTGGGTAAGTTCTATGTCTCCTTTACTTTTCTGTTTTACTTTTTAAATCCAGTTTCTTAATCTACAATCATGGACGCAACTCCCTCTAAAGACAGAAAAGTAACAGCAAGCTGTGAACCTAAATTAAACTAATTAAAACGACTTATGCTCTATCCACTTGTTAATTTCCATATTATTCAAATATGCAGGCTTTTATCAAGATTCTTCAAGTGAAATGGAAGAAACCATATTTAAGAGCCTAGCAACAAGATGAAAACAAGCTACATGTGCATAACTCAGGTGTCAATGGCAAGGAACTAGAAACGAAAGGACTGGTTATGAATAATTTGTTGAATGATCAAGATATTTGACAAATGTGATATAGTTTCAAACTGACGAAGGTTTTATGATATGAAATGAGTCGAAAGATCCATATTAGAAGTTTTGATGCCTTAAAGCCATTATCCATTAATCAAACATCAAGTTTTTAATTTTGAACCTCAAATTAACTTCCACATAGCATCTGTAATTGCACTACTAGAAAAGCACCTTAACAATCCAAACATAAACTACTATCACTTGTCTTTTCAATATTTTGTTCTTAGGGACTACTATTCTTAAGTCAATGTCAACAATGCTCTGCCAAGCATAATATGCGAAGTAGGAAAATAGGATTGAATAAGAACAAAAAGATGCCATACAATTATGTTATCAGGAAAGGAGACCTAATTACACAAACAACAAACAACAAACAACAAGCAAAAACAAACTATAATCTTTCCCAAATTGTGTAGCTAGATTGAAAATCGATACCATCCAAAATCAAAGCAGTATAATGTAAATATAATCAGCCCAAACAATACAAAGAACACAAGGATTTGCGTGGAAAACCCTAATATGGGGAAAATCACGGGACTATTAATAAACGGTATCTAAACTTCCACTAATCAATAATAATCAAATGGGTATGACAAATTATTCTTCCCTAGTTTAACTAAAGATAAACACAATCATCAAGGAAGCTCCTTAGCATAACAAAACCCAATAATCATCGCCTGAAGGTGGCAGAATATGAATTCGTATACAAAGAGGGATTGACAAAAAATACCAAGTTAGGAGCTCTAAATTAGATTCTATTTGTTGGATGTAAAAAGGAAAGACCCAAGAATAAAATACTAAAATTTCATCTCAAGTGGAGGTTATTTGGTTGTCGATTGGTTCAGAGAAAATTTTCATTTACACTTTCTCTCTCTCTCTCCACCCCCCCCACCCTTTACACACTCTATAGTGCTCTTGTGGCTCTCACACCTACTCACTCATATGATTTTTAACTATATAGCCCCCCTTATATACTCATTTTCTTCCCCATCTTGCCCTTAATGAGTAACTTAAAGTGGGGGCAAAGTTGACATTTTAACCCAAGACCAAATATCATCATATGAAGTAAAACTCATATGGTATAACATATGAAATTATTCCAAATTAATTGACTCTTCCTCCAAGTAGGACAGATTAACACAAAATAGCTCCCCTTACTCCTACTTAGGAGGCTCGACCAAGCCTAATTTCTTTTGACAAATAACAAGTTGCTCTTTTGAAAAGGTCTTCGTCAATATGTCCAATCTGTTGAGATCGTTGTGAATCTTCACAAGGTTAAAGAACTTGTCTTTTACCGCTTCTCGAGTCCAATGGTATCTCCTATGAATGTGTTTAGTTCGAAAATGGTAGGAAGCATTCTTGGCAAGGTAAATGGCACTTTGACTGTCACAATAAAGTAGGGACTTCTCTTGGTTCAAACCCAAATCCTCAAGAAAATCTCTCATCCACACTAACTCTTTACCCGCTTCAACGACTACTATATACTCTAACTTTGTAGTTGACAAAACAACACACTTTTGCAACCTTGATTTCCATGATACTGCTCCACTTGCAAACATCATCAAATATCCAAAAGTAGACTTGGTCGAATCAATATCCGCTAACATATCAACATCTATGTAGCCATCTAACATAAGCAGTCCAGGACCAATGCATAAGCACACTCTAAAAGTACCTTTAAGATAACTAAGAACCCATTTAATTGTTGTTCAATGTTTCTTTCTAGGATTACTCGTAAGCTTGTTAACATCCCCAATGATGTGAGCTATATTAGGCCTCTTGCATACTATGACATACATTAAACTTCTTACGGTCGATGCATAAGACACCTTTTTCTTCTCTTTCTTTTCTTCATCGCTTTTAGGACATTGATAGAAACTTAATTTCATGTGGACTACAAGTGGAGAACTCACAAGTTTAGCCTTGTCCATGTTAAACTTTTGCAGTACCTTCTCAATGTATCTTTCCTGTGATAGCTATAGATTCTTCTTCTTCCTATCATGAGAAATTTTCATGCCTAAAATTTGCTTTGTAGGGCCAAGGTTCTTCATTGCAAATGACTTACTCAATGCCTTCTTCAAACTAGGAATCTTTTTGGTATCGTGACGAATAATCAACATATAACAAAAGAATGAGAAAATCACCTCCGACATAATTCTTCACAAATAAGTAATGATCGACATGTGTTTTATGGAAACCATGGTCTTGCATGAAGGACTCTAACCTTTTATACCATTTCTAAGGTGCTTGCTTCAAGCTATACAAGCTCTTATTCAAGCGATACACAAGTTTCTTACTTCCCTTAAACTCGAAGCCTTCAGATTGCTCCATATAAATTTCCTCCTCAAGATCACCACAGAGGAATGTAGTTTTCACATCAAGTTGTTTAATTTCCAAATCCATACTAGCAGCCAAACCAAGATCATCCCAGATTGAAGACATCTTCATAATTGAAGAGAAAATCTCATCAAAGTTAACATCTTTCTTTTGGTCGAAGCCTTTCATAACTATTCTTGCCTTATACCTGCGTGGTGTACCATTTTCTCTAGTCTTTAGTTTGAACACCCACTTGTTCTTGAGTGCTCTCTTGCCCTTAGGCAATTTGACCAAGTCATAAGTGTGGTTCTCATGTGAAGACTTCATCTCTGCTTATATGGCATCATACCACTCCTTGCTATGCACATTTGACATAGCCTTCTTATAACTCTCTAGTTCTCCCTAGTCACTCATTAATGTAAACTAAATGGATGATATTTGGAGGAAGGCTATCTCTATCTGATGGACCTCCTCAATTGAGGTTCTGGTGGTGTAGTGGGTTGTACAACTAGTGGCACTTCATTTTCATTATCACCATCATTTTCATTGTGGCCATCTTTTTAGACATCTTGTTGTTGTTCTCTCTGAACAACCTTGGGAAGTATTAGATCTTAGTTGACTCTGGCAGGTAGGAAGAACTTTGGCTTTTGTGATTTCTTGTGGTCTTCAATTGTCTCGTCTTCTATAAACATAAAATCTTGACTTTTGATCATTCCTTGCTAACCAGATCCCACAACTTGTACCCAAATTCATCTCTAGAGTAGCCAAGAAAGATGCATGGATTGAACTTGCTATTAAGCTTGGACCTCTTATCCTTCATAATATAAACATATTTTAGGCACCCAAAGATTCTCAAGTGTTTGTAAGAATCATCTCTCCCAATCCACACTCTCTCTAGAACATCACCATTAAGTATAATGGAAGCAGATTGGTTGATGAGGTAGACAGTTATAAACATGGCCTCCACCTAATAGGACTTTAGTAGCTTTGCATGAGAGAGCATACATCGAAACCTTTCTTCAATTGTTCTATTAATTCTTTCTTCCAATCTATTTAGCTTAGGTGTCTTTAGGGGTGTCTTTTGAAGCTTAATACCCTATGTCTTATAGTGTTCTTCAAATGACCCTCTATTCTCACCATCATTATTGGCTCTGACACATTTAAGCTTCTTGCTTGTTTCTCTCTGAACACTGGCTTGGAACTCCTTGAATGCCGATAGTACCTAGTCCTTGATATTTAACACAAAAGCCTAAAACTTTATAAAAAATCATCAATGAAAGTGACAAAGTAAAATGCACCAAAATGTGATTTGGCATCCATAACACAAACATCAGTATGAACAAGATCTAAAGGATGCTTTCTTCTAAATGGGGGATAAGATTTAAATAACATCCTGTGTTGTTTTCCAGCTAAACTATCAACACAAGATCTTAGAGATATACCTTGCAATTCAAGGAGGAATTATTTCTTTGCAAGGATTTGCATACCTCTTTCACTCATGTGACCAAGTCTCTTGTGTATTAACTCGCAATAGGAATCATCAATCACATTAGCATCTTCATGGGACAACTTAGCTTGCATCATATATAAGGATCTCTTCTTAATAGCTCAGGCCATTATTGAACTCCCCTTAGTGAGCTTCCATTTTCCCTTACTAAATTTGCTAGAGAAGCCATCATCATCGAGCACACTAACTAAAATCAAATTCAACTTGATATCGGGAACATATTTGACATCTTTTGACATTAATTGGCAATTAATTGATGATTTTAAGCACACCATACCTATGCCCATAATCTTAGATGAGCCATCATTTCCCATCCTCACATAGCCATAATCTCCACTAGGGAAGGACGAGAAGTATTTCATAATATGAAGTAAGATGATATGAGGCACCTGAATCAACCACCCCAAGTGCAATCATCATAAGCAAGGTTCAAATAAACTTGATCACCAATAAAGAATAAGTCTTCCTCACTGGTAGAAATTGCAATGGTATCTTTCTCTTCTTGTTAATGCTCAAAATTTTCACCCTTTTCTCTCTTTTCCTTAGCCAAATCACTTTTTCTTTTTCTGCAATATCTTTGGATATGGTTGGGCTTATCATAATAGTGAAAATGATCTTGCTTTTGGACTTTGATCTCCCCCTAGACTTTTCTCTGTTATAGGGCTTTCTACTCTTACTTTTACCCCTACTAGATTTTTGGGCTAAATTAGCCTTTGATTGGTGTAAGTTACCCATATCTTTCCTTCTTGTCTACTCATTTAGCAGTGAAACAACACCAGTGTCCTAACTTTTTTGCAATGAGCAAATTAGTAAAAGTGCCTGAAATTCATCATTAAGAGATATTTTCAGGACAAATAATTGATTTTCCAAGCTTTGAAATTCATTCAAATGTACTATTATGCTATCACCATCTTTATACTCCAACTTTGCAAGTTTTCTTATCAATGACACTTTACTCAAGGCATTATTCCTCTCAAACATAGCCTCAAGTTTCATCCACAAATCGTAGGCATTCATTTCATTGGCAACATGTTGGAGGACACCCATATCAACAAATTGTATAATTGTTCCAACTACTTTTTATTCAAAATTTTCCAATCACTCTCTAAAACTCTAAATGGTATCTCTTTCTTTAAAATAGGCTCATAAAAATCCTTACAATAAAGGATGTCTTCCATTTTAGTTTTCCACATAGAGTAGTTTCTGGAATTCAAATAAATCATTCAGTGGATGCCACTTTTATCTTCCATCTTAACATACACAAAACCACACAAGCCCTAACCTGGCTTTGATACCACTATGCTGTTGGGAAAGGGGACCTAATTACACAAACAATAAGCGAAAACAAACTACAACCTTTCCCAAATTATGTATTTAGATGGGAAATTGATACCAACTAAAATCATAGCAGTATAATGCAAATATAATCAACCTAAACAATAAAAAGAACACAAGGATTTATATGGAAAATCCCAATGTGGGAAAAAACCATGGGATTGTTAATTAACAAAACTTCCACTAATCAACAATAATTAAATAGGTATGACAAATTGTTCTTCCCTAGCTCAAATAAAGGTAAACATAATCATCAAGGAAGCTCTTTGGCACAAAAAACCCAATAATCATCACCCAAAGTTGGTAGAATATAAATTCATATAAAAGGAGGGCTGGATAGAAAATACCAAGTTAGAAGCTCCAAATCAGATTCTTACCGTTAGATGTGAAGAGGTAGCATACTAAAATTTTATCAAATGAAGTAATACTCATATGGTATAACACATGAAATTAGTCCAAATTAATGGGCTCTTCCTTTAAGTAGGAGGGATTAACACAACAGATTATTGGGAACCAATATATTGCAAAGAGATTAATTTTAGCTATGCGCTGGGTGAAAAAGAGTGAAAATTGAACTTAATAGACCCCAACATATTTTATATAATGCTTTAAAAGATGTCCATAACATAGAATACAACAAATTCTCCAAGAGATGTAATTGATAGAGTATAATACAACAAATTCTCCAAGAGATGTAATTGATAGAGTATAATACAACAAATTCTCTAAGAGATGCAATTGATCTTTGTACGGAAGATCTGGCATATTATTCCAATCTTGCAATTGTACATTTAGCTTCCTCATTTTGAAACATGGAGACTAGAAAATGTCAAAGGCTTAAAAAGTCACCCAGGCAACCTCAAAGGCTTACATTTAGTGGGATTTCATGATTTAGTGTAAAATTCTCTAATTTTGGTCTAAAAAAGAATTTATAGGAGCACTTAATTTTGCATGTAGTGGTACGTCTATGGGCTTATAGTCATGAAATGGCTCCTTTTACATTCCACCTACGCGAAAGTTGGAGTAGCCTCAGCTGATCAAAATGGACTTGGGTCTTTATGGCCATTATTAATCTATCTACAACTTGTTATGGGTAATATGTCTAGTCATATCATCTAGGACTAGAGATATTATAGGATTTTCTTCTTTTTATCTAAGTTTCGAATTTTCTTCCTTTTGATTAGTGTTGGAAATTTACAACTAAAGACATCAGTAAGAGATATAAAGTTAAAGTTAGTTATATACAAAGATAAGATTTATAAATTATTGCCTTAAAATTTTGAGTTGAGATATGATGTCTTGATTATATATAGACTCACTTAAACTCTATCTAATTAGAGATTTATAGATTTGGGTCAGATAAATGGTCATTCATAGGATGACTCAAATGACTATGTAGGAAATAACTCAAGGGTCCCTGTACAAGGGATTGGAACTTGCTGATATCTTATCCTATATGAAGTGTTTTATGCTCCAAAAATTTGACAAAATATAGTCTCTATATTGTTTTTAATAAGCCTTGATTTGATGTAAATTTTCATAGTAGAGGAATGGTTTTATATCTTAGACCTATTTATTATGATTATATATTTATATTGGATGGTTTTATTGTTTTAATGTTGATGATGCAATTTTGTGGCTCACTAGGCTATGCTATATTGGTCAAAATTGAATAATTCGATTAGCTAAAGAAGGCCTTTTGGGTTATTTATATCAAATACATTTACCTATTTATGAATATTGTCTAGCTAGAAAAATGGCGTAAGCTATTGGGAAAGGGAACACAAGTTTCCTATCCATTACAGTTGACTTATTCAGATATCTATGGTCCAAAGAATATAAGGGCACGACGTGGAGCTGTAAACTTCATGACTTTTATAGATGAGTATATCTAGTATGATCATGTCTATTTGATTTCTCACATATCGGAAGCATTAAATTGTGTCATAAAGCATATAAATTTGGTAGAAAATCAATTAGACAAGAAAATAAAACCATGAAGAGCTGATTATCTAATAAGTTCAAGATATTATATGATGAAAAATGAATAGAAAGACAATTAACTATTCCTTGAATCCCAAAACAAAATGGCATTACAAAAAGATGTAATAGAGCATTATTGGAAAGGGTTAGGTTTATGATAGCACAAACAAATCTATCAATCACCTACTGAAGTGATGCATTACTTACAGTTGTGAACACTTTGTATGAGTTATGGATAAGAAGAAAACCCAACATGAACATCTGAAACCATAGGTATGTGTTGCCTATATTCATGATCTCTCTTATAGATATGAGAAACTAGGCCCAAAAGGGAAGAAAAATATCTTTATTAGATACTCAGAATACTTAAAAGGGTATGTGTTTATATTTGAACGAGGTAATGAAGATCTAACTAAATTTGAATTACGAGATGTCACATTTTTAGAAATTGACTTTTTAAAAAGGGTGAAATAGGACAAGACCTATTTCTATATGAAAATCCTGATCACAATGATTCTATAATGGGAAACCATGAAGAGGGACTTTATCCGAGTGGGAGTAATCTAGAACTTGAAAATTATCTTAAGGATAGTTAGTATCACAATGTACTAAAACTTACCTACCATATATGATCTAAGTGGAAGTAGTCAAGAAGTTGATGAATTTGTTTCTCATGAACCACAATTATTTCAAAGTAATTATGGCATAATTCCTCGACATGTTTTTTGAAATAAAAGGAAAAATTCACACGATTATCCCACAAGAAGAAGATAAGCCAAAAAATGTATATGAGGATCTCAATGTTCCTGTTAAAGAAGAATGCTTGAAAGCAATGAAAGAATAAATGAATTCTTTAAGCTTGAATTAAGAATAGGACTTGGTTAATCTCCCCAATGGGTGTAAAGTTATTAGGAAAAAAATTGATTCTTAAAATAAAACGCCGATTGCAGTATCAAAAGATACAAAAACATACCTTGTGGAAAAAGGATATACATAACAGGAGGGAATCAATTATGACGAAACATTTTCACTTGTTCTGAGATTTGCTTCAATTTGTGTATTCTTGTCTATATTAACCAATATTGAATTACATATGGTAATTTCCTTTTTGACTTATCATATAAGTCAGTATTCACGGTTTAAGTTTCTTATATTGGACTAACCATATGGTCACCATATTTATCTTAATTTACCATATGAAAGTTTTAAAAATAAGGATAAGAGTAGACAAGTGAACTTAGGATGTACGTTAAATATATATGAATCAACATCTGTATGCTATTATAGTATAAAATACATACGTTCCATATTAATAGGAGTTAATACCATAGTATATGATTCTTACCATAAGTGCATAAACAACCATAAAAGGGGATCAATACAAGTCATAAGATCTCAAATTACATTGTGTGAGACCCTAAAGTTTAAGTGAACCTCATATTATACTCTTAGAACTCTTGTCTAATTCTTAAGGAAGAAATTTAAGGTTTACTACTTTAGAATGTTACCAAAAGATTATATTTGATATAATATTATGGGACAATTTTAGGAAAGGAAATTGTCTTCAATTTAAGAGAATTGAGAATAGAGGAAGGCCATTTTTTGGTTGTTAATTTGCATAAAAAATTATGTATTCAAAGGTAGCCACCAAATTTTAGTAAAAGAATTGAATATAGTTATGACATGATGAAATTGAAATGGGAGATATGACCTAAGGAATAGTATACAAATTCTAAGCAATTGAGATTTCATATATTCCTAACAAATATATGACTATGAGCATTTATGATAAGTTGGTCGCATGAGTAAAAGATCATGTAGAAATTTTATTGACTAAACTTATCGTGTTTGAGTGGGAGATGATGATAAAAGGACATAACTGATGAGTTTAGGTGTAATCATTCAATTGTTAACTATAAATAATTAGTTAACATTTTGACGTTATTTATAAATATAAGATACTTTTCACTTAAGAGATCTGATGATAATCTTCTTACATTAAAAAAATGCATAAAGATAATTTCTACATGGAGAAAAAGTTTCTTTTAAAAGTCCTTTAACTTATGGAAATTATAAACTTATCCAAGTAAATGATAAGTTTCAATGATATATATCCAATCTTGTGAATCATTTGTCATAAAATTTTCTTATATTTGTATTAAAACTAGTTTGGCGAAGTCATATGAATAAAAATTTATAGATTTTGGTCAATAAATAGTAACTCATAGAATGACTCAAATGGCTTCACATTTGAAGGGGAACTACTTCAATATGGATAAATCTACTTATGAAGGGGGAGTACTAGAAATTCACAAGTAAAGTAATATTACATCAAAAAAAGACATAGGTTGAAGTTAACTATATAAAATGATAGGACTCAAAACTCATTATTTTAAAATTTTAAATTGAGATATAATATTATGATGTTATATAGTTTCACTTAAACCCGATCCAATTTCTCACTAATTCCCCTCAAAATCCTTCAATTAGCCTGAGGCCAATTATGGTAATTGTACTCCAGAAGAAGTGAATCCTTTAGGTAAGAAAACATCATTACTACATGGAATCTCAGGATCTTTAGGATTTAAAGTGCATTCCTTCTCTCCATCAATTCACTTAATTGATGTATTTGTAAAGTTCGAGGGAAATTTGAAAGATCTACTAAGTCATTTTCTAATATCCCATTTAAATTATTAAGTTCCTCAATATTACATTTATTTCCAAATATTACTTCTCCCTAATGTCTTGTCATCACCATGACCTACTTCTTCACAAGAAGGTTCCCGATTACATGATACTTATTATTGCATTCTACATAACCAAATCTAAAAGGGTCAGAATATGATCATCCACTAAGCAAATTTCACCCAGTTCTTGATAATTAATTGTGAAGTTATCTCTATAGTAAGGACCCTAACGTTTATGCAACCAATTTTTAGAATCCAACTATGATCAAATCACGGGCACAGTGGAACAATACCTTAGTGTTTCTTTTCTTTGGAACTTTGTGTATGAAATTGAATAAGAAAATTGAAGAACTAGTAACTTGTATTATCACGTAAATGTTGGTGTATGGTTCAGTTTTGTTATGCAAAATGTTGGTGTGTGGTTCAATTTTGTTATGCGGAATGTAGCACCCGAATTTCATAAGGCATATTCCCGAACCTTTTGTCGGCATTCAAGAATATACTCTACGAGGGTAGTATGCTAGGATAGTCCGTCAAACTCATTGCAAAAACTTTCACGCAGCACATGCATTTTTAGAAAATAAAGAATCATTCTTGGCCCATTTTATTCAAAAACACTTTTAGTCGCAATTGTTACAATAATTAACACATCATCATATATTCCAATAATCAACTAGGCCCAATACAAAACATTTCCATTCATATAGTCATTTCACTTTTCAATTTCCGTATATGATGTACAATAGTTGCGAAATACAATTATAAAATACAAAAGAAAGAATATAGACATATGTAGGTACAACTGATCCCGACCTCTAACTCTTATCCGAATGTAGTGGTTGGACTCTAGTTAGTCTAACTAATAACTCCTCTAAGCTTGAAATTTTTTTGCAATTTCTGGGTAAGTTTTGCGAACTCAATGAGTGAACCATCGTCGATGTGCTCACCTATGTCAGGATATCAATATTAAAAGCAATAACCAAATTCACATGTATATCATATTATTCAGAATCAGTTCTCATTTAACACATCTTCTAATTGTGTATACGAACTCACAATATATACATATTTCGATAAACATATTATGAATACAAACGTTTCATATAATCATTTCAGAAAAATCTAATCATTCATCTCATCAACATGTATACAAATGTTGCACATCATTGTGTCAACATAATTCAATAACTTATCACAACTATCCACATGATACATGTAAAGATATATATATGCAATCCACTTGAGACTCCACTTTCATTTTTATTTTTTTGTGACTGTGTGTCTATTAATTATCCTATAACTTTTGTAAATAGCAGGCTTATTTCAGGTACTGACCCATATCCCTTATGGATACTGGGCTTATTTCAAGTACTGACCTATATCTCTTATGAATACCAGGCTTATTTTAGGCTGGTCACTCTGGTCATAATTCTTTTATCTGGATATGTACAGTCATGAAATGCATCATCTCACATAACGTATAGTCATATATCACAATCATCGAATCAAAGGCCGGCATTTAACATTTAATTAAACATCACTCATTCCATTCATATTCACATTTATCATTGGACCTTGGTCCAACATTCAATAAGAATGTTAAGTATCACTTATTCAGTCAAATTCACATATAATGAGCACTTCCAATACATTCATGAATAATGATCTCCTCGGACAATCAATGTCCAGAATTATCACAATCACATCAATAACAGTTTAATACGTACAAATTAAACAAGTGAAATACATCTAAGTCAACTCACTACACATATAACTCAAACAGAAAAGCACATATAATTGTGTTGACACATATAGGTTAACTCATAGTATGCTCTAGGTGAGCTATTGCCTTGACGATCTGGCATTTCTTTAAAAAAATGTCCGGATGTTGTCGATCAACTTGTGCTTTCATATCATAGAATACACACATAATCGACATATTACTAAGTTGATCAATCATATAATTGTCAACCATGCACATGTATATGTATCATGTTCAATGCTTGCCCAATTTCCTATTCCAGGTATTTATCCCTAATCACATCACTTGACCATTAACATCATCATTTGTGTATGTTAAGCTTACGCTTAGGTTTATAGATCAAAGAACTTAGTTAATCTAATATCATCAATCATATGTCTATCACATATTTAATCACTTTGTCCATCATCCACTAAATTCAATTCAATTTTCATTCAAGCCTAAATGCATCATAGGAAAGCAACTAATCATTTTTTGTGTCAAACCACACATAAAAGAAGCATATTTCACTTGATAACCATTCCCATTTTCCAGCTTTTCCAACTCTATTTTTAGGTCAATTTTGTATGACCATTTTGACCTATAAAATTAAGTATATAGGCAACTAATTATTCTAAATAAATGTTACTCTATATCTTAAGTTTATAAAAACATCAAGTTTAAGCATTTTGGTTCAGTATTCTGCGAGTTATACCCAAAATACTACAGACTGTACTCAAAAAATGACAGCATCTAGTACTTAACTTCAAGCCAAATTTAGAAACCCTTAGAGATAGAATTAAAATTCAATTCCTTCATGAAAATTGTAAAAATATGTATCTAATTTAATATAAATTAAAAATTGTCCCATTTGGATATTTATAGATTAAGATATCGCTAAAATATAGATTCCTGTTCAGTGGAAGCACTCCATCTAACATATTCCAGCACAGGGGTCTATCACAGGTAGTATTGGGGAAATAGACATAACTCAAGATCTAGTCACTATTTTCTCAAGAAACTTTCATAGAGATAAATCTAATACCTACATGTACAAATTTCATTGTTTGAGTTTCTTCAAATTCGTGCTCGAAGGCTATGAAAGATAGATCGAAAGAGAAAGATGAAATTGAAACCAAAATTTCAACTTACCTTGATAACCTCTTTCCTTCTCCTCTTCTCTCCCCCCTCTTCTCTCCTTCTCTTCTTATTTTCTTTTTTCTCCCTCTTCTAACCTTATAGCTGACCTTCACTCTCACTTCTATTTCCTTTTTCATTCATTTTCTCTAGAAAATTCAAAGAAAGACAAACTAATTCATGAGTCATTATTCCATTGGTCTATATGTCACCATTCTATTGGTCCATATGTTACTATTCCATTAGTCCATGTGTTAGTTACTTTAGGCTCCACATGTAACTCATTTAAGCCTCCATATTTGACTACCTATAAGGCTACACATGCCACCAATTGTAAGGCTATAGATTTCACCATTTGTAAAGTTACACGTTTCACCATTTTATTGCTCCGTATGTCACAAGTCTAAGGTGCCATTTGTCATAAATTTAAAAGCCCACTTGTCACTCATGTACTCATGTCATTTTTCATCCAATTAGCGAAGCCATGTGTCACTCATTCCTAATGCCACATGTCACCATTTCATAGGCCTAATCTACCCAAATGTTCATGTATCATTTTTGTCTTGCTCTTTAACATTTTTCCTAAATTTAGGTGCACACACCACTTTAGCAATTACTCAATTATATCAATATATTCCTAATTCACTAATTATAATCTGTCAAACAAGATTCAAGACATAACCAACACACAATTGAGTCATAATTATTTAAAATCTTTCATACCCCGGGATATGTCAATTAAGTGCATATACTATCTTTACAATGTTTCTAAATCATGATTCATATATGTGTATGCTAATATAATCCATGCCAATGGAATGCTCTTCATATATTCTCACATGATATGGCTCAATCTAACAATTAATCCTTAAGTGTAGGAACGGGTTATTACATAGAATATTGGTGTCTGTTTAAGTTATGTTTCAGCGGAATGTTAGTGTTTGAGTTATGTTTATGTGAAATGTTCATGTTTGATTTATGTTTTTTGTGTAACCTTGATGTTTAACTTATATTTTTGTGAAATGTTCATGTTTGACTTATATTAATGTGGATTGTTGATGTTTAAGTAAAGATTATATGTAATGTTGATATTTCATTGATAGATATTCAATATAATGGCACCTAGTATAAATAAAGGAAAGAAGATGGCAACTATTGAAGATGTTCCTCCCCCACAACAACCAAATCAATCCGACCCTATCGAACAACAACCACCGAGTTCATCCACCAATGAAGCCAGCCAGCAATAATCTCTATCTACCTTAACTAGTGCTAAGGGATCTTTAGGTCTATTAATCTTAACCACCTATAATTAGACTTATGTTCAAATATATATTTACATGTTTAATGTATTTTTTCTCATCATTATTGTTTTGTTGTGAAGTTTCAATACCAACATAAGAAAAAGAGGAAGCAGTATAATTAAAGTTTCTGAGTTGTAACATATGAATGTTGTAATGAAGAGCAAGTTGTTTGTGCATATTGACCCTAGGCAATGTCATCTTGTTGACAAGATCCAAACAATAAAATTGTCCAGTAAGTTAGGAGTCATTGTCAAGAATGAATTTTCTTGCCTTTAGTATGCTAAGCCTGCTACAAAATGCTTTGGACAAAGTTTTAGTAATTTTTCAATTTATTTAGGTATATGCAATTATGTTTTACTTATTTAAAGATTAATTTAACTTATACATGTTGTTCACAGATGAAGCTCAATATCGTCAATATTGATAACCTTGAAGTTTCAAGTTGTGTGAGTTCACTGATGAAACAAAAGGTGAAGGATCATTTTTATCGACTCTATAAATACTACAAGTCTTTTCCTTCGGATGAGGAGGCAAGGAGACATGTTCCCGAATGGGTGACTCTACAAAGTTGGAGTGAAATGTGTGATTATTGGGCCTCTTCCATGGTTAAGGTTTGTCTTCTTTCTCTTCACATTTGCTTCCATTAATTTTCTTACACAATTGAATGACTATTTCTTTTCTGTATTTAGGAAAATTGTGAGAAAGCCAGGGTTAACAGAGGAAAAATGAAAACTCCTCATAACACCGGCTCTAAATCATTTGTTCTCATACAACAAGAATTTGTAAGTTCTTTGTTTAGAAGTTATTATTATATTAGTAAATACAATATAATCTATTGTGTTTCAATTTTTTAAATTCATATAACAAAGTCAGACTCAACTACATGGACAAGAGTGATAGGATCACACTCTATAAAATGACACACTATAAGGAAGGTGAAGGCTAGACATCTGAAGAAGCGCATAATAATTATGTAAGTATACAAGTTTTAATTTTAAAGTCTATTTATTTATGTAATACTAACTAATAATATTTAAATTAAATCTTGATTTTGTGTTTTAAATTTTAGGATAAGATGTAAGAGTTGTTGCAAAGATCATTGTCTGATGAAAATGAGCCCAATATGGATGACATTTGCGACAACATCCTTGGTACCAAATCAGGATACATCAAAGGTCTTGAGTATAACCCGAAGCCAATTAGTTCATCATCATCACGACTAGCATATCTAACGACGTTTCAAGAGTAGAACCGGTTGCTTAAGGATTAGTTACAACGTAATGAAGAAAAGTTAGATCATAAGATGAAATATTAAAGCATATTGAAGAAAAATTACAATGTAATAAACAAAAATTAGACCGTACCGAAACAAAGTTAACCAAGATTAAAAAGAAGGTCAAACAAATACTTGGGTCAAAATGTATAAGTAGTAGTGACAATGAGGAGTCTTAGTTTTTACATAAATTTTTTCTTAAGTTTTGTAATTAACATTTAATTACATTTTATTTTTTTATAAAATTCATTTTATTTTATTTTCATTATTTTTATTTTAGTTTACTTAATTATTATTCAAACAACGTTACCAACAATAATTTAAAAATGTTACTTAATTATAATTCAAACAATGTTAAAAAATAAGATGAATTAAAAATGTTATCAATAATTGTAACTAAATAATAAATTGTTAATAGGAAAGTGTAGTTCAAAATAAAAATTTGTCACTAAAACTTTTTGGCTACAATTATAAAATCATCACTAAAAAGTTTTAACTATGTTCCACAAAACGTCTCCTATAACCTTTAGCTATGTTCTAAAAAATGTAGCTAAATATGTTCTGCTACTAAAAACAAATCGTCACTATACATTATTACCTACACCTATACTAACAAACCTAATTACGTTTAGCCACCAAAAACAAACGTCATAATATGTCATTTGCGACAATTTTCTTTCTCCCCTTTTTGTGATGGATCTATGACCATAGCAAAATCTATTGAGCGACGATTTTGTGAAAACGTCACAAATAATTATTTACTATTAGGATTTGACAACCTTTTGTGTGATGATTGTTTGCCGTCGCTAAAAATGTTCTGCGACAATTTGTTGTCTTTCAATGACAAAAATTGTAGTGTTTGGTGTCAAGAACATATAACTTCTTATGTTCCCTGAAAATAATTCTCAAATTGTGAAACTAATTCAAGAAGTTAGGTCCAGTTAGCTTATTAGCATCCATAATTCTCCTCAACGTCAAATTGGTACTCATCTTTTGATTTGATAACTGAAAGACACAAAGAGTAAGTATTAGTTTATATCATAAAATCAAATAAAATAAGGACTTTAATGACTATTTGATTACTCTGACTATTTTATTCAAAATAATAACCTTCACTATTAAATCAAGAAATTATCAAATAAATTCCTAGTGGGATCGGATATAAACCAATTTAATATTTATTAAATTAATTTAATTAAAAACAAGGCTTAAAACATATAAAATCAAATAATAAAAAAATTGTAGGGACCGTTTAATGCATGCATTACATTCGCCAAAACACTTTTTATAAGGTACATGCAATTGAGTTCTGACGTTTGCACATGCCTCAGTAAACGCATCAGCAACTCCTATTACAAACGGATGTCTCTTATAAAACTTGCCCCATTGTTTCTTCAAGAAATAAGACTTTTTAGTTTTTGACTGCCACCAGATGTTCCTCTGCTTCTATACCTTGCCTGAGCTTCTTGCTTCCAATCTTCTCTATACCATATGTTAGAGTCCTCCATTGCTTTGAACCATCTTCTATTATGGGCGAAAAATCACCCATCACCAGTGGCAATTAGCCACTAAGGCTTCACCGATGACAATTAGCCATTAGTTGAAGGCTTCACTAGTGGCGATTTACCATTAGTTTAAAACTTCACCAGCAACAATTTACCATTCGTTCAAACGTTCACTAGTGGCGAACCTCTAGTGACGGAGGGCTCCTTAACAAGCAGCAGTGCAAGCCACTAGTGATAATCCAAAAACACATCTAGTAAATAAAAAAAATCAAAGATTAATTTAAAGCTAGGGCATGGCATCAAAAGAACTATTCAACACATAAGAAAATGAAAAAAACAAGTCAAGTTGATGGCATCAAAAGAACTATTCAACATAGAAACAGATAAGAAAAATAAGCCAAGTTCAGATTTCAAATTTCCAGAAGCAAGAACACTGAGCAAAGGAGACGTGGAATAAATTTTGCAGAAAGCAAACCTTAATTTAATTAAACAAGATTTTTTAGCCTTAATTTTTATCAAATCAATAATAATCAAACATTTAATTCAAGTTAAACAATTAAAGAAGGCTTTGATACCACAGTTAGGAAACCAATCGTGGTCGAATCACAGGCGCAGTAAAAAAATAAAATTTTATTGCTCTAATTAAATCTTAAAAATTAAAATGGTAACTGATCCGATACTCCTGTTGTAATCCTTTGAAGTTTTTTCGAAGTATCAACTACTAGTTGTTTACGCGTCCAGCTTCTAACAGTATTCACAGAGTAGCCACTTAACTCTTTGAGAGGAAATAGCAGGAGTGTTAACTTGTTACGCTTGAAAAGCATCAGGGTTTTTAATTTCTATTAAAATTAAATACATCAATTATAATTAAAATATAAACCTAATTATAATTAATTTAATTATAATAAAATCAAATATCTTATTTTTATCTCTAAAATTTCTTAAATTTTATTAAGTCCAACTTAATAGAAATTAATTTTTCTTTTTTAAACTGCTCTTTATATGTGACCCATTAGGTTCCTAATATATTAATAATGATTATAATTAGATAAATTAAAAATTATTTTAATTTAGCTTTAATTATTCAATTAAATAATTTATAATCATATATTAAAATTGATATCTAGCAACATATCATTACCACCCAAATATTAAGAATGCCAAAGTGGTTTGACTTAAGACTCGTTTGGTAAACAACTGATAAGCTATTTTTTAGCTGATTGACCTAAATTGGATGTTTGACTTAGATAATAAGATGTTTTTTTGTTTAGTTATGAGCTGGTTGGGTTAGCTGATTCAACCCAAACAGCTGTTTTGTGAAAACTCCTTTATTGGAGTGTTTCGGCCAAACAGCTGAATTAGTTGTTTGGCAATGACGACTGTGCCCTTAGCATTTCTTGGCTGCTCTTCGTTCTCATTTTTGTAGGTTGTTCAATCAAGTGATGCAATATGTATGGCTAAAAGGGTTGAGAATGCAGCTAAAGGGTCAAGCTCTGGAAATTTTTACATACATCCTTTTTTATGTTAAATGGTCTTTTTCTCTTCATTTATTTTAAAGTAAGTTTTGAATAAAAATCATGGATGGCTCTAAGTGCATTGACAATCCTTTATTAGTCACTGAAGTAGTTGCTTCCTAATGGTCTAACTATGTACCAGAAGTTTAACATTCTTTTCTGTTTCTAGAAACTTTCCAAGTTTTTGAGATTTGTTTTTATGTGAAAAGTTGAAGCTCAAAGCTTAGGCTTTTTATCTTTTGCTTGTATAGTTGGAAATTGATATCATGAACCCAGTCATTTGACCTTTTTCTATGGTTTTTTCTACAAGCATTTGTAATAGCAACCTTGAATATTCTTTGCTCTTTTTTACTTTTGACTCTACTAAGTTTGATAATGCTTATTCTTTTTTGTTGTTGAGATTTTAGGCAACACATATCTTTATGATGTGTGTAGCTTGAACAACTATTATTTAGCCCTGAAAGATAGGTTGTGTTAGCGAATCGTTATGCTAGCATTTTTTCTTTCAATCTTAGTTTCACGACAAAGAAATCTTGTGACCAGTATCATCTTATGTTATTAAAATTGTGTTAATCATTGCAGGACATATTGATCATTCTGTAAGGATAATGCATTTTATCACATGCAATAGATCATTTAAAGGTGTTTCTGAGGGTGAGGGTGGGAAAGATGAACTTGATTTTTATGACTATAAAACTCATGCCACTGTCGTCGACAAGTTGTTAGCTTGGGAAAAGAAGCTTTATGATGAAGTAAAGGTACTTCTTTATCTTTGGTTATTCTGATTCCATCTGCTTTTGTACTACACTTTTCTTAAGGTGTATCTTAGCAGATATAGATAATTAGCTATAAGGTTTTTTAATTTTAATTCTCCTATCATATTGGGAATTACTTTTCACCTTGTTTATACAGTCATATTGTAAATGTTAGGACTCTTTAGTGCCTAATACAAGCATAATGGGGACCTAAATTGTAGCACCCCACTTCCACCGAGCACGTATCTGTACATCCTGAGGACATTCAGAAACACGCCTTGTGAAAAAAATGCATTAAAGTAGTCAAACAATCAAACTCATTAGAAAATTTTCTCTTTTCAAACATCATATGCATATTACCGAAAACCACCAATCAAATTTGAGTCCATTTTATTTATAAACATCACCTATTACAAATGTCATCACAAACTTACACTTGATCAAACATTAAACATATTGTCAGAATTTCAATAATCCTTTAGGCCCATTACAAAATACAAAATGTCTTTGAACATAACTGTTATTACAAACATAATTCACTTATACAATAAATGAAGCTTGCGGAATACAATATTTAATACAAATTTTACAGAAAAATATATGTAGACACAAACTGATCCCAACCTCTATCTCTTACTCAAAGCAGTGGTTAGACTCCAATTTTGTCTAACTGGAGATCTCCCTGAGCCTGAAAAAATGTTGCAATATTGGGTTGAATTTTGCAAAATCAATGAGTGGACCATCCTCGATGGCTCACTCAATCACATAACACATCAATTCATGTAATCACATAATTCACATCATTTCACTAATCATCATGTTGAATCACATATACTTCATATTCACTTAGTTCATATTTCACATTCAGAAATCATTCAAACAGTGCATTTTAAACATTTAAACATATATCAATTATATATGCAATGTACATGAGATTCACATTCGTTTATTTAGTTTTTGTGACCAAGTGTCTTTTTCAATGCCCTATATCTGTAGTGGATACCAGGTTCTATCATACTATCCCTTATCCATTGGGGATATAGGGCTCTTTATATATTGAGACTTAGGCTCTTATCATAAATGTCTGAGATTTAAGCTCTTTTTCACTAACAACTCCGATCACAATTACCTTTATCTTTCATGAATTCATGTAATGGTGTGCACTACATTCACATATTTTCAAACAATCATTAGTGCTCAATTTTCCACATTCACATTCACATATATTCATCGGATAGATGTTTGGCATTCAACAATAATGTTGAGAATCACTTATTTCAGTCCAATTCACATACAATGAGCACTTCCTATGTTCTTATATTTATCAAACTCCTTGGACTATTAATGTTCAGAATTGTATCAATCACATTCATATTCAGTAGTAATTCAATACATAAATTTAAAACAGAACAAACAATGAAAGTAAGACCATCTAGGTTGACTCACAATACGCTCCAGATTAGCACTAGCTTTTATGATCCGGAAACGTCTGGATGCAAATGTTGAATCCTATATATCAATTTCATACAACACACATAATGCACACACATTATTAATTACACAATCATATAAACATTTCATTATAAACATATGTGTATGTGTAAGGTAGCATGCTCATATTGACAATCATGGGTATATTTCCTTTATTCACATCTCATAATCAATTAACATCTTTCAATCATTTCTTTAATATCTAATGCACTTTACTTTCTTTACTCATCTCATTCATCATTCGCTAGGTTCACTTAAGATCTCATTCAAGTCTAATTACCTTATATGGAAGCACCTTAGCATTGATTGGTTCAAACTTCACTCAAAAGACCACTCCTTTTCTCTTTAGGTCTGGCCACGATCGTGGTGTCCCTGCCATGATTGCTGGAACCCCTCCCTGGGCGAGTCACGGGCCCGACGTCTTACGTGACATCTGGGGGCGTGTCCCAAGAGGGAGGAATTCCCCACCAGGTCAAACTTAAAGCAAAACAAACTCATTTAACCTACCTCCAGACAAAATCAGAGGTAGATCATAAATTCCAATAAATGTTGACCCTAGGAAAAAAATATGTAGTGGGATCGTAGAATGAGCATAGACATTAAAAAAAAATTATTCCAAAACAAAAACTTAAGAAAAATATTTAATATACAATTTAATAGATAACATTGAATTTATAAAAATAGCTAATCATGATTTTCAAACAATTTAAATTCATAGGAAGAGCATAATAATTTCCCCCTATTTATAAAAATATTCCCATGTCCAAAAATAAACCAAGAATATTTAATTTGGGAGAAAAATCAAATTGCATCCTTTTTGAATTTCGGAAAGGAAAAAGAAAATCAAAGGGGCTGAAAATTCGGATTGGAAAAAATGCAAGTCGCGAGCGTACCTTGGTACGCTCGCGATTTGGAGGCAGAGGCAGCAGCAGCGGCTCGTGATTGCGACGCTGCGAGGAACCCCGAGTCTGGGCATGGGTCGCTCTCGATCTCGCAAGGCGCGCTCTGGATGCGCATCCTCATGACCGCAAGGCGCTCGAGCTGTGAGGAACCCCGGACTGGCTCGCTCTCGCGACCGTCTCGCACTAGCGAAGGCCCCCAAGCCAGTCCCTCAGACAACAGAAATCTTCAAAAATTCATATCTTCTTACTCAGAACTCCAAAATTCATAAATTTTGTATCAATAAAAAGCTAAAAGGAAACTCTACAACTTTACTGAAGGATTAAAAAACCAATTTGGTCTCTAAGAGCATTACAATCCACTACAAAGAGTCTGCCTAAATAAGGAAAAAGAAGAACATCTCAACAGCAGTAGAAATTCTAAACACTATAACTTTCCACCCTATGGGCTAAAAATTTCATACTTCATATCATCAGAAAGATAAAAAGAAAATCTATATCTTCTATGAAGACTCCAAGAACAATTTTCAAACTCTAAGAGGGCCAAAAGTTACTCAAAATTTCTGCCCAGAAAATTGAAAATTTGACAGCATCTGTACTAATATTCAACAATCCATATCTTTCATC
>JANQBM010000220.1:25766329-25784434 GCA_025594535.1 Erythroxylum domingense
CTGGCGAGAGAGGCTATGGCACACAGGTGGGTCAGCTGGGACTTCAGCATTTTGGATGACCTAGTTAGGAGTTGTAGCACTTCTTTTGGCATAGTACCTGTATTAGGATTTCTATATGTACAGATTGTACACTGTTGTACAAACTGTTATTTTTAGAGTAATGAAAAGAGAAATTTTGGTTTTAAAAATCTTGTGATTTACAGTTACAGTTTTAATTTATTTACATGTATGTGATGCCATGTGGAGTTTAGTGGTGATCGCACGTAGCACTCCCTTATCTTAGGATATGTATCGGAATGACCTACGGGCGTCCCGGTGCGTACCCTAAGATAATGGGGCGTTACATTTAGGTGGTATCATAGCTCAGAATGCAACAAAACCCTGAGGTCTCGAGTTCGAGTACCAAAGGGGACAATACCTGATGGTGAGGCTCGCGAGGCCCGAGAGGCCGAGGTACGCAAAACACGGACCCTACAGTCAGACAAGAGCATACAAGGAATAAAGGTATTAGCAAAGGGAATTAGCTTCTACTTTAGGATAACTTACGATGATAATGCAATTACAAATGCTGTCGAGATATATGATAATCCAAGGTTATATTTTATTATTTGTTGACTAATAGTTTATGCAACCTCTTCATTTTAACTGGCATTAATATTCGGTAGATGTTATAAATTGTAACTAACTTGAGGTCAATTCCCTTTCAGTGGTGCAGTTCATTTCATGGCTTTGAATAATGACTGAAGAGTTAGAGATTTTGGCTAATTGGAAGCTTGTTTTTATAGACCATTATGTCTTTATGTGGAAACTTGGATTACTCATTTGCATCTGCATGGCATCCTGGTGGTCGCATCTTTGCCACTGGGAATCAAGACAAGACCTATCGTATTTGGGATGCCAGAAACTTGTCAAAATTTGTCTCCGTGCTCAAGGGTAACTTGGAAGCCATTAGATCGATTCGATTTTCATCATGGGCAGCTCATGGCAATGGCAGAACCAGCTGACTTTATGCATGTATATGATGCAAAGAATGGGTTTGAGAAAGAGCAGGAGATCGATTTTTTTGGGGAGATCTCTAGTGTGTCTTTTAGTCCCGATACAAAATCCAATGAATGTATAAGAGTTAAACAACCTGTTTGATTTTTTTACCTAATTGATATTAATGTTCAATCTCTAATTTACAATTAGAGAATAATTATATTTTAATCTTTAATTTAATTTAGTATTTGAGTTTTAATGATCAAGCATTAAAAATTTATTATTTAATATTTACTATTTTTATCTTTTTCTAATATTATTTAATTATTTAACAATTCTTTGATTAAATAAAAAGATAATACAATAAAATTTTATATAATTTTTTAATAATATTCACAAGTTAATTATATTACCCATTTTAAATTAAGAGACGAAATAATTTTAAATTAAGTAGTTAATCAAAATATATCAATGATAAAAAGTATGTATATACTTATTTAGTTAGAATAGTCTAATTGTAACCAATTATTATTATTATTATTATTATTATTATTATTATTATTATTATTATTATTATTATTATTATTATATGTTCTATCTTTTTTATTAGAGCTATATACCTAATTTCTGTAGAATTAAATATCTAAAATGTAAATTCTTATAAGAATTCAACGAAATACTAAGATATATAATATTCATACCCTTATAATTTTTTTAAAGTCATATCTTCATAAGTCATTTTACATATAAACAGTCAATACTAAATAGTTAATTTTATTAAACATCTCTAACAAACAGCTAATGTAATCTGCTGGTCAAATCAGCTATCAACTAACAGCTAATGCAATCAGTTGATTGCCAAACAGGGCCTTCATATGTCTATGCATAGTTATGGTGTATAATTTAATCCTTTCGTCATCTAATGTTTCAATTAGATAGAGTATAGATATAATGTCTACTCTCTTGAATTCAATCATGTTTATTCTTATTAGTTAGTAATTGATTTATAATTGATATTTGAAAATACCTTTTCAAATGTCAATTCAAACTGGCCAGAGAATTTCTTAAATCACTATTAATTGAGAACAGTAGAACATTCACTCTAATTATTTTAGAATTACAAATCATTTATTAACTTACTCAACTATCTCTATATAGTTCATACTGCATTCAAATAATGTTGACTGAATTATCATAAATAAGACAGTTCATAAGTAGCATTAAAACACAATAATTCTTACATAAAATACCTTAGTAATCTCAAGTCTAACAATCAATTATACAACTATCATAATGAGAAAATCCACAAACATATAAGTAATATTCCAATTGAGATCTTCATAATCAAGTCAATTTAGTGAACTTATTCTCTAATAAGCATCTATACATTAGTTTAAGTATTTTCATACTTTAATTTATTATAACAATAACTTTTTTCATAAGAAAGAAACATAACATGTGCTAGTTTTACCGTTTCATCGATATCCTGTTTTGATGAAATTAAAAACAAAAATATTTGGGAATAATATATGAAAGTAAATTGAATCTCATAATTATTATCTCATCATAATTTCAATTACACAATAATTATTTCATAGATTTTACTTTTAGTATTAAAAAATTAAATGTAATTAACATAATACATAAAGATAGAAATGCCCTTATTAATTAAATAATGTCATACATTAAAATTGCAACCAAAAGATTGGTTGCAAAGGCATTAAATAACATAGTCAATCCTTTAAAAGCAAAAATTATTCAATTGCCAAATATACATGGTCAATATTACCATACCATTGAACATATTACATACCATTTTTTTTACTGAGCATATTACATACCAAATTAACTCAAGCAATTGAAAGTAAGACAGTGACACTTCACACACATGCTAATTATAAGCTTTTTATAGTGCATCACCCCTAAAATGCATGGATTACAAACCCATTAATCCAAGCAAGAGCGAAGTTCTTATTTCATCAGTTAGGTAAGGATGTAGATATGTTAAAGTAGAACATATAACACACATATAACAACTTGGATTTGATGTTTTTAATGTAGATCGTAGAGGTTGATTAGCCAGTTTTATTCAGGCAAGGCGGAGTTGGGAACCAAAACCTCCTCCGTGGTGGAGGCTAGGGTGATGAGCATGGTGGTGGAGTCCCAATGCATAGAGGTTGGAGGCTCCATGTGCCAGTGCAATAGCAGACTCCTCCCCTTCATTGTCCACTATTCCATATTGTGGATCCTCACATTTCGCTTCCTAATTCAATTCCAAAATAGACAACATGAGAGAAATTCAAGATTCAACATCGTATAATAAGTCTAACCAACCGATTATAATTGTGGTTTGTTAAATAAATTATTAGTTGTTGACATGGTATTGAAGATTGATCGAGTCCAAATTCTAAACATAGTCCAGAATTGATTGATTGACCCTTCTATCTCGATTCATTCGGGTGGGAGAATAAATAAACATGACCAGAGTAAGATAATCCTTTTCACAAGGTTTTAGTAAGGTTAATTTGTTCTGCAAATGATCATGTTCCCACATGTATATAAAACGTAATTAGGTAGAAGAAATGATTTATGCATTAAGAATGGACGACAAAAGATCCACCCACTCATGTATGATTATGATTGAATAAGATGTTTGATAGCAAAAAAAGAAGAGTATTTAAAATGAATATGAACTCTCTAATTTTTTTTTAAAAACTTCGATTCGTTGTGATAATCTTATGAACTCTCTAATTATTTTTCTTAAACTCTGATTCGTTGTGATAATCTTAGTCACGTGTAATAAGGCATTAACTTTCAGATCTCGTATTTGATTGAAATCAATGAAAATAAAGGGCAGGAAATTAATTCATATCCTTACGAAATGAAGTAGGAGGTTTCCATGCACTTGCTCTAAATTTTTAACCTGCAATGTGAATTTGAAGAAAAAAAAAATCCAAGTGACAGTTAATTAAAATTGCAAATAACCAGAGTTTGATTTAAAATCATAAACATTGTAAAAGAGCCTTTGAAATTTACTGACCTTCTTCTTACAAGTATCTGTCTGTGTTTTGATCACGTGGTACTGTGGATAATCAAAGAAATCGTGAATTCTTAGTTTAGTTAAACTTAGGTATAACATAATGTCTCGCCAATCCTTTTCCACAGATATCACAACCATATTTATTATGAAGGTAGTGGATATATATGAACACTGACTAGACTTGCTTACCCTTTTCTCATTAATAAGAGAAACTTTGTTATATGCTCATTGAAAATATCATCAAATTAATGTATGGAGAATAAGTGTAAACGTAGAGTCGTAGACATTGATTAACCTCGCTACTTATGTCTTTATTTCACTGATTGAAAAGGGAAAGGCATAAGTTGCAAGAAATTTGGTTCATGTCGCGGAATTCTATGTATGCTACTACAGTGAAAGTTAACGAGTGGAGTTTAATGGCATTCAGAAAAGTGGTCCAAGTTTCAAAAATAAGTAAAAAAATCGCTCCTAGAATCTTAAAAATTGTTCTGATAGCACATCCAGCTCTGGTTTTGAAGTTTTTGGACTAGCAAAAACGACCAAATCTAAGACAAAGCATATAAGAAATTCATGAATAAGATAGTTATAAGAAATCAATCTTAGTTGGTTCGCAATAGCCTTCTCTTTTACCTTCAAGTTGATTACATATTGACATAGCATGGTAATCATTTACAGGGTAGTGTAACCCTGAGGCCTTAGATCTACAAAAAACACATGAACAAACAATCACTAACCTTCCTTTCACGTACGATCTCCACAGAAGAAGTCATTTTTTGCTCAAGACCGCGCAGTTCGTCCACGCTCAAGTACTCCAAATCGTCTCCCATTCTTTGCCTGTATGAGAAAGCGTACTCTTAGTCCCCATTCCATAAACCTCAGGAAAATGTAATTATACGATCAAGAAAATTTTCTTTAACCTGATTTCCCTTCTCAACTTATTGTTGATGTCTTTCAGTTTCCTCAGGGTTTCTTGCATTTTCTGAGGAAAAAAAAAAAACCAAGAAGTATAATGATGAAAATCCCGGAGATGGAAAGAACTCCAAAGAACGAAAGGAATAGCTTACCTCGTAGTGTGTGCTCCACAGATCTATCCCCAGAGTCTGCTGATATAGATCGAAGGTCTTCTTTGTTCTGATCAACAACAGAACCCAAAACCAGTTACAGTTGATAGTTGCATAGGCTTTGTACTAGGGTTTTGGAGGATTTGCATCCAAAGATGAGTTAAAATAGGAAGGATGAGAAAAAGTCTAGGTATCCATAGGAGTACATACGTTGTGGAGGGGCTAATGAACTCGTGAAGCTTTCCTGTGCTAGAGAACATGATGAGAGAGACTTTAGCATCACAAAGCACGGTGAGTTCTTGAGCTTTCTTGAAGATGCCATTTCGTCGCTTGGAGTAGGTGACCTGCCGGTTAGTGTCGTTCTCAATCCTCTTGATCTCGATCTTTCCACGACCCATATTTTCTTTCTCGTTCACCAAACAGGATTTAAGGAATATGCGAGATGTTATAAGCTAAGGAAGTTTTGAGTTCGGCGCATAGGTTTCTTGAAGAGAGGAGAGATGGAAAAAGAAAGTAAGTTCAGAGAGTGGTTTCTAAAACGGGAAAGCGAGATCAGAAAGTAGATTGAAGTGTAACCAACTTTGGCGCATGGCTAAGTCTTTGACATTGGATTGTGTGTGTAGGACATATAGTTGTGTAATGTGTGGTCTTGAGAAGAGCTTTGACAACCATGACAGGACATGGAAGCAATTAACTGCGGCGATTTGGCCTTTCACTACTAGAGCTATACTTGAAAACTTTTCAGTGAGAAAATGTCTAGCCAATGATGCTTTATCCATTATTAGTGTTTTCTGATGAATATGTTCAATTAGTTACCAGTTTTATTTGGAAGATTAGACCAACTTAAAATTGCAGAAATGCAGTATCAATTAGAAATGGAGATTGAGTTGGTGGTTTCTTTGTCTTAGTTGTTTGATCAGCTGGACAAGAGTTTCCTATAAGAAAATTTAGAAGAAACAATAAAATCATGATGTCCCAATTTCAAGCAACAACAAGATTGGCTGATATGGTCTACCAAACACAAGTCAAGTAAACTGAGTCTCAGGTTGTAATTGAGTTATGGATTTCAGATTATAGTTTATCAATAAATAAATGAAAAGAATGTATGATTTTTTGAGATAATGTTTGTCTTTTTCAATGATCCTTATTATAAATAGATCTGCTCTCATATCAGGCAGTTTAACTTCTTATTGATCAAGAACATGCCCCCAGTTATGCATACGATTAAGGTGAGAGTATCTCAATAACAAATAACGTTTGCATCCATAGAAGTATACAACTATGCTAAATTTTGCACGAACCTGTCCTCGTCCTCACAAAAGCAAGAAAGATATCAAATTATTGAAACAAATGCAATCTATTTTGCTTATTCACCCTATTATATGGGATTGCGTTTAACATGGCAGAAACATTTCCTAGTTTAAACAGTTTGGATTCTCACGTGCCATGCCAACATTATTAAAGAAAGAGCTCAACAAGATCGATGTAGCATGGTCCCACAATACTTGATAACTTTGGATTAGGTAGAGATACCAATTTAGTGATACTTGATCAGGTCCACTACTTTTTATTGTAACTACATGTCTGTTCTTAGCCATGAGTCCGTAAGGTAAGAACAGCAAGAGTACATCCAAAGCAAGTTGGGAGTTTTAGGGTGGAAATGGCGCTTGCAATTCGAGAGTCGAGGGTTTCCTGACGAGTTATACCTTAAGTAGGCATTTAGGGTGATTCCTAGCCATAATTATAACTGGACATAGAGGAGAACGTTTGGACACAAACTAGACAGACTAGCAAATTAAGTAAGAGGCTAGTGATTGTAGGGTGTTTAGTAGCTACAGATTAGACTGGTGTGTGCATGCAAGTTACTTTTCAAAATGACATGAAAGTTCGAAGATATTAACGTTGTTGGAAGCTTGGGTTCTGTCCCATCTCTGTCTCTCCTTGTCAAACATTTGTAGAGACGCCTTGATGGCCTCGACAGCTTATAATGATCTTTCTTTCAAAAGCTGCTCTAGCATGGTTTTAGTTCCGAGCTCATGTCAAGCTTTTTCATGACCTTTCCAAACCTCCCTCTCTCTCTATAAATATATATATGCCATAAAAATAGCTAAATTAGACACACATTACATCTAAGCACTAGTAGTTCAATTTCATTTAGCCAAGAAAAAAACTTGCATAAAAAAACTGAAAATTACTCAATCTTTGTCTGTCGGATCTGTTTATGATCTTTAGATGACGAGTTTTAAACAACTAAGTGGTCAAAATTTTCGATTAGCTTAGACCTTGTCCCGACACTCGGTTGCACGAAAGTTGACAACTAAGAATGCCTAGCTATGGTAGGCAAGCATCTACATGGGTGTTTCTATTTGAGATTTAATTTTGAATAAAGGTATGGATTAAACTTTAACCTTCTTCTAAAGGAGATGGTTTAATTGGTACTTTTCAGGACATGATTTGATTGGTGGAAGAAGTTACTCACAAACCTCTCAATTTAAGAGGTTGTAAGGCGAACTCTTGATAAAAGACTATAATTTTTTTAAAATTTTTAAAAAGATGATTGATTGAAATTAAAGATAGTTTAAAATTTATAAAAATTAGTTGAATTCAATTCATTACTTGATTTTAAATTATTAATTTACTTAAATCACGTAACTTATAAATTTTTATATGTATAAAACTTTATTTTATACGTATTTAAAAAATAATAAATGTGCATTCTCACATTATAAAAAGACGTAACATTTTTAACTTATATCCAATAAGTTCTAAACATTTTGGATTATTATATTATATCAATATCATTATTAAATGCTCATAAATTAACTTTTAACATATTAAAATTTATTATTACACCTCTTAAATATGTTAAAACTTGACTAATACCTCCATAAAAAATTTTGTAATATAAATAATCTCTTTAGTTATTATCCTTATAGTCTAAAAATGTCACTACAAGATATTGTATTTTTAGTAAAAGCAAACGTTGTCATTAAAAGCAGTAATATTTGTCACTACTATTAATAACGTCCAATTTTTGAAGTTGTCACCTCCTGTCATAAATACCTCCGTCACTAATGAAATAGTAACTAATTTAAGAAAATAGTCACAATTATGAAACACTTTTGTGACAGAAGTACTGACACTAAAAATTATGAAATGTGTGACAAAACTATATGATCACTATAACTTTATATATTTATGACAAGTTTGTCGATACAAATAACACAAAATAGTGATGAATAAAGTCATAACAATACTTCATTTTATTGCGACAAAAGTATTGACACTAAAAACTATGAAATGTGTGACAAAACTATATAGTCACAGTAACTTTACATATTTATGACAAGTTTGTCGGCACAAATAATATAAAGTAGTGATGAATAAAGTCGTAACAGTACTTTATTTTGTTGTGACAACATCATCGTCACTAAAATAGTTGAAAATAATGGCAAAATTTGTCACTCGTGTATTTTTATCAGTGTCCGTTACTTCTTGATCACTAATATTTTAACGAAAAAGTGTCAACAACATTTGGTCACAAAAATGAAAATTTGTTCCTACAAAAAAAATTGTCACTAATGTGTTTATTATTTTCACAAATAAAACTATCAATTCAATAATGAAATTGCATTAGGGTAAAAGAAATTTACATCAATGATCATATTGTCTAATAGATTTCGTCACATGAAAGTTATACATTACAACAATGTTGTCACTAAATAAAGATTATATGTTACAATAAATTTATCACTAATGTGTTCGTGTTTGTCACAAATAATATTATTAAATTTAAAAATTTAATTGCATAATAAATAAAAAATTTGCATTGATGGCCATAAAATAGAAGTTGTCATAAATGGTATGAATTTTTAGTGTCAAGATATTGTTACACAAGCAAATAAAATTATTAGTATATATAAATATATATAAAAATCACCAAAATGTATTAAATTCTAATTTTCAATATATAAAATTGAAAATTTTAATATCCAAGACAATTATATTTACTAGTATTGAAAATGTAAATTCGTTATATAAATTTACTATATAAACGAGGGAGCTCCAAATTAGCTAGTATTGAACATGGAACATGGGTTGTGCACATTACTTGAATTTGATGAATTGCTTGAACCCTCCTTTTCAATGGGTCTCTTGACCACATCTGTTAAAGATCCTACCCTTTTCTCCATGTGCTTCAATGCGTGAGAAACTATATTCAATTGCATTTTGGCTTTTGAAGGAGAGGAATTTCTTCACGTAATGAAGTTTATGGCAAAATCTTTGAAGCAATCCTTGGTAAGGGGGGAGGAAGGAGAGACCCAAAGGAATTTTGCTTGATTGTTAAATCATCTAGACCAGTATCTAATAAAAGATCAAAAAGCCTCCAATGTTGATAACTTGTGGTGTTACTAGAGGCTGAGGAAGATGTAGCAGAGACGGTGTCTATGTAATCCTTGAACACTCTTCTTCTTGCTTGGTTATGATCCCTCTTTCTAGCTTGCTTACTTTCATGTATGGATCCAAGGTTTGAAAGGATTCTTGTCACAACTGCTTGATCGTATTCTTCACGATTATTTCCTTTTTCTTAGATTTCGAATCCAAGTTTGGCACTGCCAAAATGTACATAAGTTTGAAACTCCTATAGATATCATTGTGAGAAAAACTAGAAAAATTGAGATAAATATTATACTTGTTTTCAGAGCTAACCTGGCTGCTATTGCGGCATTCTTCTCTATTTGTATTTTGTCTTTGCAGGATCACTTGTAAAGCTCGTACCAGCAAGCTCTACAGTACAAGTGAAAATTGGTGCATGACCAGGGCCTGATCTTATAGTACTGTAAAACTTGCAACAAAACATGTATTAAACAAAGAAAAGCTTAATATACATACCGAATATTTTTTACTTCCTCTCTGCATTAGGATTTTGGCGTTCACTTCTTGAATAGAAATATGGAAAATGTTAAAATGAGGAGAGAAGGAAAATACTTCCAAAAAACACAAGAAAAGAAGAACAAGACAGAGCGTGTCGGTAAGAAATTTAGCATTTTAAAGAGAAACAACATAACCTAAGAAGACGTAAGAGCGTGAGACCCTACCTTGAAAATGTCACGCCGCTTGGTGATTACAGTTCAATATTTCTTTAAATTCTGAAGTATTTGTCCCCTTTCAAAAGGATAACATCTCCAAAGCTTGCAATTTTACTTCTTATAAAATTTATTCCTATATTAAAAGAAAAATAATTTAGTCTACTATCATATGAAACACATTTAAATTATGAAATGCAAATTATATTCCAATTGTAAATAATAATAATTATTATTACGAACTATACAATTATAATTATGATTATATTTGCAATAAAGAAACCACATCCACAATTTAATTCAATTTAAACCCAAATATGATACGATAAATTTAAAACCATGCTTAATTGAAAGATGATCAGGACTTAACTTGATAGTCCAATTTTGATCAAAATTTGAATTAAATCAATATCATTTTAATTATTTATTTTTATGAATGGATGAGACAAATTCAATAAGTGAAAATGAGGAAGACGACGATAAGAATGATTGAGTATTGATAAGAACTTTGTTTTTAAAATTTGAATAGGTTAATATGATAATATGATAAAATAAATTTCGTAGGCTTTTAGTGACATAACTTAGTAATGAAATAACATTTAACACTACTAATATCTTAATAGTGACAATTTAATTGTGGAAGAAACTAAATTGCCATAATTACCATTGTATTATTGACGAAAATATAAATAATCACAGATAATCCAAACAATATTGTCAATTAATTGTCTTGTCACTAAAAAAGATCGTATTTGTGATGATAAAAAAAATTAGTCACAAAAAATTGTCATTAAATTACGAATAGTACTGACCGTAGTTATAGTTCAGTTATTGTGACAATATGTAGCAGACACTATTTAATTGAATATTTATTGACAAAATGTTTTGTCACAATAGTCAAAATATTGTGTGACGATAAACTGTTTCGTCACCACAAGAAAAAAATATTAGTGACCACACTATTTTTTGTCACAACAAATAGAAAATATTAGTTACTAACATATGCTTTATCACAGTTATAATTAATTCCCACCAAAATTATTTTGGCTCTAGATTTCATAAGCTTTTAGTGACAAAAATTAGTGATAAAATAAATTTTAACACTATTAATATATTAATAGTGACAATTTAATTGTGAAAGAACCTAAATTGCCACAATTAATATTGTATCAGTGACAAAAATATAAATCATCACAGATAATCCAAACAATAGTGTCAATTAATTATCTAGTCACTAAAAAAACTTGTATTTGTGATGACAAAAATAATTAGTCACAAAAAATAGTCACTAAATTACGAATAGTAGTGACCATAGTTATAGTTCGGTTATTGTGACAATATGTATTAGATACTAATTAATTGATTATTTATTGACAAAATGTTTTGTCACAACAGTCAAAATATTGTGTGACGATAAACTATTTCGTCACTACAAGAAAAAAATATTAGTGACCACACTATGTTTTGTCACAATAAACAGAAAATATTAGTTACTAACATATGTTTTGTCACAATTACAATCAATTCCTGCCAAAATTATTTTAGCGCCAAATTTCATAGGCTTTTAGTGACAAAACTTATTGATAAAATAAATTAATATTGACAATTTAATTGTGAAAGAAACTAAATTGGCACAATTACTATTGTATTAGTGACAAAAATGTTTGTCATCACAGAAAATCCAAACAATAGTGTTAATCAATTGTCTAGTCATAAATAAACTCGTATTTGTGACGAAACAATAGTTAGTCACAAAAAAATGTCACTAAATGTCTTAATTCTTGTAGTGTGCTTTGTACCTTTAAATGTAGAAAATGTTTATTAAAAACTAACAATTATTATGTATCGAGGTACATGACCAAGAAAAATGTTATTACAAAAAGAACATTTTAGTTCACTCTTTTGTTCATAGTAAATATTTTTGCGTTTATATTGGGCTTAAGATTCTAACTTAGTGCACATGTAAATTGAACTTAGAATTAATTTGATAACAATTGAATATAATTTTATTTTAAGTTGTTATATTTGATGGAAGTAGTAAGTCTCATTCACTACAAGAAAATTAGGAATTAACGATGCATAGTCAGGAAAAAATTCATTTAGCGACGATAATAATATCCATCGGTAAATATGGAGGAAAATCATCCCGACAAAATTTTTGACAGACTTTATCAATGGTATAAAATGCCCATCGGTAAAGAAGGTCGAAATTGTTGGTGGAATAAAAAGATTTTTGAGTTTACTGATGGAAAAATTTCATCGGTAAATTTTCAAGGTAAATGTCATCTTCTGCTTCGACTTCAACATAAACCAAATGGAGAGAAATTTCTGATGCATGTACGGTGTTTGATGCAATGCCTATTATGTTGATGTTTATTGTATGGGAGTGTTCTATGTAATTTAAATTGATAGAAATCTATTCCTTTAAATGATGGTAGTGTTATAACTTTGATACAAGTCTTTATAATGAAAAAAATGAACCATTACTACATTGAAAAATGAATCTTTATCTTAATGATTCCTAAATTTCTTTATATTGTGTTAAATCTTTTTTTTATATTGTACTACATATAAATATTTTTAAATTAAGAATATTATTTTTACTAGATTCAATACCTATCAATTTTTTATGTCATTATCGAGGATTGGTGTGTTTACCATATATATATATATATATTAGTTTATGTCAAAGATCAAAAGACAACTCATCGATTAATAAAAAACCTACGCAACATTCTAACCAATTATGATAGTCTTTCATCCTTAGATTAAATCCGGTAATTGATTTTATGAATTTATCTAGCGATTATAAAGAAGAAATAACGTCCAATTAAAGAAGTTTGAAGGAATTTACTAAACATGACTTGAATCAACAACCATTTTATATAGGATATCCAAATCTTAATGTAGCTTTTGAATTAAATTCTAGTCTTATTGACTTACTTCTTAATTTTAGTAATTTTCAAAAGAAGATCCTTATAAGCATTTTAAGGAATTCTATATAGTATTTCCAACATGAAACCTCAGCGTGCTAGTGAAGAGCAAATCAAATAATATGTTTTTCCTTTCTTAATAAGCGATAAAGCTAAGAATTGACTTTGTGATTTGCCTTCTGATTCTCCTACCATGTGGAATGAGATGAAAAAGCAATTTCTTGAAAAAAATTTCCTTTCTTTATAAGTTGCTAACATTAGGAAGGACATACGTGAAGTAAGATAATTCAATAGAGACTATATATAAATATGAAAAGATCCAAATAACTTTGTGTAAGTTGTCCTTATTTGTCACACCCGCACTAAAATAAGGCCTAGGGTAGACTGCATAGTGTTAACCTAACACAAAGGTACCAAGCTAACCTTACAAGCTTATATATTTTAAACCTACTTATTAACTAGCTATGATTCTAAATTCAAAAACATATAATTCATTTATCACTAAACATTTCTTAAAAGAATCCAATTCATGATTCATTACTAATGTCCTAAGTCCTACACAATAACCTAAACATAAGTAAAATCATAATAATCTAGACTACATTGGAAACCCATCTAACCATCTGAAGATAAGTAACATGGTCAACCTCTACTAAACTTCCCTCTTATTGCTGCTGGCTAGTCGACCTGATAACATTCTTTCCTTTACTTAAAGGGGAGAGGGAAAAGAGGCAAGGAAAACTTGAATATTACACTTGGTGAAGGAAAATATTTTTCCTATGATTGATAATGCATTGAAAGTTCGTTTTTATTTTGAAAACTATTTTGGTTTATAAAACAAGGCATAAGATTCCTATCTATGTTCACACACAAACATGCCTATTGGATATTCTACAACACTCCAATATAAGCATCATCCATATCGAGGAATAAGGTTGATTGTCACCTTTTACATCAAGATTTAAGCAAGAAATCTATTCTTGAATTAAGCATCACCACAATCATTAAGGTAAAAGTTCATCAAAAACACTTAATAAGAAATCATTCCTTTAAACAAGTAACACCATATCAAACATGAAGCACTTATGTAGCTCAATTTCATTACACAGGTCTTTCATCAAGTTTTTATTCATTTCCATTAACTCTTTAAACTAGAAATCCCTATCTCATTGACTAAGTCACCTTATTTAGGTCTATTTCCTAAGCCACTTCACGTAGGTCTTATCTAAGGAAATTTGCCTAAGTCACCTCACTTAGGTCTCTCATTCATTTTTATTTAAACATTATATCTATTAGCATATTTTTCATAGAGGGTACTCATTACACATTTTTAAAAAAACAAATCAAATTTCACTCTAGCAATAGGTTTAAGGGAAATGTCTTAAAATTTCAACACAACCTCCTATTTAAAACAATATTCCTATATAACAACATTAAGAACTTAACAAATGAGCATTCATATATTTTCTACACCATTTAATTTAAGCAAGTCTCTTCATTTGTATATACAACCTTTTCATATAATATTTATAATGACTCACCATAATCACAAAATTAATGTACGGTTCATGCACAAAACTTACTTATAGAGATAAATTTTTAGTAAGCATCACTTCTAAACAATTTAAATAGAAACCATAAAAATTTTTCACACTTATTATTCACATATATATGTATAATTTTCTTCTGAACACCTTCCTAATTTCACTTCCTACAGTCTCCAAAATTGTTTCCCAAAAATATAACATATCTGAAGTCATATTCCTTAAATAGTTGTGGTAAATCAGACATATCTCTCAAACCATTACAAATTTACCTAAACTATTTTAAAAAATATTACACAACATGTAAAGCTATACATTTCATGGTTTAACAAATTCTAAATCAATTATCTAGACCAACAAATTACAAGTACAATCTCGAACTCAATTTCAGTTTTACTAGAGAGACCATTTTTGAAATTTAACCATATCTCCTAACATGTAAAATCTAGGTACCTTATTTGATGCATTTGGGTTTTGTGTAAATGCAAACGAGGTTTTGATTTCGTGTTATTGTTTAGAATATTCTTATAATCATTGATGAGTTTGTATGTTCTTTTTTAATAGTCTAAGTATTTACTATGTAGAATGAGTTTGAGATCTTATGGATGATTTGAGGCATAACTAAGTTCTTAAGATAGTATATAGGCTGGAAACGCATGATGCAGCTCCTGTGAGGCTTATCGGTGAAAAATTTCACGAGCTTAGGAGTCACAGCAATAACTTTCTTTCTTGATTTACAGTTGTAAACAATGCCACGTATCATAGTATTGAATCAATTATAGGTGATTAATTCAAACATGAATACTTCAATTGCAATGTGATTTTTTCAAACTTAGTATTAACACAAAAAATTCATAGGTTTAATAGACAAGACAATTAAGGTTAAAATATGCGATCAAAGAGAAAACAAGATATGATGCGACCAAAGTTCATACCACGATTTGGAGTTAGTTACTGTCCAGGTGAAGCATCACATTCTGCAGTTGCAATCGAATAAGATGTTGTACCTCCAACTACTATACTTGTAGATGAGGCATCACCTTCCATATCTACTGTTACACTATCCACCACCTCTATACCGATAGAGGTATCAAGGCTAAACAATGTAGATGATGGAGGCAACCTTCAGCTTAGAGCTAAGGGAGTTGATGGAAGAATTTACATCACAATTGTCAACAATCTGTAAGTGAAAATACATGAAACACCATATGTTTATAATTAAGTTATAGGTTTAAATTTGAAAATGACATAAAATTAATTGTTTTTGTATTAGGTTGATTTTATCTAGACTGTGCTCAAGAAATATAACATCCAAATTCAAGGAGAAGATTGATCTTGAGGGTTATATATGGAAGAATATCTCTCAGGTGATAAAGGATTTTTATTACCAGGAGTTTGAGGTACAAAAAATATATTTTTTACATTTTAATTAATTTTTATACATTAATTAGATAAATATTGTAGATTTTAAGTACTTATCGTATGTTTATTTTTTTCATAAAGAATTTTTTTAGGATTCTAAATTTGACGCGGTCATTTATAAAGTATGGGAGAGACAAGCATATAACATTATCGAGACTTTGTTGGTACGATACACAAGACTAGTGTACGATCGCCTTATATTTCTGAACAAATATGGAGTTGTTGGTAGTCGTATTGGACATCACTTGAGGCAATGCCCATTTTAGAGCATAATTCTACCAACAGATGTGGAGGACCAGGGGAGAGACTCTTCCCGTATATACTGGAGGATTTATTACTCACCACGAGTATACAGAGAGACTTGTAAGTATCTACGCTTTACACTTATATTCTGATTTTTTACTTTGATGTATTTCAATTTAATTTGATGTGTGAATTTTTGAATGAAAATATGCGTATTATGGAGAATGATAATGTTATAAATGTATGGTACCGTATATGAATGTGTTGTTGAGTTACTTTCTTTGTTCAACAGGTGGTAAATATCATAAAAACAGAGAAAATTCTGTCGAAATTTTTGTAAGTTGTAGTTCACTTATAACATTTTATTCTAATGCAGGAAAAGTCTATAAGGATGAAGCCTACACCCTGTAGTTCTTTTTGCATACTCACGCTAAAAAGCATGATGGTGTGACCTTCGTCAACACCTGATGTAGAGAACTAAATGTATGTGAAATTTATGCATTAATATTAATGCTTTATAATTATCACTTATTAATATAAAAATTGCTGGAACCCCACCCGGGCGAGTCACGGGCCCGAAGTCCTACGTGACATCTGGGCGCGTGTCCCACGAGGGAGGAATTCCCCACCAGGTCAAACTTAAAACAAACAAACTCATTTAACCTACCTCCGAACAAAATCAGAGGTAGATCATTAGAAAATTCAATAAGTGTTGACCCCGAAAAAAAAATACGTGGTGGGATTGTAGAATAACCATAGACATTAAACTAAATCATTCACGAACAAAAACTTAAGAAAAAAATTTAATACACGATTTAATAGATGACATTGAATTAATAAAAAATATCTAATCATGATTTTCAAATAATTTAAATTCATAGGAAGGGTAAAAAATAATTTCCCCCTATTTATAAAAATTTTTCCATGTCCAAAAGTAATCCAAGAATATTTAATTTGGTAGAAAAACAAATGTGTATCCTTTTGAAAATTCTGAAAAGAAAAAAACGAAAAAAAAATGACTGAAGAATTCGGTGAAGGTTGCAATCGTTCCATGGAACGATCGCAACTCTCAGCCAAAAGTCCCGAGTCACGAGCGTTCCTTGGTACGCTCGCGACTTCGAGACAGAAGCAGGGAAATTGCGATCGTACTACGGTACGATCGCGAGAATTTGCATGTGCGCGCTCACGACCGTGAGCAGTCGCGCTCGTTAGGAGCGGCGAGGCCTCCCCTGATTGCTCTAGCGACTGTCTCGCGGTCGCGAGGCGCGTGCATTCACCGCGAGCACCGGCACTCGTTAGTGGCCGCGAGTCTAACCCCTCAAAACAACAGCAAAATTCAAAAATTCATAACTTCTCATTCCGAACTCCAACATTTGTGAATTTGGTATCAATAAAAAGAAAAAAGAAAACTCTACAACTTTCCTAAAGGGTTCAAAAACCAATTTGGTCTCTAAGGACATTAAAATCCACTGCAAGGAATCTGCCTAAACAAAGAAAATGAAGAACATCTCTTAACAGCAGCAGAAACTCTAAACACTATAATTTTCCACCCTAAGGTCCAAAAATCTCATACTTCATATCATCAGAAAGATAACAAGAACATGCACATCTTCCATGAAGACTTCAAGAACAATTTCAAACTCTATGAGGGTCAAAAAGTCACTCAAGTTTCTGCCCAGAAAATTGAAAATTTGACAACATCTGAACTAAAATTCAGCATTCCATATCTTTCAACTCCCACATCCAAAAACAGCACATGACACTTCATTGGAAAGCTATGTAAATCCTCTATAACTT
>JANQBM010000220.1:25784534-25798775 GCA_025594535.1 Erythroxylum domingense
ATCTAAAGAGATATATTAAAGACAATTAAAGAATATAAATTACAAATCATTATATATATATATATATATATATGTCTTCAATTTTGTTTTGAATGAAATTTATACTAATTTTGTTTTTAAAAAGTAAAGATAAAGATCTAATTAATCAACTCAAAATTAGAAAATAATTAAAATTTAAGATAAAGTGCAAGATTAATTAGTAATATATATTTATAGATAACAGAAACCTTAAGGTTCATGTCTTCCTTTGGAAAGCTGAAAAGCTTGCTTGGGTTTCATTATGATCAGTGGCAAAGATTATGATTCTCAACTATCGGTAATTGTTGTTTCCAACTATTACGATTTGTAGAGTCCATTCAGCAATTTGTACAATGACCAAGTCAAAAACATAAAAAATAAACTCTGAAAAAGAATAGTATGGGGTCTTGTAAAATATAGGCTTTTGATTTATAATTTGTAATGGTTGCTTTTGTTAGTTTATGCCTTACAAGTAATCGATTTGGTTGTAGTTTTGTGATAATTATTTAAAGGCATTATTTATCTTATACATGTTTTAGATTTATATGATAAAGTTCATAGGATAAATGAAATTATAATGAGATTATAATTATGAGATTCATATTGCATTTATGTATAATCCCTAAATTGTTCCTAGTCATTGTTCTGTTAAGACTAAAAATTACTAAAACGTAAAAAAGCTTGAACACGTTAAGTTTTTCCTCATAAAGGAAGTAGTTGATCTCATAAACTAAAGTATGAAGATACTTAAACAAAAATGTAGGTACTTATTAGAGAATAAGTTCACTAAACTGACCCAATATGACAAACTATTTGAAACATTACTTATATGCCTATAAAAATTCTCATTACGATGATTATATAAGTAATCTTTTGACTTGAGGTCTCTAAAGTTATCTTGTGTAGGGATTGCTATGTTTTGATATTATTATTGACTTAAAGTCTTCAAAGTTATCTTGTATAAGGGTTCATATGAGATATTAGATCTTATATAGGCATAATTAGTATTTAATTAGAATTAATTATAATTTAAATTAAATTTTAATTGAAATTATAATTTAATTTCAATTACATTACTAAAGTGTCAAAAACATAATATAAATAGGCTTAAGTTTTAATGGAGCTAACACTTCTTACTTAACCCTCTCTGTAAGAGTTATAGAATTCTCTTAAACTATATTGTGGATACCTTTAAAGGTCGGACACTTGTGCTGCTACAATGGTTGAGATGGATTGATTTTAGAAATAGTTCAAGGGATACGATAAGAATATAATCAAGCTTCACAATAAGGTATAAATCAAGCTTTATGTTTTATTATGATTTAGTTTTTAATTATTTTATAGAATTAAAGTGATATTAGTTTTTGAGAAATCAAAATACAAAAAAGTTTCATAATTATTCTCCTATGGTCGGGATAGGATCTCGCCTTGATTTTTCAATAATTTTGTGGGGAAAATGAATTAAAGTTTTGTAAACCTGTTATTTTATGTGCAGTGGAGAAGTGTTAAACTCCTAATAGGAAGAAATTAGGGGCTGATAACTTACAGGACAAAGGTGGATAAAGATATTGACAACAGGAAAAGGATAACTCATAATAACTATAGGAAAAATAGATAACTTCACTTGTAGCATTTTTAATGCTAGTACAACTAATTTATTAAAATATTCATTTAATATACCAATTAGTTCGATTATTAGAATCCTAATAAGAGGTCTAAGGAGACATATTGACCAATAAATATGTTTAATGTTCTTGCACTTCACTTAAATGGCCAACAAAAATTGACATTTCCTTATCCTTTTATATTGGTATGCAAATAATTGTATAATGATCTCTTAGTCAATAAGAAAATAAAATAAATAATTAGGAGTAAAAATAATTTTTTATTGTCGATGAATTCATTTATGAGAATATATTTTTATTTTTTAATCTATAAGTTAAATTTAGTTTAAGATTATCGAATTAACATATATATCATCGATTAAATCACTTATAAATGTTAATCTACCACTTAAAGGAATTTTAAAAAGAAAAAAACGTTTCTCCATTTTCAAGTTCTAATTTTTCTGATGATGTTAGTTTTGAAGGTATATCTATCATCTCATACTCACACATGATATGTTTATTTGGTAGAAATTTTGTAGTTTTTATATTTGTCCAATAACTCATGTGACCAACATACAACATGTAACATCCCAGACCACCCGCTCACAGATATTATCCGCTTTTGGGCCTTAGCCCAGCCAAGCCCTCACAATTTTGCTTTTCTCACCCCGGGCAAATGCGTTTATAGTGGAGAGGTATTTATACCTTTATAAGGCGTACTTCGTTCTTCTCTCCAATCGATATGGAAATCTCACAATCCACCCCCTTTAGAGCTCAGCATCATCATTGACATACCGGTTCGGGTACTAACTCCAATACTAATTTAATTGTCACGATCCGGAATCACACCAAGCACTAGACAACTGTTGCATACCCAAGCTAAAGATACTCACAGTACTCTTAAACTGAGTATGTAAGGCTAACTGGACATCTTTAAAAACATTTCAGCAACATAACGGTTGTAATTTGAAAATTCCAAAATGAAGAAAAACACCTGTAAATCAATTTCAAATGCACTTCTATATTCACATTAAAACTTTACCACAACTTCTAAACTTTGAAGTCCACTCAAGAGTAATCTTAACAACAGTACAAAATATTCATACATAAAACCATTTATAAACCACAAGACAGACAAGCGTTAATTTTACAAAATTATAATGCATATTAACATAATCATGAGCTACTATGCATCAAAAGTACAAAATAGAGACAACCCATGTGCAGTAATGCCCCGAATATGTCAAAAGATCGTACGAACCACTCAGAGCTTCAAACTCACCAAATTAACCTACATAGTTGGAAAGAGGAGGGGATGAGTACTCTATGTACTTAGTGAGCAGAAAAAAAATGTGTCGCAAATAGAACCTAGTACACACCAAAACGGTCCAAATAACCTAAGGACAATTTTACACCTGTAACATGCATATAACCACCTATGAAGTGAATATGTGTGACATAAAAACCATATACCTAGTCCATAACTCATCCCTACTAGTTAGGAACCACATAGCCCTAACCTATTAATCACTCATTCCATGAACATAGGTTCCAATTCCAGTACACAAGAGTAGAAAGACATTATATGTAAAAATCAAGTCTCATCAGGAAGCCAAAATAGTTATGTGTGTCATCACTAATCGGCCAAACTAGTGTGCACACCCACCAGATCCCGGTGTTAGCTCAACTTTCATCTGTGGTGAGTCTAGACTACAGTCGACAAGAGTGTCATGATCTTAGGTGATGACCTCGTCGGTGACCAGACCTCTAGGAATGCAATCTCTCGCAAGTGCTATAGAATGGTGTCGTTATAAGGATTCGACTTTTATATAGCAGTGTCAAAGGTACGAGGGTCACTTAATCTATTGTACCTAGCACACGATTGACTAATCATTTCCTTACTAATAATAAAAAATCATATACAAATATTGAATACTAAAATCAAGTAAGGCACCGTGCCTTTATTTATCAGTCCAACCGATAAAATGAAACCGTGCTATGGCTCTAAGCCAAAAGAGAATTCATGCATGCAGCATACATGACCCATTTATATACATATGTAAGTTCAAAAACATTATTTCATGTGATAAAAGTCATCTTTTGCACTCCAAGTGCAAAGTGGTTCAAAATTGTATTTTTTAGAAAATAAAACGTTGTTCTTTACACTTCAAGTACAGGTTTGGTGAAAACAATGTTATTTCTCAAAATACGTAATAAAAACAATAGTTGCACTCTAGGTGAAAAGAGTTATTCAAAACAATGTTATTTATTAAATACAAAAGTATACTTACTACCAACTATTTAAGGATAAATTCTACTATGCATTATTTAGGCTCAAAATTCACATCCAAGTTATTATACATGTCTTGGGTTATCCTAGTCCCATTTGAGATACATGTTTTCCCCAGCTCACCTTAAAAGAAGGTGTACACTCCTTTGACTTCAATAATCCTCTGTACGTTCTTGATCCAAAGCTTCGAGCCTTTATACAAACAAATGTAATGTAGTTATTGCTACTCAAACATATAAGTCATATTTATACCCCATCTCATAAGTTTATAAAAAACAATATCACTATTTTTTAAGCTATAGGATTCGGCCATTAAGCTTCTCACATGGTTACTTCCCTTATTATTCCCATAAGCTTTCTTTTGCATTTTCCAAGGCATTTAATGCCTTGATCCAATACTTACCCATTCCAAAGCATAATTGCGCACATTTTAATCCAAGCACATTAGGCCACTGCTGATCAATCTAAGCAACAATTCAAGTTTGCTTTAAGTAAACATGAAAGTCTTTTTTCAAAGCACACCATTAAAATCCTTAAATCCTAAGTTAGGTTCACTTAGGCATTTTATCAAACACGTAAAGGCATAAACTTGAAAGCCTCCTTATAATATACTTCTTCGTCATTTTTCATCATAAATTCACATTATATATACAAAATTATCGTCGTAGAGTTCATTTAAACCATCAATTTCAAAAGAAATTCAACATTTCACCAATTTTCACTAAAGAGAGACCATTTCGGTTTTGGCATAAAGAAACTTCTCCATGACTCATTTAATTCATCTAAACCATGTTTCATGTATATTTAAGCATGGAGAACAACATATTTTAACACCAAACTCAAAATCATAATGTAGAGAGAGATGAGACAAAATTTACCTAACTTTCCTTTGGTGATATCTTCAAATCCTTTAAGAATCTCTCAAATCTAATGATAGATTTGAGTTCCTTGACCCAAAATTAACTTAGAACACCTTGGTTTGGATTGGAGAATAAAAAACTTGGTGGAAATTAGTGATGGCCGAATGTTTCCTCTTCTCCTCCTCTCTTCTCCTTTCTTTTAATTAAAACCAAGTGTTCTTAATGCTTAATAGGGGGTCGGCAGTTACACCATGAAAGGTCTAGAATTTGACTCTTCTTTGACCTAACATGGTGAATTTACCTTTTTGCTCTTAGTTTATGTGAAATTACCATCATACCCTTCAAACTTTTCCTAAATTTACAATTAAGCCCAAAATTTAAGAATGACCAAAACTTTTATTTTCATTTTGGTCCTCGAACTTTTTCAAATTATAATGAAGCCCTTTAACTTTATAAAATTACATATTGGTCCTCCAAGAATTGAAAAATTACATTAAAGTCCCTTATGTACATCAACTTTTTAAATTAAGCTTTCTAAGTGTCCAATAAGTCTATAATTCATGTTTAATCACCACTAAGGCGTTAGAACACATTTAACTCATCCACTATGGCCATATCCATCCAATGGAATCAATTTTACAAACTTAGAAGCTTATATGTCAGAAATCTCCAAGATATCATATACCGATGAACTCTAAGTTCATGTAAGGGTATTTAGCATTATATATCACTAACATAAATAACGAAAGGATTCAAATACATTTTTAAACTCATATATGAACATGTATATGTCAATATATAGTAGTTTCTCCAAGTACAGACCAATACAAAAAGGACTTCGGTGTTACAAGTCCTCCTCCTCAAAAGTGTTTCATCCTCGAAACTCCTAAGTTGAGGATTCAAATAAATGGGGATACTGTCGTCTCATATCATCTTCAGGTTCCCATGTCATTTCCTCGAGCCTCGTTTTCTTAAAGAACTTTGACCGTGGGAACTTCCATTTTGCGTAACCTCTTTATCTGCCAATCTAGAATCTGGACTGGTTTCACCTCAAAACTTAGTTCTTCTCTTACTCCACTGGAGGTATCTCCAAAATTTGAGACAGGTCTAGTACATATTTCTTAAGCATCAAGACATAGAACACATTATGGATCCTATCCTAGTCCGGTGGCAATTCCAACCGATACGCCACAGTCCTGACGCACTCCAAAATATGAAAAGATCTAATATATCGAGGGTTTAGCTTCTCTCGGCTCTAAAATCGGATTATACCTTTCCAATGTGATACCCAAAGGAAAACTTTATCATCAACTGCAAACTCTAATGGTCGTCGCCTCTTGTCCGCATAACTCTTTTGACCATACTAGGCGGCTTTCATTTTCTCCCAGATGACCTTTACTTTTTAAGTGGTAATTTCTATCAATTCGGCTCCTTCAACTTTAGCTGTACCAACCTCATCCCAACATAAAGGTGTCCTGCACTTGCTCCTATAAAGTGCTTCATATGGTGGCATACTGATAGTTGTCTAATAACTATTATTATAAGAAAATTTAATTAAAGGAAAGTGTCAATCCTAGCTCTTGGAATTCCATTACACATGCCCTCAACATGTACTCCAATGTCTGAATAGTTCTCTTCGACTGACCATCAGTCTGGGTGTGAAAAGTAGTACTAAACTTCAGTTTAGTCCTCAAACATTCCTGGAATTTCAGCCAAAATTGAGAGGTAAATCTCGGATCCCTATCCGATATTATAGAAACTGGTACCCCATGCAGCTTCACAATCTCATCAATATACAACTTTGACAACCTCTCCAACAAGTAAGTTATGTGGATAGGTAGAAAATGAGCAGATTTCGTCAATCTATCCACTATAACCCAAATAGCATCGTGACCCTTCGATGTACAAGGTAATCCAATTACAAAATTTCATATGATCCTACTTCCGTTTTGAAATAAGCAAAGACTGTAACATACCCGCTGGCTTCTGATGCTCTGCCTTTATCTGTTGACGAGGAAAACTTCTGGCCATAAATTTTGTTATTTCTCTCTTCATCCCTAGCCACTAATAGCTCTCTCTTAGAGTTTGATACATCTTGGTACTACCAGGATGCATAGCATATGCCAAACTGTGAGCTTCTTCCAAGATAGCTTGCTTGAGATCTTGGTCATCTGGTACACAGACACTATTTCTGAAGACTAAGAACCTGTCTTCTCTTAGTCAGAACCCCTCATCCTCTTTAGATGGTAATTTCTCTCGAATGACCTTTAACTCAGGGTCATCGACCCGTGATCTCCTGATCTCATCAAATAGTGTTGGTCAAATTTCAAACCGTGCTAGTAGTGTTTCGTTATCCTCAGCTACTGAGAGTCCAAAGGCTTCGTATACTCATCAAATAAATCATATAAGAATCTTTCCTGACAATCATAACTGAACAGGAATTCCGACTCAATGCATCGGCTACCACATTTGCTTTTCTCGGGTGATACTCAATCACTAAGTCATAATCCTTAATTAATTCTAACCATTTCCTTTGTCTGAGGTTTAGTTCCTTTTGTGTCATTAAGTACTTTAAGCTCTTGTGATCAGTGTATGTACGACAAGTCTCCCTATGAAGATAGTGTCTCCAAATATTAAGTGCACACACCACCACTGCGAGCTTTAAATCATGACTAGGATAATTTAGTTTGTGCTTCTTCAACTGTTTAGAAGCATATGTGATCACTTACCCGGCCTGCATAAGGACACAGCTAAGTCCCTAACGACTAGCATCACTGTATACCTCATACCCTAAGACAACTATCTTTCACGAAGTATTTGCAGCATAATCCAGAGATGTCTAGTATGCTCCTCCCTATCCTTAGAATAAATCAAAAGGTCATCAATGAAGACTCTGACAAACTTTTCTAAAAAAGGATGGAACACTGGTTCATGAGGTCCATAAATGTTGCAGGTGCATTTGTCAATCCGAACGACATCTCCAAAAATTCATACTATCCATACCTCGTCTGGAAAGTAGTCTTGTGTACACCTTTTTCAGCAATCTTCAACTGATGGTACCTAGACCTTAGATCTATCTTTGAGAATATAGTAGCTCCTCTCACCTGATCAAATAAGTTATCAATCCTGAGGAGTGGATATTTATTTTTGATGGTAACCCTATTTAACTGTCGATAATCAACACTTAAGCAGAGGGTCCCATCCTTCTTCCTGACAAACAATACTGGTGCTCCCCTCAGTGAATGAATTGGTTTGATGAAGCCCTTGTCTAATAACTCTTGCAATTGAACCTTTAGCTCTTTCAATTCTGTTGGTTTCATATGATACAGTGGTATAGATATCGGTGTTGTCCCTGGGACCAAGTCAATAGCAAAATCAGACTCCCGATCAGATTGCAATCTAAATAACTCCTCCAGGAAGACATCAAAGAAATCACATACAATAGGGACATCTCCAAGTTTGATCCTGTGTGCAGAAATGTCAATCATATGTGCAAGGTATGCCTGACATTCTCGACGAATCAACTTCTTAGCCTTGACCACCGATATCAAACAACTTGGGAACACCTGTGGGTCACCAGTAAATTTAATCAGAACTCCACCATGAGTGTCAAACTCTACCTCTTTCTTATAACAATCAACCTTGGCGCGATGTCTCTCTAACCATTCAATCCCTAATATTACCTCGAAATCCTGGAGATCGAGGAAAATAAGATCTGCCTCTAACACAGCGTCACTGACCTTTACATTACAGGCCATATATGCTTTATCACGAGCCACTTGCTCTCCAAGAGGAATGACTATAATGAGAGGGGGATCTAACGGCTCCAAGAGATGACTAATATCCTCGGTGAAGGTTACTCTAACAAATGACCTTTGTGCGCCAGTGATGATCAAAACTCTAGCATCTCTAACGAGAATACATATAAAACCTAATAATACTACGCGTTAGTAACTAATACTATTTACGAGTTTGTCATTACTGTACAGAACATACATCATAATATAGCAATACAGCAACATAAAAATATGAATCCTAAAAAAATACCTATAATTGTGTTTGGATTGGCTCGAACGTCCTCCTCTGTCACTACATAAACTCGTGTTTGAGCTTGCTGAGAAGAATGCTGCTGACCTGCTAGAGGCGTACTAATGCCCACACCAATCCTCTGTGTAGATCCAGCAGACTTAATACCTACCCTGGTAGTCTCCCCTCGATGTCTCACTGGTTGTGCTGAGCTGTCTCCCTCTCAAGTTGAAGTCCAAGCCAGCTGTGGATAATTTCTCCTCAAATGCCCTGTCTCTCCACATTGAAAACACTTTCTTGATTTCCTACACTTGCGTAAATGTATCTTTTTGCAGTTTCTACACTATTCGGGCCAAGATGATCGAGCTTGAAAAGTAGAGCTGGTAGTAGGGGCAGTGTTCTGACTTCCTGGTTGTGGTGACCATAAACTGATAGCTAATGATGCAGCGCTTCCAACACTACCCAGAGCTAAACTACCATGACTCCTTTTGGGTTGTTGGTTGGAGGGACCTCCTCCCTTTCTTTTCTAATTCTTTTCCTCCCGTTGTCTCCCGCGCTCTTTCACCAACCTCTCGGCTCTCTTGGTTGACTGTACCATCTCCTTGAACGTGGTGGTGGGGGTAATCGTCATCTTCTTCTGGATCACCAAATGTAACCCAGTCTCAAACCGAGCACACAAATTTTATTCATCTGCCACATATTTCGGGACATACGTGGCAAGCTCTCTCAACTCTCTCTCAAACTCGTTACTAACCTATTCCCCTGTGTTAGTGTAAAGAAAGCAGCTTCCTTTTGATCCCTATCAAATCTGGTATAATATTGTCCTTTGAATTCATTGATAAGATCCACCCAGGTAATCTGATTATGATAGCTTACTCGGACATTTTTCCCCCTAGACTCTAACATCACCCTCCAGCAATCAAACAACTACCTTCAGCTTCATCTCATCAGACAGTCCCATATCGTGGAATGTCTCTGCGGTTCGTCTCATCTATGTTTTGGCCTTAGTAACATCACCGTGTCCATCAAAGGTACCACACCTGAGGTTCCTTTCTTCCTTAATATACCTCAAGATTTTAATCATCGAATGTTGCTCTGGCGCATGGCTAAGTTCCATTACTAGCTGTTGAGGTGGCAGTCCCTGTGGTAGTATCTGTGACGCTCTAACCTTAAGCTGCTACTGCGTAGTGTACTGTGCCCACCATGTCATCACCTGCTGTAAAGCCTTTCTCGGCACCAGTGGCAAACTCAGCTACGTTTCCTCTGATGATACTTCAGTGTGAAGATGCCTATAAGCCGAAGAGTAGCAACAACATGTTCTGCGACTACTTCAGTGTTGTGTTCCTCTGGCTCAGGTCGTAAAGGTCTAGCCTTTTGATGTCTTCCCTTTCCTTGTCCAACCATGTTATCACTATAAAATAAAAGAAAAAGACATTATTTAATAAAATATATCGAGCTAAGCCTAATTTATCTGATGTCCCAAACACCCCAAGGAATTTCAATAAGTACTCTCGCTGAGGTCGAAATCATCCAACCGTTAGTGGAAAGTTTTTAATAGCAAAGGATGTATTATTTGATGAACATGCTTACTGGGACTGGCACGTAAGTAAAGAGAAGATGCAGATCTAAGTTCCCATGATTGATGAAGCCTCTTCAAATGAAATTCAAACAAACTCACTAGTTGGTTCCTCTATGGCATAACCAATTTTATGACCAAATTATGTTTCAACATCTTCAGATGATACACCATTTAGAAATTTCTTATCATTTGTTGACATATATGCATCGTGTCAATTTTCTCTTACTGTTTCAAATCCTATAACCTATCAAGAAGTAGCTAGAAAGGAAGAATGAAAAAGAGCAATGGTGAAAGAATTGACAATAATTGAAAAAAAAAACATGGGAGTTGGTGGACTTGCCCGAGGGCAAAAATGCAATTGGTTTGAAGTGGGTATTTAAGAAAAAGTTTGTTGCTGTTGGAAGCATACAATAGCACAAAGCAAGACTTGTGGAAAAGGGCTATGCCTAGCAACATGATGTTGATTTTGAAGAAACCATCTCTCTTGTAGATCGTTTCGAAATAGTGGGGCTTGTTTTAGCATTAGTCGCACATGTATAATGGCCAATATATTAATTTAATGTTAAATCAACTTTTTTGAATGGTGATTTTCTAAAAAAAGTCCACATAGCTTAGCCAAAAGGTTTCCTAATAAAGGGAGAAAAAAAAAGTTTATAGGTTGAAGAAGATGTTATATAGATTAAAGCAGGCTTCCCGTATATGGTATAGTAAAATTGATGGGTATTTCTAGCAAAATAAGGTCATGATAATTGAGAATGAACCTACCATATAAGTGAAGAAGGAAGGTAAAAATGATTTCATCATTATTTGTCTCTATGTTGATGATATCATTTATACAAGTTCTTCCAATTCTCTTGTGGCTGAATTTAAGTTTTATATGAATAATAAGTTTGAAATGTCAAATGTATGTTTATTGCAATACTTCTTTAGCCTTGAAGTCCAACAAACAGTAGATGGGATTTTTATTACTTAAAGAAAATATGCCAAGGATCTCCTTGAAAAGTGTGGCATGCTAAATTACAAATCAGTAGCAACAATAATGAATATGAATGAAAAATTACACTAAAAAGATGGATTGGAGATGACAAATGCTAAAAAATTTAGAATTTTAATTGGAGCCTTAATTTATTTAACCCATACTCGATCTGATATAGGATTTTCAATTGGTGTGATTTCTAGGTTTATACAACATTCATTAACGATTCATTTTAGAGTAGCAAAGTGGGTCTTGCAGTATGTTGTTGGAACTGTGAACTATAGTATATGATATTCAAAATACTCTAATTTCAAATTATCTGGGTTCACAGATAGCAATTTGGCAAGTTCGTTAGATGATAGGTAAAACATTTCAGCAAGTGTTTTTACTCTTAGATCAGGAGCAATAACTTGGAGCTCAGAAAAACAAGCCATAATAGCTTTGTCATTTTCAAAGGCATAGTATGTCTTAGCCACTTTAGCAGCTTGTCAGGCTATTTGGTTGAGCAAAATTCTAGTTGAATTGCAATAAGAACAAAAAGGAGCTACGAAAATATTGTGTGATAACAAGGCAACTATCTCTATGATAAAAAATCCAACGTTTCACAATAGATTGAAGCATATTGATATTTGTTTCCATTTTATTCAAGATTTGGTTGTAAAGGAGGAAATAACTTTGAAGTATTGCAGCACTAATGAGTAGCTAGTTGATATTCTAACAAAGCCTTTGTCAAAAGAGAAATTCTGCTACTTTAGAGATGTACTTGGAGTTAGAGACTTTGAATCAAGGGAGGATGTTGAAGAATGATTCAACATCTGATATGTTTACTGTTAATGTCTTCTTATTTCTTTAGTTTAAATGAGTCAAATAAATGTTCAATATTGTTACTGGGATAATGTTAGTAAGCATGATAAATTTTATTGACTACTTAAAATTCTCTTAATTTATTGTTATTTATAAGCCTATATGTATAGGCAGATTTGCATTTATTTTTATGTAGTAATTTATATAATAAAGTTTCATCTCATCTTTTAAATCCTCTATTCTTCTCTGTTATTTTTCTTTTTATGGTAATGTACCTAACATCTCGAACCTCTCCCTCTAGATGCATCACTATAATGCCTATCTTTTTATTTCCTTATATGTTATCAAATGTGAAGAACTGTTTGCACTTATACAACCATCATACACCTTTCAAACATTGGGAAGTCAATTTTGTTAAACCTTGAGGCAACTGTATATACCTCATTTCCTGATGATATTCCCATTGCTCTAATAGTTAGTGTCACATGCTTCGTACTAGGTGAGTTGTAGTATATAGTTCTTCCTATAGTCCCTTAAACTTATAGAACATGGACTTAAGTTCCCCCAAGCTCTTACCATCATTATTTTCTCATTTTGCACCTAATTTTCTAGTAGGTTCTTCAAGTTCATCGTGATTCTCCTAAGATCAATTGCTCGTGTTCTTGTTGCTATGATTGTTTTAAAATTTTCTGCTTTGATACCGGTTGTTTTAGAATAAGAGGTTATGGAGTGTAAACCCATAATTAAATGTAAGTAAGTAAAGAATTTGAGAGAAAGGAAAGTGAGAGAGAGATAAGGACATATAATATCATTAATTTTTTAATTTCCATGTTGATTCATTACAATATAATAGACACGTATAGGTAATTCTATTAAAGACACATATACCCATTGTCTGCTCACAAATCATATAATAAAATCCAACATTTTAATATATTCCTACGCTTTCCTATCTACCATATATGACTTTGTTTCATCCAAGTCCATTATGGTCATTAACTCGTGTTTACTATTTGATTTCTTTTCTTGTAACATATAAACAACCAAATATAAGTACACAATGATCACGTGATTTTTGTCATAAACCTATAAGAAATAGGAATAAATACAACTGAATTGTTGTGAAAATTGACCAGATTAGAGGAAGTTTGTAGCTAAATAGGATTGAAGGAATAATAATAAAGAAATAAACACAGATTTTTACGTGAAAACCCCTAAATAAATTAAAGTAAAAACCACAGGAAAGAAAAAGAAACTTCACAATGAAATTTAGGAGTTACAACCTCTTTATTTTACAAGGAGAAACACTCAACTCTCTCAAGAAATAGGAGAAACACTCTCTAAACTGTGGAGTTTAAACTGCAGAGGAGAGACTTCTGGGATGAATATAAAACCATATGGGAAGGCTTATTTATAAGCCTCCTAGACATGCTTAGACAGCTGTGGATGTCCACACCTAGCTGGCCTGCTGGCCTTTATTTCTTCTTCTTTCCATATGCAAAGTTTTTCTTCTCCCTTCCTTTTTTGACACTGGGAAGTCAGTAGCAACTGTTCTTGACTTTGGTAGTCGGCAGCAACAATCTCCCATTTGAAAATTTGATTGAAAGTCAATCAGATCTTCACACCATTCTTTCTTCCTTGCCATTTCCATTTTGCTTATGTTTCCATCAGGCGACAAGAGGATCAACACTGAAGTCTGATCCCTCATAACACAATGTAGCATCTAATGTCCCTTTAATGTATCTAAGGACCCTCCTTAAAACATTCCAATGCTCTCCACCAAGATTCGCCATGTACTGACTAATTACTCCCACTGCATGTGCAATGTCTGATCTTGTACAAATCATAGTGAACATTAAGCTTCCAACTACTAATGCATATGGTACTCGAGACATCTCTATCCTCTCATCTTCACTACTAGGATCAATATTGGAGGATAACTTAAAGTTAATAAGAAGTGGGGTAGAAATTGGCTTATAATCTTGCATGCTGAAACGTCGTAAGTGTAACACCCCATTCCCGCAAAACCCGAACCCGATATTGACAGTGATACCCGGATCCGTGCCCCGCGAGGGTGGCGT
>JANQBM010000220.1:25812856-25827110 GCA_025594535.1 Erythroxylum domingense
AATTGATAAGTGATGTGACACGCCACTCTCGTGGGGCACGGACTCGGGTATCACTGTCGATATCGGGTTCGGGTTCGACGGGAGTGGGGTGTTACTGTAGACCCCGTCAGGAAGAGGTAGGTTTAGAAGAACCCAACATATAATGGTCCTGGTGACCGTAAAAACTTAGTTCCCAAGGCTACCTGACTTGTGAAATAAGTTTTAGAAGAATCCGATATAGATTACAGTGTGTATGCAACAATTTTAGAGATGCCAGTGGGATAAGGTCTAAGAAGGGAAAGGCCATGCATGCTAAATTGCCAATACTAAATACTGTACCACATTTGACTCAATTGTTTATAAGACTATCAATGTTCTATTCTAAATAGCTTTTCTAACAACATGATCTGAAATGTTGATATGTGATGTGATCACCAGCTACTTCTGTTTAATATGATACGAGGGTTATTCGCTTATTTGTGTTTATGTTGGACAAAGTGAAACTGAAACCCCAACATGGGCCTGAACCACACTTCAGATCAGGTTTTTGGACACTAGAATGTGCGACGTTCCTTTGTTCAGTTCGGAAGGCATTGCACGTTGGAATGTCCAAAACCTAGAAAATGCTCTGTTAAAACTTAACACCCTGCTTTCTTGATTTTTATGCAACTCTGAACACTGATTGCCTTGTCTTTAGACTGATTCATCTATGTGACTATTGCTCCAACGTTAAACTCCTACAAGTTGATCTAAGGTACAGAAATAATATAACACGTAACATAGACTTTATTATATGTCTCGGATCGTTCATGAAAGAGTTAAAAATGAAGGAAATGCAAAATACCTTATTTCAGTTCCATCTCAACTTCTGAAGCAGTTTCCAAGGCTAAAATGAGCGGATCTACACAGCAAATGATTACCGACATGTGGTTAACGTCTTTCCACAGATTTATTAAAACGTAAGCACTCTTAACGAGTCAAACGATTCGTACACTGACAAATGATATGAGCAACTGTAGAAAACTTTAACCTTTATATATAACTTTCATATCAGGCTTCCAAATTACAAGCTCGATATGGATTTGGTCCACACTAATTGACATCCATTTTCCTCTTAGACTTCGACCTATTGATTTAGATCATTTATTGGGTCACTTTATTACCCTTGCCTGGTTCAAATTACGTAACTTAATCGATAATTTATTGAAAGTCAAAAATTACAATAAATAGTTGTCTAACTAATGGGAAAAGATAAAAATGTCCTATATTCTCCCCCTTGGACACTTATTAATTGCAATTTTTATTCAAGTTTAAAAATAGTTTGAAAAGTCGATTAAGTCACGCTGCTGTATTGGTACCAAATTTAAAAATTGAAAACATTTGATCCAAAGATAATAAAAATCCAACATTCCATCCTATAAGGCTTTCAATACCAAAAAATATCAAACACATGTGTCTTGTGTGACACAGATCCAATATAATCACAAAATTCTAATACCTTACTAACATGAATGGGAAAATGGAGTGTGGCAAACGAGGATGATACTTATATGATCTAATATGTATCATCTTTATTTGTAGGTCTCGATTTCTCTAACTTTATGTTAAACTGTGGCAGAAAAATCCTTTTTTCTCTTACTAAATGCTAAATAGTATTAGAGGAAAAAAAAATTTCTCTCACCAGATGCTAAACAGCATTAGAGAAAACATTTATGTTCTCCAACTGAATGCTAAACTGCATTAGATAACCTTTATGAGATTAAAAATTTATATTCCTCTATGTCATGTGAAACTTTAAGTATATTTGTATAAATTGTATGTGTTTAACTGACATAAGATCAAGGTCAATCTTTATAAATGCCCAATCACCTTTAAAATGCTTAAGATCAACACAAAATTTAAGGCTTTCATATGTATTATGACTGCACACAAGAATAGTTATTACTGAGGAAAGAATGATGATCTATATTAATAAATAACCATAATGTCATAATACAAAAAATGTACAAATATTTAAGGAGCAAATACAATGATCCCTAACTACTACTGTCTAAGAACCTTAGCACGCTCATACCGGATACATGTTTAACAAAAACTAGTGGGCAAAGTCCTTTAGTCAACATATCAGCTAATATCTCCTCAGTCCTGATATACTCCACTTCGACGTCACCTTTCTGAATCAACTCCTTTATGGTCAAATATTTGACCTCCAAATGCTTAGACTCTATGATACTCTTGTTGTTGTTACTGAATAACACTGCAGCAAGATTATCACAATATAACCGAATGGGTGTAGCTATTGAATCTACCACAGATAACTCTGAAATCAAGTTTTTTAGCCAAACCGCCTGTATAGTAGCTCCCTAACATGCAACAAACTTTGCATACATGGGTGAGGAAGTTACCAGTGTCTGCTTGACACTCTTCCACGATACTGCACCATCTGCTAATATAAAAATGTATCCTGAAGTGACTTTACGATCATCCGGACACATAGTAAAATCAAAATCTGTATACACTGTGAGATTTAAATCGTTGACTTTTTTATATGTCAACGTATAATCCTTGGTATCCTTTAAGTATCTCAACACTCATTTCACTGCATTCCAATAGTCCACACCTTGGTTAGCCAGCTATCGACCCCAGCAATCCAACAATAAATGCAATGTCATGTCTAGTGCACACGTGGGCATACATCAGGCTACCAACTGCATTAAAGTAAGGGACATTTCTCATAGCCTCTCTCTCAATTTCATTCTTTGGACACTGTGCCAAAGATAATCTCTCGCCACGAGAGATAGGTGCTACAATAGGTTTACATTCAACCATATTAAACCTTTGTAGCACTCACTCAATGTATACTGAGAGGCTCAATGAGTGTTGAAATCTGTCCTGGTGAATCTGTATACCAAGGACAAAAGATGCTTCATCTAAATCGTTCATGTCAAAGTGTTTCACCAAAAGTTGCTTTACCTCATGCAACATAGTCAAATCATTTGACGTGAGCAAGATATTATGCACATATAATAGTATGAAGATAACTTTGCTCCCCCTGACCTTAAAGTATAAGAATCTTTCAACTTTGTTTTTCACAAAACCGAATGAGGTTAAAACCTCATTAAACTTTAGGTACTATTGTCTAGAAGCTTGTTTCAAACTGCATATTGATTTAGTCAACTTACAAACTTTGTCAGTTGCATCTTGATCCTGAAATCCTTCAGGTTGCTCCATATGGACCTCCTCATAAAGTTCATCATTCAGGAAAGCGGTTTTAACATCCATTTGATGTAACTCCATGTCATAATGAGCTATTATTGTCATAATCACTCTAAATGCATCCTTCGAGGATACAGGAGAGAAGGTAACATTGAAGTCAACTCTTTCTCTCTGAGTGAATCTCCTAGCAACTAGACGCGTCTTAAACCATTCAACTTGATGCTGTGTGTCTTTCTTGGTCTTAAATAGCTACTTGCAACTGACAAACCTGCAATGTTGAGGTAAATCAACAAGTTCCCATATCTTATTATACCTCATAGTTTGCATCACATCCTTCACTGCTTCCTACCATATGTCTGCATGGGGTCCATAAATAGCTTTTATAAAAGTAACTGGATCTACAACATATCCTATGTCATAGTCTTGCTCACCCAAATAGACTATATAATCTGATGAGATACAGGTCGCCTCTCTCTGGTGGATCTGCACAACTGCATAGGTTCTTGTCTCTCAGAAACCTCTTCCTGAACAAGTATAGGTTCCTGTGCCTGCATAGGCATGATACTTGAACCTTTTTCTACCAGACCCGACTGTATGAGAGACAGATACGTAATAATCATTATGGATTCCAAAAACTTAGCCGTGTCCGTCCTACTATCTCCTAGAGAATGTGAGGATCCTCCCTCATTATAAATTCTAGAAACTTAACCGTCTGCGATGCCACTATTCTAGCCCCTCCTCTACAGTAAAATATGTACCCTTAGAGTGGTCGGGATAACATACTAAATAGTAACGAGTGGGACGAGGTTGCAATTTGTTCTCATAAGGATTATATATCCTTACCTCAACAAGACAGCCCCACATACGAATATGTGCAAAACTTGGCTTCCTTCCAACCTAAAGTTCAAAAGATGTCTTTGGTACTGACTTACTTAGGACTTAATTCAAGAAATACAATGTCGTCTTGATGGCTTCACCCTAAATGAATTCAGGTAGGTTAGTCCTGCTCTACATTGACTTCATCATGTCCTTTAGGGTGCGATTACGCCTTTTGGCTACACCTTTTTGTTCAAGACTACCTGAGTCACTATTCTGACTGATTCCAAACATTTAACAAACGGGCATTTTTCTTGTCCTGCAATCTCATGTTTGCCATAGTATTTCCCTTCGCTTTCAGATCTGACTATCTTTATTGATTTTTCCAACTGATTCTCAACCTCATCCTTAAAGATCTTGAACTTATCAAGAACTTCGGACTTCCTTTAAGCAAGAACACATAGACGTAGCGGAATAATCATTTATAAATTTTAGAAAATTTCTAGCATTACATGACGTTATTGTGTAGGGACCACTAACATCTGTATGTATGAGGTCTAATAAACCAAAAGCACGAGTTGACCTATTTTTCTTTATTTTGGTCAACTTACCTCAACAACAATCTACACATTTCTCTAGATCACTGAAGTCCAGAGTTGGGAGAATGTTATCCTTTATCAATCTTTCAACTCTCTCCTTGGAAATGTGGCTAAGATGTTTATGCCACAACATGTACGATGTTTCCTTTACGAAGGCTCTCTTTTGAGTAACAAGTTCAGCAACATAAGAAGAAACATACATTTCGTTTGGAGTAAGACATATTCTATATAATTCGTAGGATAAGAAAGCAGTTCTGATATGTGTTGTATTGATAGAAATATTTACAACCGAATTATCAAATACAAAATGATAACCCTCTTTATCCAAAACTAATACAGAGATCAAGTTCCGTCTAAAAGATGGTATATAAAATGTGTCTCGTAAAATTAATACAAACCCCGTATCAAGGTTCAAACCGACATCTCCTACAAACAAAAAATCCACCTCTTCATTGTTGCCAACCATCAACTTCTTCTCTCCTTTAGTCGGTTTTCTCCTGGACAACATTGTTGTTTACAGAAAAGGTGACTGAAAAATAGAAAAAGACAATGTAAAGATCAGTATAAATCCAAGATAACAGTGATACTTAAAACATTAAAGCAGTATCTATTCCGAGAATCCAATCACACATATTATGAAATACCTTTGAGTTGAATATATAATATATATAATAAGACCCCCACATAAAAACGATCAGAGTATAAACCATCAACTCTCATGACACTACCACCTTTGGGTAAATAGATCATTTAAGCAACGACTTTCTTCCATCTAATGCCTTTATGAACATCTCACTACTCTATGTAAAGTCAACACCTATAAGCAAAATTACCAAACATAAGGCCAAAGACATCCCCCAACATGTGAGCAGAACAATCTAAAATACTGACTTGAAAGACCACTTTGGTGATTACATTCTCATTAGTACCCTAGAAAGTCCACAAACATAAAGGATACTCTTTATGTCATCCTTACATTCTGTATGTGAAAATCAATTATAAATGCAAAAACTAAATGCACAGTCAAATAATCACATATTAGTACTGAAAATATCGTCTTTAAACTTTATTTGAGACTTTTATTCAAAAATTCTCAATGATAGTGACTATCGTACTTTCCCGAGTATTGAACCTACTGCACGAGACATAAAACTTTTAAGTGTCTCCCTTATGTGAAGTTCAGAGTACTAAAATACACTCAAAATTAGCTTTAAAAAGCTTTAAAAAAATTTCTAGAATCCAATTGCCAACTTAATAAATTCAGAAAAATTGAAAAATCACTTTAAAAATTCCCCCAACTTGGAAACTGACCTAAAAGACTCGGTGCAACTTTATGGAAATTTCTGAAAATTTTCTTTTTTTATTTTGAATGCTGTAGTACTGACGTCGGCCCAACTCTGTGCGCTAACGTCAATGGGCATTAGCCAACACGTGGGTAACACGCACATGCAAGTCATTTCGCGCATGTGGGAGCACGAGTCGCATGTGGCACGTCCTTCAGAGCATGGAGCTACTTGGTGGCACGCGATTGGCGCGTGTAACGCACCCACCAACCATACCGCCCTACGTCGGTACTACTGTAGCATCGTCGGGCACGTGCGCCTCCGATGGAGAGGGCACTTTTCGACATCCTTGGGATCCTTTTTTTTGGTCATTTTCAACTCGTTTTTTTATAGCTAGCCTTATGTATACCACTTTTACGTAATCATATATGCAAAAAAAAACTGAAAAATAAATCAAAAACTGATAAAAATCATAATGGATGGAAACCAACAAACCTTTATTTCCAGCAATCCGATCACGTAACCGCTCTGATATCACGTATAATACATAGTATAAACCTTATTACGTATCTCGAATCGTTCATGAAAGGGTTAAAAACGAAGAAAATGTGAAATACCTGATTTCAGTTCCATCTCAATTTTTAAAGCAATTTATGAGGCCAAAACGAGCTCCGATCACCCGAAACCTTCACAACAAATGATCACCGACACATGGTTAACGCCTTTCTACAATTTTCTTAAAACGTAAGCGCTCTTAACAAATCAAAAGATCTGTATGCTTACAAATTATATGAGCAACTGTACGAGACCTTAATTTTTATATATAACTTCCATATCGGACTTCCCTATCACAAGCCTGATATGAGTCGGTCCACACTAATTGGAACTCATTTTCTTCTTAGACTTCAACCCATTGATCTAGATCATTTATTGGGTCATTTTATTATCCTTATCTAAATAAAATTACATAATTTATTGAAAAGTTAAAAATTACAATTAATAGTTGTCCAGCTAATAGATAAGGACAAAAATGTCCCACAAATGAATCAAACAAACACACAACTCTTTGTACTCTCGTGTATAGTTGGCTAAATGTTTCTGTCTTCACAGTTATTTCATGGATTCTCGCACACAGACATAAAAGGGACGAAAGAAGACTAGACGAGGGAGCTTTTATCACAGGCGAAAGAAAAGAATTAAGCTAGCACAATTAAGGGACATTTCAGAGCTGACTCTGCTGCCTTATCCTGATACATGCATACATATCTCCAGTGCCTACGTTAACCTGTAGTAGCCTTCCTGCTCAAACAGCTTAACAAGTCTCGAAACAAGAGCACAAGTGAAAGCTGGCCTTTTCCCTTTTTAGTCTTTCTTGAACTTCTTAGCTTCAGGTTAGCTTTGTTCAAAGTTTGTCTCGTAGTTACTCACAAGCTAAATAGGTTTCTCTTTGAGTAAAACTAAGCAGTCAATTTCATTTAAATCCTACTTATTCCAAATCTCCATTGGATCACCTGATCTTAAGGGCTAGTTCAGGAGAGCAAAAGAATCGATTTTGTTGTAGCCCATCTGAACTGTAACAGATACCTCGCTAACCAGAGTGCCTGCTGGGTGGGGACCACAACAATTCTGACCACGAATTTGTTAATTATGGTACTGCGTTTGTTTCCTATAAATCAGGCCTCAACCTAGCTATCATTCCCCACTGCAAACTGCAAAACTTGCTAACAACCCTAGTACTCTTTTTGTTCTGGCTTTGGCTATGCCAAGAATTATATCCCCAGCTTGCGGTTGTTGTATTCCTCTTATACACTCACTCGTTTCTTCCTCTCCGTGAACTGTCTTGTCTTTTTCAAGATACTTCCAAGTAATAAACAGACAATGATACGTATCTTTACTTCCATAGCCAAGTGTCTTATTATAGGCTCTCAGTCGTTCTCATTCTTTTGTTGTCAAGTTCACGGATAACACTATTTTCACAGGAAATGACAATCTTACGGCAAACCAAAACTGGGGATCGACAGAACCAAACTTTCGGTGTATGTGTTAATTCAATAGAGGTCTGTTATGCTATATATTGGTTTCCAGGAGACCAGATCAAAATAGGTCGCGTTGTTTGTATTATAGTTTGAGAACAGAAAACAAACTGTACATGGATCAAGTTTGTGGGCTAAAGCAACTAAACTTTGACAAAGCTTTTTACTTTGAGGAGGAACTGTTGGAATTTGATCAATTTATACGTGTATGGAGATTTTCTGGCAGGATGGATTCTCTTGAATCGTGGTTTCTCAAATATGAAAATTGAAGAGGCGAATTTTCATGAGAAAGCATTCTCAAAAGTCAGTTTACGCTCCTGTAAAGTTCTTGGTAAGAGCTCTTGTAGTATCTGGGATGGAGTTGATCAATTACTACGGACCAGACAAGTGATATTTCTTTCTTAGCTCGTAGCTACAACTTTATTAAACAATTAGTCTATCAGATTTCAATTAAGACTAAGATGGAAATCACCGTTGTTAGTTGGTTCTTGAATGAGGTAAATACTAAATAGTGGTTCTGGTCTTCTTTCATTGTTATGTGAAGAAATTATATGAAGTGTGGCAATCTATTCCAATAACAGCATGCATTAATGAAATTAAGGATAGAAAATGAAACATTTTGATTTCAAACGTACCCTTTGTATCCTAGGAATGGTGGTTAGAAGTTGAAAATCTTTAGCTGCTATAAGTATGCCCCATGAAACAATTCAAGGATGCAAAATAACCAAACAAATTGATACCTGAATTATTTGTTCGGCTTCTTCCCTATCCTCCTATTTTTGAAATCCTAGTTATCCTTTTGACCTAACATGCCAAAAATTTGTGTATATATGGTCATCTAGTTATCCTGCTTCTCAGGAATCGATCTTCATTTCATGCCCGTTTGCGTAGATCTTCTTTTACCACAGGTTTTTACTAGTGAGGCCTAATTTAAATGGGGGAAGGGAACAACTATATGATATTCATTTCAGAAATCTCCCTTCAGATGAAAGAAACAGATAGAAAAATGCAAAACAAATGTTGATAGAAACATGTCAGGAGACGAGCAAACTCCCTAGTCCCTTCTCAGAATGCTAGCAATTTTTTTTAATTTCAACAAAAAAAAAGAACAGGTAGAACAACCCTAAACTTTCAAATCATCATGCCCACACTTTCAAAACTTAAAACGCTACCTAGTTCTATGCAACTCAATGGTAATGTAAGAAGCTTCTTCCAACTCTTTTCCAACATAGATAAATCTTTTTCTTCGTCTTCAAGCTTATTGCATATCGAGTGTAAGAAACATAACTCAAGTAATTTTAGCCCGTGAGCATTTACTTTTCAAAGCTTTCAAGTGCCAGCTGCAACTCCCCATATCAATGTGCTCTTTTAAAACACAACAACAGAAACTCAACAATTCTTAAAGTCAACGGTCAAAAAACCTAATGTTCTTCGAAATACATACATGAGTGTCATTTAGCTGTCAGACTAAGTTTATGCTGTTCATATGTGCCCATGTATAATCGGAAACAATTAAGTTCCTTTCCACTAGAATGCTTAACCAAAGATTTAGTAAAGCACATCAACCTCCAACCAAAAGGTGCCAATTTTCAGGGAGAGTTAATTACATAAGAAAAACTCACTTAAAGACAAAAGCTCCACAAATAGTTAATCTGAAAATTAAGTTCATCTTCATCAATGTTTAATATATACCTCCTTCATCTTTTGTTTTGTAAAAGAACAATGTAACTTGATTCCCTAAATGTTCATTTTTATATTATTAGTTGATTTTGTTTTCTTCATACCATAGTGATCCAAGCCAGTACCACCAATAACAAAAGACTTTATAGTTAGACTTTTGTTTAGTTTCTACTTTTCTTTGTACATAGGAAAGTTGTCTAGTTTGATTATAGCTAAAGCTAGTTTTATTAATCTTGGTGTGAGGATCTTTGACATGGAACATGTAAATGAGATCTCATTACATCAAATCAAATGCAGTCATAGTCACATTTGATTAGGTAAGCAGATGACTTTTGTAAGCTCAAAATGAAACAGAAAATAGTCATCTATGCTATTTTATACTTTACTCCTTAGTTTTTAATTTGCGAAGGAATTGCCAAATGAGCTGTACTCAAACATTCACTATAGAATTTTTCTTTTCCTTCCTTACCTCCAAACGTCATACCCCAAAGTGAGGAAAAGTGTTATACATCCTTGATTATCAAGAAGACTTACGATTGAAGATGAAATATCTCCTCTTATTTCTTTCAAATTTCATTCAGAAGTTAAAACTTCTTTACCAATTTTTTTTTTTTAAAAGAGAATCCACGGAGTAAGAATTATCATTTCTATGTATTGCAATGACGAATCAAACTCTCCGCATGTAGCATAACAGTAATCTAGGACTCAAAGAAGCAGACAATTTTGAAGAAACAATATCTTTTATTGGAAAAAGAGAATTTATATGCTGAACTTGTAAAAGCTACTGTACGCATTAAGAGAACATGCAAAATGTCAGATGGTTAGTTTGTAAAAGGAAAGCTTCTCAATCTTTCAGTTTTGATGGGCATAATCCAAATTCTTCCCTTAACAACAAACTGTCTTTCTAATTATTCACGTCTGCACAGCCATATGCAAGCAAGAGCATCTCTACCTAAAACAAAGCATATTAATACCTTCTTGCAGAGTGCATTAAAGGAGAGTAGCAGTTGATGAACAATGTTTCCCATTTCATCGTCCATGTCACATCAATGCATGTCTACTCTAGTTAAGGAGCTCAAGAGGAGGAGAAATGGGTAATAAGAAACACTCTCACTATCTCACATGGTCAAGTCAAGAGAGAGAAAGGAAGAAAAAGATAGAGAGAGAGAGAGAGAGAGGGTGTGTGTGTGTGTTTGTATGAGCGCGTTTTCTTTCACCTTTTGAACTTCAATGCTCATGCATGGCTGGACTCCCCCCAATACCATATCATAACGCGTCATGAGAAAAAAGATGTCTGTCTTTGTAGTTTGTCCAACTAAAGAAGAATTCAACTTTCGTTCCATTTCAAACCGGCAAACTTACGAGTAAGCAGGGAAAAAGTATGTTCTGAAGGTCCAAACCAAGCGTAAATGCAGATTCAAACACAGAAGACAAAAACACCATACCCCTAATTAATTAATAAATAACAAGAAACAGCCACGCACATATGCATATTCTAGCACTACTACACATCATGCTTGCTCATCTTGTACTCGCAAAGACTTTACCAAAGACGAAGAAAATGTAGGAGAGAAGAAAAAAATTTTGAACTTGCCATTAAATTTTCGAACAAATACAACTAAATGTCCCGCATTTCCTCTCAAAGTTTCCTGCTTTCTTGAAATTTCTCTTTCGTGACTCCTACTTCCAAATGGATTTGTCAAATGTACTTCCTTACTACAATTATCAATGATTATCATTTCAAATATTTGGCAACTTATAGCGAAAAAAGATAATATAAAAAAGGAAGGGAAAGGGAGAGACAAGAATGTGGTGTTTGGTGTTTTCATCTTGGACTTGGAAAGAATTGCGTACCAGCCATGAAGGCGTTGAATGGAGCGGGGTAGATTGATGAAGGATCTACAAACACCGCGTTCGACGAGGTTGCAACTGTCACACAAGCACCACCGCCTGTGGGGGACGTTGCGGTGGTTGCAGTGGCGGTACGTGCAGTGATTAGATTGAGCGCTTGCTGTGATCCACTACCACCACCGGAGGATGTTTCTCCACCGGCCATGAAGGTGCTTTCTGGGCCTTGATCGTAGAGAATTCCCTTGAACACATGACCCCCAATGTTCACTGTAGCTTTGTAAGCGAACTGGTCGTCGTTTTCATCTACGCCACTCACTCGCATGCATTGGAACAGCGCTTGAGAGTTGATTTCCAGCGGAAATTTCCCTAATTCTAACCCTAAACAATAAGATTTCAGAAAGAGGCCTTAACGTGAATCGGCTTTTTATAAATTAGTATATAAAAGTGTGGTAATAAATGGGGTTTTGATAAATTATTGTGTGGAAGAAATGGCAGTAAGAAGAAAGCAGAGAGAATAGAGGGTCATACACAGATATCAACACATGACAGACACACACAAAGAGGAAAAATAGTTTCTTCCCCTCGATCCGCTCTGGACAGGAATACTAAACAACAGTATTTGTAAAAGGAAAAGGAAGAAAAGCTGATGGGGTTTCCTATGGAGGTCGATTTCATTACACGCAACGCAATCGAGCATGCTCTCCCAATCTCAGTGTCTTTCTCTCTCTTCACATTTTCTAGATGATTCTCTGAGGATGTGTCTATTTTCTTCTAAAGACTAAATCTTTGGAACTGTGAGTCGTGCCAGGGAAAAAGAAAATAAACAAGGTGAGAGTGTGTGTTGCGTGTATATAGATGTCTGTACCTGACGTGTTGGTTGGCAAACGAGTGCACGCAAGAGAGGAAGAACTAGGATTTTCTTTGTGTCTTTTGGAATTCTCTCCGCGAAGCTGCAGTTGTTGCTGCTGTTGGTGCTGCAAAGTAGCTAACTGTTGTTGTCTTTCTCGGCGCTTTGCAGCAGGAACCCAAGTACTTTTCACATGGGTTTGGCACCCAAATCCTCGGCTGTTACAACAAGTTCTACATCGCATGTGTAAGCAATCTTTCTTGGCTTGGTTGCCACAGTCTTGGCAACTTATGCCTCCACCACCACTAGACCTCATCATCATGAAGCCTGATCTCGACGGCGATTCATCAGAGACGTTGATAGAGCTCCTCCCAGGTCCTACTCCTAAACTAACGGCAGATACATAGAGATCTTGCTGTGGATTTTGGTGGCGTTGGTTGAGAAACTCTTGTTGTTGCCATAGCTCCAAGCCCTTGTAAGAAATGTCTTCATTTTTGTACCAAATCCAGCTTTCTTGTGGGATTATTATTGGCGGGTTGTTGTTTTGTTGCTCCTCTTGATTATTACTTCCTCTTCCACTACCTAGTGAGAACAAGCTAGCCATACCTCTAAAGCTGACCCAGACCTCAATTGTGGTGACAGACAATCCATATCAGAGACCACCCCCCCTCAGCCTTTGGCTTTTTGATTGGAATCCCAGAAACCAAATGCAGAAAGAAGCCTTTGAACTTGCCGAATTTCGGGTTCTGAGTAGAAAAGGTAGTGCAGTACTCGATTTTTCTCGGAATTCTTGTCCCCTCAGATTCTTGTATCCTTGTATAGAGACTAGAGTATGTTCCTGTCTTTCTCTCTCTGTCTGTCGTAATCTCTTAAAAACCGTGTCAAATGAACAGTCTTTGTTTAATTTTCGTCTTGTGTTCTTGGTGTTGATGGGTACTTGCAGGTGGGTTAGTTGGAAGATAGCAACTTTGACAACTTCAACTTCTCTGAAGAGAAACCTATCCTTTCTTCTTCTTCTCCTTCTATCTTTTACAGTGTTTGCAATAGGGACGAGGCATTAAAATTTAGAGACGCAGAATCACAGCTGCTTCTCTCTGCAACGCCGCCATAGCCTCTCTCTCAATCTGCTACCCAAATTTAAGTCTCTCACCACCCATCTCTCTCCGTGTTCCTGATTTGTTACAGTGATATGAAAACCTTTTTAGCTCTCTGAGAAACTCCTCTCTGTGTGTCCCTCTACAACTAAAACAATCTTTTCTTTGATCACTTTCTCTTTAACAAAAAAAAACCTCTCCCATTAACTATGGATGTCACCATCTCATCTCTCTATCTAACGGAATGATCACATTTTCATCCGCATCCCAACGACTCTTCAGCCGCCACGTGTCGGTCCATTTCCTATTTCTTGAATGAAATTTGATATGAGTGAGTGACGAGTATAAGGAGGGAAGTCTTACCCAATGATTTTAGTTTTCAATGCGTGAAATTTAGAAGGTGCATGTGAGGGTGTAGCTGTAAAGCATAGTCTCGTCCACTGTAACAAGTTATTTTTTATTTTTTTTGATTTGTCAGCATTTAGTGTTACTGTTTAGCCATGCAATTGCTGACTAATTTTAGTTTAAGATTTGGGTTAGTGAAAAAGAGGCGTGCTTTTATCGAATTCTTAAAGTAATTTCTGAATTAGGTGCTTTTCTTTTTGTGGGGGTACAGGGTAACACGGCGCCACCGCCACCCCTAGTCCTCGTACTTGTTTATTTAATTCCTCTTATAAAAATGTATCAGAAATAATTAAGCTCACATGCAATTGCAATTGCAAATGCCAAAAGAGAAAAATTATGCATCATGTGGATACAGTAACATTCTATTTCAATATTCATTTTTTTCTGATTCATTCAGCTCCGGTTTTCATATTTTAGTGTCGTCCTTCTGCAATTTGGTCATAATTGACAG
>JANQBM010000220.1:25836162-25853988 GCA_025594535.1 Erythroxylum domingense
ACGTGAATATGGGATAGGTATAACATGCAGTTTTTCTAAAATAATCACCTCACAACTCAACAGCTACAAAAACTACAGAGTAGTCAATTAAAGAAGTTATAAGAGAAGGGGTATATACGGTCATATTATAAGGATATATACAATTGGTAACTGTTTGTGCTAATGAATAATAGTTCTAATAATATGCCTACTTGTTCTTTCTAAATTGTTTGTATTCGAGTTTAGTGAAAACTAAAATTGAGATTGCTGATGACAAAGAAGTGATTATTCTGATAAGTGTAACCAAAGTTTTAAGTAACCTTTTGCTAAAAACATTTGATGTACGAGCAATGCAAATATAATTACGATAACCATGGGTTCAACGTATACAGTGGATTAAACCCAGAAATATATTGCAGCCACGAGTTGTCTATTTCAGTTCATGTCGTCAATCACAGTAACAACTGTTAGGTTGAGAATCTACACACTCAAGGTGATGTGATGAAGAAGGTGACAAATTCAATGCTTACCAAAGAGGAAGAGCTGACTAATCCAGTGTTCTAGTCACTCTTGTTCTGTCTTTTATGTGCAAGGACCAGAAAGAAAAAAACAAACAAACAAACAGACGATAATTGTCAACAAAGGGGTACAGTTAGATGATTACACCTTATCTAGATGTTATGGAAGGCCTGGAGTTGGAGCTCATGAATTCGCATGTTTCAGTTCAACGAAATCTGATCTTAGAGTTCTGGGGTGCATTAGCACGTTCTCAGCAACTAGTTTTGGGAATTCTCGAAATTCCTAGGGAAGTGTTTCTTTACCATTTTCATCATATTTTGGGTATTTGGAGTGCTGTCTTATTTTGATCAAAGATCACATCAACAAAGCAATGGTCACGTCCTCATGGAACAAACCATTTTTATGGCTACCTACTCATGGCCTGGCGTCCATTTTGCCCTTAATTAAAATACAAGAAATCACTTGTTATTATTTAATACACTACCCATTGAAAAATAAATAGTATAATTTTACGACTCTCTTATAGATTGAAAAATATTTAATGAATGAAGATATAGTATGCTTGTGTACGTGATCTTGCAATGTAATAATCAAGCCTAGGTATTTAGTTTTGATGGTTTAGGACCACTAACTTGGCTATTCTTTTGTGCCTAATTCGCCGTTATGAAGTAATTATAGCAGAGAAGACAGCTAAGTGCTTATTAGATGAAAACGCCTTTTTTTGAGACGCGACGTATTTAGTTGACTTCATCGTCTTGGTCTCCAATTCACTTGAAACAAATACTATGATTAAGTGATCATAGATCATATATGACGAGAAAAGAAGTTGTGTTTAATGTTTTTTAATTGCAAGGTTTTAATTAATTTGGATGCATTTTCCGATAATAGCATCTATCACTATCTTAACCTTTATGGTCATCTAAAGATAACACAGTTTAGCAGAGAAGAGAGGGCTACGCCAGTGATAGTCCAGTGTATGTATATATAAATTATAAACTAATTGAGTGAATTTATGAATAAAACTTGCAGGGAAAAGGATTTAATTGTCATTTACTTTCCCAGTTCTGACAAAGGTAGCGTTAATGCAAAAAGTTTAACCTAAAACTGAAAAGAACAATAAAACGAAGCGGCCGCAGATAATTTTATACCATATTCATGCTAAATTAACGAGTTTGTACAAAGACATTGTCACCCAAATCGTTTCTAAACTTTGAGTTCATTAAATGTTTTAATAATCATATAGGATTGTGGTATGAAACTAAAGACTGGGAATGAGAGAGCTACCGTGATTAGTGAAGGGGTGTTGTTGGGAGTTGGGAATTGCCTCGATTAGGCAAGCAGGGAATAGGCTAGCATCCAATAATTATGCTCACTGCACCGTGAAAGCGATGCACCGCCCAAAAATATCACACTTTTTCTCGTTTACCTTTTTCACATTCTTATATTATATAATACCATCAATCACCTTTTCTTCTCGCAAATTGTGCCCTCTCTTCGTTTCCTTTTGTGTTCTCTTTTGACTCCAACGCGCCGACTGTCTCCAATTTCATAGCCAGGGCCTGCTATTGTTTGCATATCTACCAACTTAATAAAAATGGTCCGAAAATAACTTGTCACAAGATTCTTACAAGTTGAACGGGTCCGAATGTCACTTTTGTCTAAAATCACGAGATTCCAAAAGTTACAGAGCTTTGTTATTCTTGGTAGACGGTATATGCTATTTCTAAAGTCCTCAACAGTATATGTTAGTTCTACAAGGCAGAACGCAACCATCAAGTGAGAAAAGAACCGCTTCGTATAACAATTCAGATCAAAAGTTTTTCAGAGACCATGGTCCTCGCTGAAAGCCTGATCTGAGTTCAAGCATCCTATAAATCCCTTTCAACTTAATCCCATGATCTTTCTGCTTTAAACATCTGGAAAATCACAGATGCCACTGGTTTTGCTTCACAGATGTTCTCTCAGTTAGTTGTACATCATCAGCTATAAACAGGTCGTTTTCATGATGAAAGCCGTGGCTTCCCTTTCATAGAGTTCAAGTGTTGAGTGACAAAGATGACGCCCATGACAACAAGTAGGCAGCCTACCAGAGTGCTGAAGAATAGAGCACCAGGCGTCCTGGTCTGGACAAACCCGTACACCCCATTAGATGTCATGACAATGAGGTCAGTAAGTCCGTCATTTGAGAAATCGTCACAGATCAAGGCATGGGTGGGAGGTGCAGGAAGATCAATAGATGTTTGCATACTTCCCCCAGGAGATATCACCACTGCCTCTTGATCTCCGGCCGCAAGGATCATTTGTTGATTGTCATGTGCCCGCAAATAGAAAGCCTTTAAAGTGGGAACCACTGTCCCAGCTTCCATCATTCCAGATGGAGAAGCAAGATTTGACCATGTAGCATCTGTGAAGAGCCGCCATTGCCAAACGGCATCATGGCCATGCAATCCAGGAGAGTAACAAGTCACCTGAAACATTTATCAGGCACAATTATCACACCACACTTGCAGCTTCAAGGCTGTACAATAGACAATGAAGACAATTATTCTATGGGGTGAATGCTACTGAACGCAATCATTTTGTTCCGTCAATCTCATGAGCTATTTTTCCAACAGAACCATACGAGTTTTCCACACAGAAATTTGACATTTCTAACAATATGGTAACTATTATGTCGAGCAGGCCTTGTCTGCAAATTTCCAAACTCACTACAAAAGTTGACTGAGTAAAAGCAAATACTTGTTGATATAGTTCTATTGTTATAATACCATGAGACAAGGTCTTGTTAAAGTCATACCTCCCCCCGATTATTTAAGAATACAACATCTCCGTGACTCCCCCTGCGATGCCTATGGCCATCACTTTTTGGTATGAGAATGGGTGTTGCCACCTCTAAAGCAGACACATCAGAGAGTTGACCATAATTTCTAGAGAACTCTCCATGCTGAAACAAGTTAAATGGGGAATGATGACAGATGGAAGCATTAAACAGTTGCTCTCGCACTGGCACACCAGAAGTTGCAACAGCCCAACAGGGACGCAGCACTTCCATGGATCCACTACCAACAGTCTGCTCAGCTCCATTTCCACCAACGGCCTGATAGGAAGATAATGAAATATTTCTATTACCAATTAACACCAAAACTCCCAACCATTTTTGGAAGGAAAGCATATTGCTTTATGCCTTTACATGAGAATGACAATAACGTTAACAAAGGTAACATCATCTTATCCACCTTTTGAATCTCACACACAGAGACTTGAACAAAAATGTGGGGAAGAAAAGGATTCAAATTAGATAAGTTTTCTACTTAAAGATGGTGCTTATAACAATAAATAAGTCCAAATAGTAGTGATTCTAAGTTTAGCATAATGAAAGAATCAGTTTCCACTGTCCCATGTTAGAGAGTGCACCATTAATTTAAGATCCGGGAAACAAATCCTATTAAAGAGTTGCTATTGCCATTTTAATTGAAATAAGTACAGATTTGGGAATCAAAAAGCATATTCAATTTACCTGAACGTGATCAAGGACTCCATCTCCGTTGACATCAGCATGAAGCCCACCTTCTTGGAGATGAAGCTGTTGAAGTGGTGAATTTTCAGTATGTTTGGCAATGAATCATGCAGTATTGGACATGACATAAACACAGTCAAACAAAAGCAATTCAAAGGGATACTAAAATTTGGCATTGAATGAAAATTGTGCTGTAGGATAAGCGCTAATAAGGAGTTTTCACACAAAATAATTTTGATAAAAACCACTATCTCTAGAATTATGATAAAACATTAACATAACTTTTGACGCATGTTGACCTTCCCAACCCAATTAGGGGATTTTAACAAGAAATGGCCCAGCAAATTGCCAATTGAATAGTCTAACAAAATGAAAAAGCATCACCTGGCTTAAGAGTTACCTTGCAAATGGTGCGACCAGATGCTAAATGAACAGCTTCTATCCCTTCTTTTTGGTGAGCTACCACAACATTAGGAACCCACCATAGCTGAGTGTAGTTTGTTATGGTTGGAATATAAGGTAATGCCTGTAACAGCAAAGCAACACATCAAACAAAAGACTTGAAATCTATAAGATAGATTCACATTGAAAAATTCCACAAGTCATATCCCACAGCTCTGAAGACCTCAACCCCCAGCGAGGTTTAGGGAGTTCCTACAACTTCTCATAATTTCTTTTTCTCCCTAACCAATAACAAATTGAATTGTACCCAAAACAGTGAGAATGTACCCATTCTTGAAGATGTTCGTTATAAATAAGAAAGTAGTTATTGGTCCAAAATCCAAATGGTACAAAGTGAACCAGATCCACAAACTATAAATTACACATTTATCTCATATACTTGATAGGACTTGAAATGGTTCTTGCACAAACTGCATAAATATACTTCCGTAGATTTTACCTTTTTAGATTTTGCTGAGCCAGCATATTTAGCAGCTTTTCCAATCAAATTTGAAATCTTTTTGGTTGAATCTTTCCCAGGAGGATGATTCTCCTCAGGCTTGTGAAAAGGGTAGTTTGTAGTCTTTCCAGGTGCTTTTTTCAATGCTTTTCTTTTGTGACGCCTGAAGTGCACCAGCTGCAAGATGGTGTCCTCTCTCCTATCCTGATATAGACATTGAAGCACCCAAATTCACTCTTAACAATCTTAATTGTACTACCTGAATCATGGAAAGAGTAGTTCTGAAATGCTTACCCAGTGGTGTGGCATAACTCCCAGAATTGATTCCCTGAATTCTCTGCATTCAAACTAATGTTCAATTTGCATAAGCAAGCTTTTGTTTCAAAGAGAGCAATAATGCAATTAGCAAGCACATGGAAGAAAAGACTAACAGAGTTGGATAGAACATCCCCATCCCCACAACCCACTTCTCCCAATAACAGCTTTTGCGAGTTGGTCTTAATTGCAGAGGAGAAAGACTTAAAATGAATCAAATAAGCTGTTCAGGATTATGCATTTGGAAAAACAATGAATTACAGCTGCAAAAGGATAAAATGTGAAAACAACCCTAACAAGCACAGCTGCTGCGATGACTTGTTATTGACTTCCTATCAATCTTATGAAAAATGATTATAGAGTTAATCATCACTGACATGAATTTGATGTCATACCATCCTTAAGAAATTACATAAGCAAAGCTTTTGAATTTGAAATGTAATCAGTGCATACCTCTCCGGGATGTCTTGTATTTAAAGCCTGCACATCAAGCTTGTAGTTATGTTGTGGAATTAAGTGAGATCCATCTGAAGATTGCTCTTCGATATTCTGCATTGCCACAATGTTGAATAAAACAGAAGACAATGATATCAGTAAAGGTAGCAATGCTATAATTTTTCACTGTAGGTATTCTCATTAATTAGATACTAGCACAAAAAGATAACTTCCAGCAAAAAAATATTGCACGAAGAGCTTGTTAAGGTAACATGTACTCATTCATTTGTCTACACTGCAACTATTTTACATAATACACTAATTTCTAATTCCTACATGCAAATGTTCATTGCATATTTCATTTAACTATTGAAACAATGCAAAATTCCCTATACATGATAATATACTTGCTATCAAGACCTTATTATCCCAATCTAAACATAAGTGCAAACAGGATGAACAGCAAGTTTAACACATAAATCCCACCTCATTCTTTCTACTCCAGCGCAGTTCACCACTTCGACCAGCAAACGCAAAAAAGGCAAAGTGGCGTAGATCCACAGATCCAGAATTCTCTGAGGCCTGTTAAGAATAAAATGATTGCTAAATAGTCCTCTTCTAAAAACCAAAAGAAACAAATGACATCAACTTGTTCGTCCTGGTACTATCAGTTAGGCATTGGACAAGAGGATAATCAATGCACTGTAATGAAAGGGAACCAAATACTTGATAAGGTCATATTAGAATCAAAAGTGCATAAGAAAATTTTATGAAACATTTGTTCAATAGTTGAAAGCATGATCAAGAGTGCTTCAGAAACTTGCATGCCTTGTACTCCCAGGTGATAATACTTAGCTGCCAAAAGATGTATAACTAAAAAGGAAGCAGATGCATATAAAGAATTTAGAATCACAGTATCATCACCCCTTTCTCACTTGCACTTCTTCTATGCAACTCAGCATTTTTCTCAGCTATACCAATCTCTTCAAAGGGATCCAAGTAAAGCTGAAATGGCAGCAAAACATACACAAAAGACCATCAATTAGTTATGAGGGTGTGCTTGGATAATAAAACATTAGTCACATCCAGGAACTGACACATTTTTATGTAGTTTGATTACCATCAGCTGGCACACGAACCACAATGAGTACAGAAAATCTTACTAGTAACAGATACAGCAGAAAAAAATATAAAATGGTACAAACAATAGAAAAATTGGTATGAAACCAAGAAACTGGGAAAACGAAAATCAAAAAGGGAATTTAACAGTAAACTCTGTTCAAGTTCAGCAATGAAAACAGTTGAAAGCATCAAATGTGCAACATGGTTTATATATGAGGAAATGTTGCACAGCACAAGCTCTCAAAGGCCATTTCCATCTACTCCTCAAGCTAGCATGTAACGAGTGAAGAATTTCTGAAACCAGGTAACTTATTTACCCATTTGAGAGGGATGAACACAGAGGAATAAACAGCCTTAGTTTCTCTTGGCTTGTGCTAAGTTCAAATGGCTAAAAATAAGATAAACGCAGGTAGTAAAGCTTACAGTCAAATTTGCATTCCAAGTCTATAAACTTTGTGGCTAAGTACACATCAGTATCCAAAGTAAGGAAAACAAAAAAACTTACATGAGGCTGTTTCTCCATTCTCCCACCAACAATAATTAATCCTGTATCTGTGTGCTTCAGGGTATAATTACTTATTGAAATTGCAATCTCCCTATGGTGTGCATTATGCGGAAAATCCTCCTGCATACAAAATGAATCACCAAAGTTAGCACAAACTACAAAATGCGCAAATCCCCTGACAGAATAACATCACTACAAACCTGCAGATTCCTCTCCCAGAGCTTGTTGAGGTTATGATCAAAGCACATCACTGACCAACCCGAAGTAACAACCACCAAAACCTGCTTCAGTGGCTGTCCTTGCTTGTAACTTTTATCAATAACACCAGTGGCCATAGCCACTGCACGCCTACCAGATGCAACACGGACCTTGTCAGGCAACAGTGAGACCTCAGCAATCACTCTCGCTTCGCTGAAACCCTCGTCCACTCGCCTCGAGTGCGGCTCCAAAACCTAATATACATTAATTACAACAAAAATGAGAAACAGCTATTAAAAGCCATAAAAATAAACAAAATTATGGAAATCAATAGAGAGGGACCTGAATTTTGGCGTCGTGAGTGGCGACAAGAACTTCTTTCCTGCCATCACCATTAAGATCGGAGACAATAGCCGGAGGGAGGCGTTCGGCTTCGTATTTGATTGGGTAATCGTCGAAAAGATGAAACCACGCCTCTCTAAACTGGAAGTCACCCTCGTGCTGAGAACAAACCATGGGATCAGAAAAATGAAATCGCAGAAGGAAACATTCTTCAGCTTATAGGGTTTAAGAGACCAACCTGGAGGGAGAAGAAAATGGCGAAAGCGCAGAGCATGAGAATAGCCAAATCTCGTTTCCTCATAATGGATTGATTTCAGCGTCCACTCGTTCTACTCACGGGATCGAATTTCTGGCCGATGATTCCTATTCCTCGATTTTCAGTGACTACAAACGCTTATATAGAATGAAGAAGAAAAGAACGAAGACTACAGTCCCGTTTTTTATTGTAATTATTCTGTAGTTACCTTCGACACGGATGGTGCCGTTTACCGTTTTAACTGATGCAAGCCAGTGCCACTGATTTTTATCACACATTTGTCCCCCTTACGACCACTTTCTCACTTTTGGAATAAAATTCCCTGACCTTTCTGTTAATGTCGTTATGGAAAATGTTGGAAATTACTCTAGCGAAGCTCACAAATTTAATTCAGGATACAAGAACAAGATGGTGATTTTTTGAATTTATATTTAATTATTTTAATATAGATTATATAATGAATTCAAATGAAATAAATTTTAATAAAAGTTGTAAATTATTGACAAACGATTTGTTTAGTGGCTGAGTTCGGTCGACCAATTGAAAAGCTTTACTGACATGATAATTGAAATGAAATGATAACTACTCAATTCAATATAAATTCTGTACATCTTCAGGTCTGTACTAGCTAATATTACTATATTCAAGGACCTGAAGAACCAAGGCGACTAGCAAAAGAACAGCTAAGTTGCATACACATTTCATTACAATGGCTGCATATATCTACAGATTGGAAGGACAAAGCTGCTTGCTCTACTCATCCTGCCAAGTTAATGAACTCAGAAATTTGGAAATCTTGTACTTATCATAATACCTTTTCTGTCTGTTGTTTCATAATCTTTTGCTTCTTTCTAGTCTCCAAGTGTGCAGAAAGTTGGGCACATTTCATCTTGCCTTGTTCCAACTCTTTTTCCAATTCCTCAATCTAGTTTCCCAATCCAGAAGCTGAGTGAGTACTTGAACATGCAAAGAACAGACTTTTACAACTAATTACACCTACCGTCTTTCTCAATTCAGTCTCCTTCTGATCGTGTTCTTCACACCTGTAGACGATTGTAATTGTTGCATTTCAATACAAAAGCACAGATAAAAGCGAAAATTCTGAACTCATCAGCTACTGTATAGCACTAAGACAATCAACTGCCCTTAACCAGCAAGTTGACATTACTTCCTTATATCTACATTAGATACAGAGAAATAATTAAGAGGCAGAAATTGAAGCACTTGTCCAAGCTCAACAATGTAATTGGTGTTCGTTGCTGCTTTAGTCTTTGCTCAACCGTAGGAATCCTTTTATTTGTAGGTGAAAATGGTCAAGACCAAATGATTCTATTCTAAACTAAAAACTACTAGATTTAGTGATAGCAAGTACCTCATGAAAAGTTTCAAGTTTTCGTCACATATCTGTTCAACTGACATGGACCCTATATTTTCTGATATGACTTCAACAGATGATCCCTGCCAGGAAATGAAGAAAAATGAAAACTTGACGTGCAAACACAGAAATCTAGAAGATAAATAATCGGACACATATGTTGTCCTCTGGGATAAAATGAAGTGACTATGAGATAACAAATTTCTTTCGAATTCTGCATCTGTAATTGCCAACCTGATTTTATACAAATCAAAGAAAAGTCGGAAAAAAATGACAATTTCAAGGGGCCACTTTCTCTCTCCTGCTCTCATGCATTAACATGTACAACTAGAACTTGTTCATAGACCAAAATCCCAAAGCAGGTACTGCTTGACTGGCACCTAAAAGTTAAAAGCCACCCTTGTCTGAATTGAATGGTAGATAATTAGAGGAAATTAATTTTTTCAGAACCTTGATCTCTACAAGCTCAAGGTATGCCCAAACACCAGATTTGCAGATCATATTTCGTGTATTAGAGCCAGATATTCATAGTAATTAGATGCACGATAGGAATCAATGAAGCAGCTGTGCAGTACAAAAGGAATATGGTACTTACAGCTGCAAAACCTATTGGCTGTTGTTCTGCAAGATAGTCGTCTTGATCTAGATTCCCTCCTTGGAAATCAGCTGAAAGACTAACATCATGCTGGTTAGAAGGCAACTGCTTCTGAAATTTAGCTCCATGCTCCTTTGGCACATAATGGCTTCTTGAACCAGGTGGCTGATGCCCGACTAAGTGGCAGTGTTTGTTCCTGGCAAAATTCTCATATTAGCTTTCAATTTTTTTTCGAAGATAACATAAAAGTGATTTTATGAGTGTGTGGATCTTTCCTTCCATTTATCCTGCGTAAATATTGGCTCATAATAATAATAAGAAAATCTGCACCACACTTTTAACATTTGACAAATCATAAGCGTGCCAGATATAGAAGATGTTTGACATGCACATCAAACATCTTTACTCTGTGATCTTAGCTTTAGCAAACCATGAATGGAACGGATAAAATTTTGATACCTCCTTTATGCCTATTACCTCTGATGTATAGTAGGCACCATTCTTACTTGAGATTAACATATAAAAATGGAAAAGGCAGAATATCTGTTGCAAGTTAAAAATGTTATATGAATTTCGATAGGAAACATGCATGAAAAAGCAACAGTTGTGTGGAAAGGAGCCAAATAAAGGAAACACAACTATATGTCAAGATTTTACAAATGAAAGGAAAGAACTATAAATATCATCTCATTAACGTGAAGGGACTGATAAGAGTAGGGAATGGGAGAGAAGGTGGCTAAAGATCCTTTGCCGGACTGCAAGAACTTTGGTAGGAAAAGGTTTTCACTGAAAAACTTTCTACGGGACACTATTGCTGACACAATAACCTCTATACGAAATACTAATATGGATAGAAAAGGAACTGTTCGAATAGCATCTACTAATATCACTGAAAACCTTATCAAAAATACTTTTACGAGAAGGTTCCATTCAAACATTGGTTTGATTCACACTCCATGTTCTGATAAATATTTACCATCCAAAAAGAGGAAAAATACGGAGTCTTTGTCTAAAGAGGTTAGCAAACAGTTACAAACCAGTATTCCATCAGTATTTGCTTCAGTCTAGATTCCAGCCGTATAAAGAGTGATGACCTTTCAAAATCCTGCTTATCATGTGCTGGTTCGATAAAATTGGCTTCAAGAACCCCTGTAGCATAAAGTGAAGTAGTACATGCATACAATTTAACTGAAAAATCATTAAAAAGATAACAGAAATCTAGAGAAGGAGGACAAATACCAACAACACCATATCCCTTTGAAGAACCATCACTAGTGACTTTCCAGTAAGGCTGCAGTCAGGGAAAGAATAAACATATTGAATTAATGTAAGTCACATGTTGCTAATTTACTTTACCCAAGGCATCAAGGACACTTAATGCAGGAAGCAATCAGAAGCATCTAAGTTTCTAAGCACCAACAGTCATCCAAATCAAATTATATACACAATTCCACGCCTGAGATATCTATGCTCCTATTTTAAAAGCATGAAACCAACATAGTATCAGAATTTACCCTGATTAGGCGATTTTTATGGTACACGTTGAATCCAGAAACCGATAGAGAAGGTGCCTCTTTGATGAATCCAATGGTTGTTTCCACAGTAGCCTTAAATGCCCCAAATAGAGGCAGGAAAGATGAGAAAACATACATTTTTCAGGTCAAATAGTTCCACATGAAAAACTCGAATACTTTGGTCCAATAGACAACCAACATTTAAGCTTTTAGAACTTCACAGAGAAAATTTATCAGAAGCAAATTGAAAATGCAAAAGTGATAGCACATGAGCTTTTAATTATTCCCTGGAAACAATATATGTTGAAAAAAGTATGCGGACTGACTCAGAAAAAAAAAAAAGGGGGACAAAGTACTGGCTGTCAGACGTGTAACAGCACAAATTGCTTTCTTCCCAATATATAAATGAAATGTTTGTCATATGTTGCTCAAGGATACAAGTTCCACTAAATAGACATTTTGAAACTGCAACAGCATCAGCTTTCTTCAAATAATGCATTTGAATTTCAACGGTACATCAGTGAGACAAAAGTTGCAAAATGCAACTTCATATCAATCTCTGTATGCAAGGTGTGAACTGATCATGAACAAATTCCTGCCTGTCGATCCATTTTCAGGAATTCGTAATGCTTCTTGTCATTACTTCGCATCTCAAAGGAATTTCAATCATTTATAAGCCCCGTTAACGTTCCATATTACAAATTTACGATTGTCTTGTACATTCTTCATATCTTGTGCTAAATGTGTTATCCATCTATAATAACCTGATAAAACTGGACCTAACTCCACCCTCAAAAGCACCTTAATAGGAGAGGATTACATAAGCCTCATAAGGCTTGTTAAGCTGTTTTCCTAGTTAATGTGGGATACTGATACACTTTAACACACTCTTTTCATGGCTAGGAATAGACATTTGGTTCATAAAGTTTGCAGAATTGAACAGCTATGAGTGGCCCACCTGAATATTTGTGGAAGGCCCAACATCAAATTACGAATGGGTCTGATATCATAACAAAACTGGACCTAACTCCACTACAATAGTCACCTTAAGGGGAGGAGGATTGTCCAAGCCTTATAATGCTTGTCGGGCTCTGGCTTTTAGTCGACATGGGATATTGGTACACTTTAACATAACTTATAAAAAGACCATGAGTACGTGTTACATAACAGGCTAGAAAAATGAGGCAATTGTTGATCACTGATGGAAGAGAAAAGGATTAACTGCAATACTAAGGGGAAGACTTTTAGCATATGCATTTAAGCATCAATTACCACAAGAATTAAACGGAAGCCCATGGTATTACTGCAACTTGTGGCATCGTGCAGTGAAATTATGAGAGACATAAAAGAGAGAAGATTCTAACAAAAAGAGATGGATGATAACATCCAGTGATCTTACCTCATTCGATGTCACTGCCAGCTGAGGCCTGTAATTTACTGTTTTAGCAAATTTCAAGTCATCTGCTATAAAAAATTGCTGTATAGGCTTGCCCCTTAGGATGATATTAAAGTTTGTGAATTTTCTTAGGTACAAGATTGATGCATAAGCCTAGTCAAAAGAAAGATTGTTGTTCAGGTCAAAAAATGTTAACAGAGAATAGGAGAAAACAAAAAAAAAATGAAATAGAATTCTTACCCTCAACGAATAGCGGATGCAGTAGGAGATATGAGACTGAAGCTCAGCAATCTTTTTGTGTAGTTTTATTTGGCCTCCACAACTAGCTTCATCCCTGAGTCGTATATCCTAGGTCAAAGATAAATGAGGAACCATAAATATTTCCATGTGACAAATAAAAACTCAATATACGAGTTCAACATAAAGTTGATGTTATCAATAGTTAAAATTTATCCGTATATGGAGATAAAGATATGTCTTTATTTGATATAGGCAAAAGGCACGAATTTCCCTAACGTCTTCTAAAAAGTCTAAGTTAGTCCCTACTGTTATTTATGGTTTCAAATTACAGCTTAACGTTTTCAAAATAATACTAGTAACACCTTAAATCCTAACATAGTTCATTTTTTAGCAGTTTTGGTATATAGATTATTAATTTAGCCTATGTGATGTCACAAGTAGGGAATTTGGACCAACCAAATGCTGAAGGTAATCTTAAAAATGACTTTTTTAGACATTAGCTAAAGGTGTGGATTTTCACCTTAACATTCCAACAGAGGTCTAAATAAGTCTCTGCCATTATTTCTGTTACCACTTTTGCATCTTATTCCGAGTGCAATGATTACTATTTTAGTAACGTTATGATACTTCCAAAGTAGTACCAAAGATAACAGTAGAGACTTATTTAGACCTTTTGTGAAACGTTAAGGTACAAATACATCCTTGGCATTTGATATACAGTATATCATCAATACACAAGATTGTGCACAAGAGAACATGTTGAAATAAAAGACCTGAAGTTGCCAAACACAACAATGAAAATTGCAAAAGAAAAAAGAAAGATGTCAGGAGACATATTTTAAGTTGTAAACCACAAGAAATAAATTAGTTCTAGTTTACAAGAGAAGCATCAATATATGCTAGAATATTCACCAAACAAAACAAAACAATATATGACTTTGTTTTAAGGTTTACTGCTAACTAATAAATAAAAAATCAAAACAAGGATACTCAATCTACTACTTGATTTCTAATGTTTAGGCTTTTGAAACTAGTAAAGACTAAAGACAAGAGGCTAGCAAAAAGAAAAAATGAGACTACTATATGTCCCATAGACAAAAAAGTCTTTGGTTACATTTAGATGTCACTTGCCCTCAGTAGCATAATAATCAAGTTATGTTGCAAGACAAAAATATATTTGTTCCTTGAACATAGTTCAAAATTTAATAACACATCAAAGCAAACACAACATACCTCATCATCATCATCAAAACTCAGTTCGTACACACCTTCATCATTCAACCATAGGTTGTATATTAATATTCTTGTACCATGTGGTCCAATATCCTCAAACTGGTAAACACAAACTAATCAGTGCAATCAAAGAAAATGCAAACAACATCAATATGCTAGAACTTTTATCCTATTGTGATTAAGATTTAAAAACAATGATTAAAATAGTCTTTAAGGCATTATCTTCTGAGTAGGCAATAATACCCCAAGAAAACAAAGATGGTAACAACCTAAACCCTTTTGGTGATTATTTTTATGCAAAATTAAGCATATGAAATTGTATTTCCAATAAACTACTAAAGACATCAGGAATGCAAATAACGTGTAGGGTGCAATAAAAGATGTGAACAACATCCACACACTAGAACTCTTATACTGTTGTGCTTAAGAATTAAAAACAGCAATTATAATACTCTGAAAGGCATTATCTTGTGGGTATGCAACAATAACCTAGGAAGCTAGAGATGGCATCAGTGCAAACCCTTTTTTTTTAATTAATTGTATGTAGAAATTATGATCAAGAAATTGCATTCCCAAGAAACTACAAAAAGACATCAGTAATGTATTACAGGTACTGGTAACATTTGACTTCTAAAGCTTCATTTAGGTCAGTGAGTGCCAAAGGAGCATCAATCACTTTGTACATATCAACTTTTCTATCAAGGTATAAATGATGCATTCTAGGAAAGGTAAATTAAACTCGATAGGTGAAGCTATTTAAACTATTAGTCAGCAGAAATTATGCATGCAGGTAGATTAGACTTTTAAGGCATTGAATAAAGTTTAGCATTATATGACTAGAACCTGCAGTAACACCTTCAAATGGTAACTACATAATACCCTAGAAGTGACTACAAGTTATGGAACCACTATCAATCCAACCAACCTGCTGCAAGAGTTCGTCCTTTGATGTAAAAGGAGACCATTCAAGGATTGTTTTCAAGTTTGAAGACCAATCATCCTGCGAGCTATAAATAATTGGTTCTGCCCAATGGCCAGATATGTCAAAATCAATCTGAAAAATAAAGAGAAAGGAAGATATGAGACAATAATGGATGTATTAGTTTTGATGATGAGTTTACTTCAAAATTATCCAACGTGAGGACAGATACCATTGGAATAATAACGTCATCCTGCCCTGTTTTCCTCAAGAAGGTATAGGATAGAAGTCCAACACTCTGAAACGCCTTGCTACAGAATAGATGTCAATAGAAAGGTGCTAAGTTCAAAACCAGATAAGATCATAGCAATACTCCAACCCCTTTCACCTCAAATATCAGGAACTTAAAGGATGACAAAGAAATCCTCTTGCTACTTAAGAATAAGGAATATCTAAGAAACTAATCCAAATCACAACTTCTGTATATCATTAATGATTTCAAATAATAATCTGTCAAAAGATAAGTGATCTTCAGATAAGTCAAAGTTTTATCCAGTACATTCCCAAAAGTGTCAGATGTGAAGTCAATCACAATTGAATTTTGAATTACGCTAAATGAACAAACATCAGGGGAAAAGCCTACCTGCCACGAGTTGCACGACTGAAAACAATAACGTCCGCTCCCAATCTCATGGTACTCGTTTTGAATCCATTACCATCTGCAACCATACATGTCTTTTCATTCATATAAAGATCTAGAAGCAGAATGCAAGTAAAACAGACTGAAAAAATTGTCAACATAACCGAAGTGAAGAACTCAAGAAAAGGCCCGTCACGAATAACTATAAATCTTTTAGGAATCTCCAGCTACAGTTAGGAGAATGGTAAAAGAAGGAAGACTTATATGTTTGTAAGAACTCCTAACACATCTCTGTTCAAAGCTATCTTTAAATAAGAAGGGTAGACAAATTACATTGTCCAATTGTTGTATTAGACTTCTTTGAAGAATAACCCAAGCTCATGCATTTCCGTAGAGCATCAGGATCCATGCCACCACCATCATCTGAAAAAGCATTCCCCAAAATTTTAAGTTATGTTGTTATAGCGAGAAATGGAGCACATCTAAAAACGAAACAAAACAAGTTCATCTTCAAACTCACCTTGGAAAACCAGAGCAGGGGAATTATCCTTTGCGATAACAACTTTGTCGACCTTCACAAAGGTTGCACCATTATGAATCTGAATTATGGGCAGACATGAAAACATTGTCATGAACACGTTGATCAGACAAGTTAATAAGAAACAGAAACTAATCAAGTAAAGTAAAGCATGTAAAAAAATACTCGATTTATACCTCATCAACAGCATTATCCAATAGTTCAGCAATTGCTACCAATTAAAAGAAGATATATATAAACAAGATGAAAGTGATAAAAAACGAGTATCAAATTCAACAATTGATTTATACTTCTTAAAGAACAGGCTAACCTCCAAATGCCCATTTATGTGAAGTCGCGTTAGAGTGCAGAAACTTGGGATGAACTCGTGCGTGTTCCAAATCAACTGTAAACCACCAAGATTAGAAACCGAAAATTTACGTGTACAGTTATGACGCGCTAGAACAAACAATTGAAGGAAGACGAAACTGACCTACAGGAAGAGGCTTCCTGGAGGTCGGGCCCACGTAAAGGCCTCCAGCTTTCCAGAAACTACGAAATTCGAGTTTCTGATCGGCCGGAGAAACCAGATGCGAGGTGGATTGAGTTTTCAGTGCCGCTTTTGGATTCGAGGATTTTTGGACCGTCGTGACGGAGTCGTCGTCGTCGTCGTCGCTGCTATCAATGTTCACCACCTCAATCGGTGGCTTTTCTGTTTTAGGTGGCATTTCGAAAACTTGTAAGCGAAAGAGTGTGGAAGTCCGGTCAGTTTTTCCAGTCACCGACGGTTAGCGAACGGCGGAAAGAACCTAAATGGTCTGCGAGCTCATACTAATTTTCGAAAACGCAGTGATTAACATGTATACAAATACGACGTCGACTTGGACCATCTATAATATATTTCAAAAAAATGAATAGAAAGAATTTTGGCTGATGTGGCGTGGGCCTACTTCCAATAGGCATAGCCAACTAATTTAGCTCTATTTGGTAAATAGCTGATTGTATTAGCTGTTAGTTGATTCTATCGAAAGTTAGCCGATGGTTAATCATATCAACTGATTTGATCAATAAATAAAATCAACTGTTTATTAAAGATGTTTGGTAAAATTAACTATTTAGTATTAATTGTTGATGTGTAAAATAATTTATGAGGGTACAATTTTTAAAAAAATTATAAAGCATGAATATTATATTTGTTACTATTTTGTTAAATATTTTTATAAGAATTTAGAGATATTTAATTTTACAAAAATTAAGTTTATAACTTTAATAATAATAATAATAATAATAATAATAATAATAATAATA
>JANQBM010000220.1:26018133-26042596 GCA_025594535.1 Erythroxylum domingense
GCATTCATCGGACCTTCTGTCTGGAATTCACATTAACCGCAAGTCCCTCCATTATTCCCCACAATTTAATAATAAGAAATAAAAATAACACAGAGATTAAGGGGACCATCTAGGTTACTCACAGTACGCTCCAAATTAGCTTTCCTTGCCTGGAACGTCTGACTGCCGCCTGACTGCGGACTTTGACCTGCACAGTCATTTTGTGCAATTTTTTGCACACATATTAATAATTTGCACAATTATGAGCAATTAAATGATGCAAAATATGTACGATGCATGTTCATGACTATCCCGGTATCAATCAGAAATTTAATCCGACATTAACCCTAATCGGTCCACTTAATTAGGGTTAAAATTAATTTCTCCTATAATCACTGAAAAATTCTAAATTTGGTATGGAGGGGTAGAGGGCATTTTTAGAAACTCGACGCTTCAAAAACGGGGTCAATCGGAGGTCAGATGGACAAATTATACACAATTTAGTGAAGTGGGGTCGAATTAAATCAACCAAAATTCACCAATATCAAAAACGACAGCGTCGCACTTCGCGACGCTGCGTTGCGGGCGCGCAGCACTCGCTCGCACTCGCGAGCGCTCGGGCTCGTGAGGGGCCCGACGAACACGTCGCGTCGCGAGCGTTCCGCAGAATGCTCGCGATAGCGCGACTTTGTGGCGCTATCACGATCGTTCCGCGAAACGATCGTAACCAGCCCCATTTCCTTTTTCTTCCACTTTCACCCCACCCTCTGTGCTTCCAAATTCTCTAACATTTTGTACAGACATCTAAAAATCACAAATTTGATATCAATAGAAAGATAATAAAAAGATCTACATTTTTTATGAAGGAATCTTAGCCAAATGATACACATATATTGTTCAAAAAGCCCTTCAAAGAAGTCTGTCCCATACCTTCCCATTTCAGAACAATGACATCACTTTCAACTTTTATAACTTCTTATTCTGTTATCCAAAAATTCCATGCTTTATAGAAATGGAAATATAAAAACAAGCTCTATATTTCTTATGAAGACATCAAAAACAGATTCTATCTCAATCTAGGTCAAATTCTCTATTAAATTTTCTGACTTGATTTATTTGCACCTAAAACATATTCAGACTTCAAAAATTCATATCTCTCAATTTATACAGCCACAAATTGCATATGATATATCAATAAAAATCTCTAACAATCCCCTACAACTTTTATTTAGAAAACGTTCTCCAATTAGGACTATAAAAATCTATAATTGGCTACAGAACTCAAAGATTACAAAATTGACACTTTTAGGTAGATGTTCACAGCCAATGCACTTAATCCTCTCAATACATCCGAAATTTAACAATTCATAACTTTCAATTCTTATATCAAAACAATGCATAATTTATGGAGATTGAAAGCTAATAGAAAGAGCTCCAACGTTCATGAAGATAAAATTATCAAATTCTGCCTAAATCAACCCAGAAAAATTCACAAAAGTTCAGATCACTAAAAATAAACTCTCTCTCGAGCTATTGTTCATACAGTACACATATCACTATCCTCAAATCAAAATTAAGAACCCTTCAAGCCAAAATTGGTCAGTACCTTCTTCACAAGAAATGTAGATACACTCTTCTAGTTTCTTTTAAGCTAAAAATAACATCAATAGCACACCTACGTACAGAGTTATGGCCAAAAACCTGAAATGATACAAAAACACAATTTTTCCAGATTTAGTTCTAATCTCTCATTCATCTTCTTCCATACCTATTTTACATCATTTAGCACAAAATTCACTTCACAATTGCACCATACTCATCTTAAAACCAACCTCTCACCATTAGGTCTAAAGGTGGCAGCACTCATACACACTCAATTAGTCATTAATTCAACTCCAATTAAAACATGATAATCCATCTAAAATACATAACAATTCTTTCTTTATCTACAACACATCATATATCCATCAATCATCCATCTTCTAACACATACATGCCCAAATCATTCAAGATATAAATTCATGCAATTCATGCATGTTATAATACTATTTATGCATGGAGTTATTATTCAAGAACATAAAAGAGCATAAACTTACCAATTACACTTTAAAATCTCCAAGTCTTGCAAACTTCACAAATTTTACTCTTTGTCTCACTCACACATGGCATCACTCATCATCATGGTGAAAGGTGAGAGTTTAGGTTGTGTGGTGACTCAAAGGGGAGAAGACAAGGTGTAGGAGAGTGGAAGAGTGAAGAAGAATGTGAAAAATTCACAAAGGAAGCAAGAAGAAGTCACCTTCGGATGAGAGTAAAAGACATGAAAAATTCACTCTTAAACACTTCAATAAAAGAAGCTACAAGAAGAATGAAGAAAAGAGTCGTATAAGACTCATTCAAAGACACAAATTCATCTAATGAATTATACTTAAATTTGTGACATTTGTCACACTCTCATTGGCTACTAATTTTTTCTTCACAATTCATTTCAATTTCTCTCCAATTTCCAATGGCTAAATTCCAAAAATTCTTAATTTCATATGTCTAAGTTTCCAGTGCCATTGGATAGTAAATTTCACTACCGGATGACCCCTATTATGTCTCTTGATAATTTTTCGGGTTCGGAAACAATTCCGAAAATTTTTTTGAAAAATTTCTATAATTTTCTAAAAATTGAAAAATCACTATGACCCTCTCCGATTCAATTTTTCACTCACAAAACATATTTTGCAAAATTCCCCATTTATTCACACTTATACCGGGAAAACGTCATGAATGCATGTACAAACATTTTTCATGTGCAACAATCACTGTTCACAAATGCATGAGCATGAGATGTATTTTCCTAATTTCACTGATTGACCTCATTTGTACCCGTTTCTAGGTTTTAACCCGTTACATGGAAACGGGATGTTACATCATTGGTTTTAAAAAGTATGTTCAACGTCGAGTTGGTTGGAGAAGCTAGTGGTGAAATCCTTATTTTCAGTTTCACAGTTCAAGAAAAACCAACCGGTTTATTATTTAAGTAGCCAGTTTTCACTCATAACAGTTAAAAGTAAAAACTGAATCAAAAATCAAACCGATCAAAATGACCAGTATGTTATGGTTTTTTTTGTTTGGAAAATGAATAAGAAATTATATTACCAATAGCCAAGCTATTACACTTGGCTTAAAAGAACTAGACTAAATAGTTAATCAAAACATATACCGACTAGGTCCTAATGCAGGTACTTTACAAGGGATCCACACGCAAAACCACAAATCATAGATTCCATCTCATCTGCATATGAGGGGTTAACCACTTTTGAGCTTTTCTAGCCAATAAGGTGGATCTAGTCCAAATAATAATCTTGTCAGCTAATTTGTATTTATCCTCCTTTACTTGCTTTTACAACCTGTAGTTCCTCTATCTCCATGTCATATATATCGTAGTAATGCAAACTACCTTAATTAGTATAAAATTCTCCTTCCTTGGTGTAGAATGACTTATGTCCCATCTCAATGTGGCCTCCCAGTCATAGGTATGGTGTATTACATCTAACTGACGAAGGGGCCGACTCCAGATAGCTTTAGAATAATCACAACCAAAGAACATATGGTTTTTGTTTCATCTACGTATTGGCAAAGTGCACAGATGATATCAAAAGGGTTGAACCATCGATGATATCAAAAGGGTTGAACCATCGACATTTAGTCCTCAACTTGTTATTTATGGCTAGTCAGGTAATAAAAGATTATTTGGGGCCTATTCTAGTTTTTACATTATTGGTAAATGCAAATCCTTTAGAGTTAAAAAATAATGAGAAGTTTTCAAGAAAAATAAAGTAAAGGCTTTAAATGTAGTTATAATCAATCAAAAGGTCTAAGTCTCAAAAGTGGTTATTCCTAAGAAATAAAAATCGGTTAGATAATAATCAAAGAAAACAAGTTAAAACAAAGGGATAAATTTAAGTGCCTTTAGTTTTAAAATGTGGTCTCAACATATCTCAATGATTACTAAAAATATAGCTTATAAAAGTAAGCCTATTCAAACTTTCATCTTTTTGCACACTAATTCAATTCAATAGTGAATAATATCCTAAAGTGTTTCAGTCATATTTTAAGTAAATCGGGATGTTAGTTAATAAGAATAAAAAATAAAGTTTATAATAATTTTAAGAAATTTGAATTTTTTTAAACTTTTGTTAACCCCCTCCTCACATTTAAGATTATACATTGTCCCCAGTATAGATAACAGACGCACGGAAAAAGTATAATATCAACAAAAACACAAAATGTGAGAAAGGAATGTTTTAATACTTGAATAATAATAACTACAAATTTTGAATTTGGTGAAGATTCCATCAGATATTATATATAGTCATTCTTGCAAAATACAATCAAAAGGGAATAAAAAGAAAAAGGAAAATAAATAATAATAAAATTAAAATAAAAATGACATTCCAATAATAAAATAGATGATGCAGGTAGATTTCTCTCTATAGGACTCCTGGATACTAAAATAGATGATGCAGCTATATGTTACCATCTATCTACATATCAAACATATAATTGGCAATGGAGAAAAAACATGTGTGATTTGATAATTAGCTGGACATCAATCCACTTATTTCTTCTCCTGAATTTCAGAGGATGCGTAACAGAATGCCTTTAAGTTTAAAAGTATCTTTTTTGATGGACAACAATGACTGGCAAGCTAATTTTAGAGGTTTCACACCCCTTATGGCTTACTTTTTGATACTGTCTAACACAGCTAAGGAGGATCATATTATATGGACGCTTAAAGCAGATGGAGTTTTCTCTAACAAATCATGCTATAGTCTCCTTACTAATAAAGCATTGGTAGTCTCATGGTTCTCCCTTTTATGGAGTAATACCATCAGTCCCAAAGCATCATTCATAACCTGGATAGCTATAAGGAACTGACTCCTAATAATGAATCAATGGCATGGTAATGCTGATGATTTATGTGCTCTTTATAACTTAGCTTCTAAAAACTGCAATCATCTTTTCTTTTAATGCAATTATTCTAAAGGTATCTAGAGTTGTATTATGCACTTGTTACTAATGCAATATGGTAGATATGATTGGGAGTTTGTATTACAATGGGTAATTGCCAAATTAAATAAACGAGCTCTAAATGTAGTCCTCTTTTCAGCTGTCTTCTTAATGTTCATAATGACCTTATTGGTGGCTAGAAGGGGCAAACTTAAAATCAAAAGTACCTCTATATCTTCATCCATATCAAGTATCACAAAATCTACAGAAAAAATGAACTTATCAGTTTTAGTGAATATATCCTCGATAATACCCCTAGGATATTTAATATATCTATCGACTAATTGAATTCTCATCCTAATAGGTTTTAGTTCTCCTAATCCCAGTTTCTTGAATAATTTATAGGCCGTTAGATTTATATTAGCCCCTAAATTAGGAAACTTTTTCAACTAATAGACTACCAATTAAATAAAGGATAGTAAAACTCCTTACATCTTTAAGCTTCTCGCGTAATTATTTTTATAAAATTATCGAGCATCCCTCACTTATTCTCTCTTTAGCCAACTTCTCTAGCTTCCTTTAATTAGATAACAACTCCTTTAAGAATTTTACATACTTTGACATCTACGAAAGAGCCTCAACAAAAGGTAAGTTAATATGAATTTGTCAAAAAGTTTAAGGAATTTACCAACTTGCTCATCCATATGATCTCTCTTTAACTTAACAGAGTATAGGATGGTAGGCTAGAATTTCTTAACTTTCAGAGGATGTTCTATATGTTTGGCTTTCTTTTAACTGTTTTTGTGAATCCCCTCCTTATTTAGGGTATTATTGTCAGCTTGCACTTTCTTTCCTCTCCTAAGGGTGATTGCCTTCATATGTTCTTTAGCATTTGTCTCAGTACTCTTAGGCAAATTCCCTTGTTGTCTTTTGAAAACTAACTTTGCAAGATAGTCAATTTGAATTTCCAAATTATATATAGAAGCTTGCCTCTAAATTATGAAGAAATACGATCATGACATCTTCTAAGCTCAACTTCTTTTTTTGAGGTGGGTGAGGCTAAAATTTTGGTAAAGGGTTATTGTTTGCCCTTGATTGCCCCAATAGAAATTTAGTTGATTCCTTTATCTTGACTTATATGTATTATTGTAGGGATTATTCTAAGGTCCAAGAGTATTCCCTATATAATCTATATGCTTGGGCTTTATTTCTTGACATTATTGACCTAGATGTCCTAGCCCGCATACCTCACACTGCATCAATTAGAATAACTGATGATTCATAATTAATCCATCTATCTTCCTACTCAGAGCTTCGACTTAACCTACTGACACTATGACTTCATCTATAACATATACTCCTATTGGCTTGCTAAGCTTTGCTCGAGAAGAGAACTATTGATAGTTATTCATCACCATTTATTTAATAAGGCCCTGAGCTACTTTTAGTGCTTTATTGTTCAGAGTGCCACAATTGTTACATCTATCATCTCCCTCATTATTTGTTTTATCCTATTGTAGAAGGTCTGAATTTGCATCCATAATGATAGATCATAAAGTGGCACTTCCTTAGCATATACTTAAATATCTCTCGTGTATCATGTAAAGTCTTTGAATCAACTTAGGCATCAGAGGAGATATTATTTCACAGTTTGGCAATCATAGTTGGTGGGAAGTAATTTAAAAGAAACTTCTCTTTCATTTGGTCCCAAGTGGCAAAGGATGACTAAGGTAAAGAATTTAACCACTACTTCCCCTTAACCCTCAACAAGAATGCAAACAGTTTCAATCTAATCGCATCATCATTGGCAACATTGACCTTAAAAGTATCATAAATCTTTAAAAAATCTACTATGCGTGTATTGGGGTCCTCATTTCGTAGCCTATCAAACTAAAAAGACTTTTACACCATTTGAATGATACTTGGTTTAATCTTAAATTTTTTTGCGATAATAGTAAGCCTTATAATGTTGGACTTCATTCCCGTTAAGTCTAGTATAGTGTAATCAAACATAATCTTTAGTTAGTCTATTATGGCTCCTAATCCTTCGATATCAAATTGACCTTCCAAGTCCTCTATCCATCAATCTAACTTGAACTCTCTTATTAAGCACTTGGAAATTTTTACGAGTTATCATCTTTGGATTATGTCATAGATTTTCTCAGGTTATAATTAACCCTCAAATTTGTAGAAGTCAGAAAACTAATGAGTTAACAAAATAATTTAACAAATTAACAAGTAAAAAGTAAAAAGGCATAATGGATAAATTAATAAAAAAGAATTGTTCATAATATTTTAATCCCCAGCAACGACATTAAAAACTCGATATGTAAATTTAATGTGTTAAATCGCCAAGTGCATGGTGTAGTTATAATTAGCACTGATAAGTACAGGTTGATCCTACGAGGACTATAAAGACACTAATACCTTTTTCTATTATCTAACTAAAGAATAGGATAATATTTTAATTGAAACTAAGATAAAATAAAAATTAAATAATAATGAATCAAAACATAGATAACACTATGTTTACTTAATATCAAATAACTAGTACCTATGTAATGAATCCCCTTAAGATTTCTTAAAATATTAAGCCTTTATTCGATAATTTAGTTATTGATTATTAGACCATGAAAATTCCTATCTTATGTTAATATCTCTCTTAATAATATTAACAACTAACTCTCAGTTGAATAACTAAAACTTCTTTCTAATTAAAACCTTTAAGATTACATTATTTGATGTATAGATTTCACTATTAGGTTTGACCCTAATCCAGAGGATTTATGTCAACCTATTTCTAGGTTTGCAAATAACTCCTTTTAATTATAGTAGATCTACTCCTATAAAAGGATTTCGTAATCTCAACCACAATATTCCAGATCTGTTAATTCAAGACTTAAAAATGCATAATTGAATCATAATAAATCAATCGATCAAATTGCATTGAATAAAAGATTCAATCACAATATCCATCTCTACTTAGGTTTATTCTACCTAGGCACTAAACATACTTAGTTCATAAATATAGAAATCAAAACAAACATAGAAAGTTTAGAAAAAATTAAAAGAAAGAATCTATGAGATATTTCTCTTTTTCTCTATTGTAGTCCCCTTGAGACTTTGATGAAAGGTTATTCTCTATTAGATCTCTAAAGAAATCTTTATATTTTTATTGTTCTAAGTTCAAAATTGTGTCTCGACTCTCACCATTGTCTCTAACTCAGACTTGAATCCCCTCCTCTTCATCTCCTCTTCATAATTTCCTTACATATATTACAAAATTATCTATATTATAAATGGTTATTCATACGCTCATGTGAGTGACCATGTATCTCAAAAACACCTCCAAATTGCAATTTTACATATTTTTAGTCAGTTAAATAAGCATAGGAAGTAGTCATGTATGTGACTTACATGAGTGTGTATCTTTAAACAGGAAAAAATAACGTCTTCAAAACTCTACACATTAACAGTTACTCATACTGGCATTTATCTCCAAAATAGCTCTACCTCTTCCATTTTTGGTCTTAATTTTACCAAAATTTCTCTTCTTTAATCCATGAAGGCATTTGAGACTTGAAAACACACTCGAATCAAAATAATTACCAAAAACAACTTATAACTCTCAAATAACAAGCAAAACACACTAAATATGCACATAAAAACATAGTCCATTAAGTGTTTATCAACAATACATCTATTCAACAACAAGACTTCATGTATGAAGGCTATAGGGATATACAGATTAGCTCTCAATAATGCCTTTTGTTTTAGTATTTGAAAAAACCTTTTATATTCAAAATTTCTCTAGAAATTTGATTTGTGTTTCATGAATAATACCTTTTGGATAATCCTTTAACTTTGGAAATTATATTAACTTGTTTCTTAATACTAATCTTATTGGGAATGATACATTTTATAATGTTCTTTACTATATTAATTTGTAAGTTGATGCATTTTACATATTGTATGTCAATGATAATGTTAGGATTATAAAATGTGTTATGAATGAGGATTCCTTTATTTATAGCACCATAGATTAGGAAATATCTCCAAAATAAAGAATTAAAAGATTAGTAAATGATGGAGTACTTGGTGTTCTAGATTTTACTGATTTCGACATTTGTGTTAACTGTGTTGAGGGTAAGTAAAATAATATGTCAAAGAAAGGTACTAAGAAGAGTGCAAACCTATTATAAACTATACATATAGACATTTATAGTCTAGATACGAACTCACATCATCAATATTACTTTATCACCTTCCTTTATTACTACCTATAATACATATATCTTTACTTCCTTGAACAAAAGAATGAATCTATATATGCTTTGAAGGTTTCAAAGGTAGAAGTAGAGAAAAAATGTGGTAAGCAAATTAAGATTGTGAGGTCATATATAGGTACACAGTATTTTGGTAAAGACACTGAAGATGGATAAGCATCTGGTCCCTTTGCTAAGTTTCTAATGGAGTAAAGTATTGTTGATTAATGTATCAAGCCTAATTATCTCGACAAGAGTGGTGTAACTGAAAGAAGAAATTAAACATTATTGGATATGGTGGGTGGCTTGTTGGTTAGCTCCAAACTTTCTTATGTTTTTATAGATTAAAGATTTTAACTCGCATTTTTATATATTGAACCAAGTTCCAACCAAGGTTATCCTTATGATACCATTTAATTTATCAAAGGTTAGAAATCGAGTTTGAGACATTTACATGTTTGGGGATGGATGTCTGAAGTAAGAGTTCACTATCCATAAGAAAAGAAGTTAGTATTGAGGACCATTAATAGGTATTTTGTTAAATAAGGGGTATTAATTTTATTGTACATCTAATAACACTAGGTTTATAAAGTCAAGAGAATGACTTGATTAGTGGGAGCGATAAAAGATTGAGTATAGGATCAATATAAATTATTTATAATCTCAATTTTCCACTTTCAGTAATGGATTGAATATTGTAGTTCATAACACTCCTAAAGTTTAAATGCGCATTGATCAACTAGTTTAACTAAATCCATAAATTAATGATCATGATATAGTATATCATATTATTCTATAGACATAAGAAACTATTGAAATGGGTTAAAAAAACAAGCTCCTCAAGTGAATTTTGATACAACATTACGGATATCTACTAGAACAAAGAGATCAACACTTCTTAACGACTATAATGTGTATTAATAAGAGCCTGAATACAATACTAAATCTAAAACAATCCTAAAACATTTTCACATGCTATATAAGTAAGGGATTTGATTTATAATAGTATAGTGCAATGAAAGAAGAGATGAGTTCTATGGAATCAAATAAAGTCTAGGATCATATCAGGTTTGAAAATGGTATAATAACTATAAGATGCAAATAGATTTCTAAGACAAAGAACTTATTAGGCAACATCGGAAGATATAAGGTAAAACTTGTAGCCAAGGGGTTTACTCAAAGGGAAGGAATTGATTATAAGGAGACCTTTTCTCCTTTATCTATAAAAGATCCATTCCATGTCATCATAACATTGGTTACCCATTTTGATATATATTTGCACTAATTAGATGTGAAAACAATATTTCTCAATGGAGAACTAAAGGAAGAGGTTTATATGAAACAATCTAAATGATTCTCTTCTAGCAATAGTGAGAACTAGGTATTTAAGCTTAAGAAATCCACATATGACTTGAAAGAAGCCTTTTATTCGTGGTATTTAAAATTTCATGATGTCATCCATTTTTTTTCATAAAGAATACCTAGGATCAATGTATAACTAAAAGGGTGGTAAGAGGAATATTTATTTTCTTGTACCTTATATGGTTGATATTCTACTTGAAATTAATGATAAGGGGATGCTGCATAAGGTGAAACAATTTCTTTTTAAGAATTTTGAGATGAAGGATATATGTAAGGCATCATATGTGATTAGCATCAAGATTCATAAGGATAGATCTCAATGAATTCTAGGTTTATCTCAAGAAAACTATATCAACAAAGTCTTATAAAGGTTTTTAATTAAATATTGTTCATCAAGTATAGCATCTATGATGAAGGGTGATAGGTTTAATAAGAACTAATACCCAAATTATGACCTCGAATAGGAACAAATGAAAAACATTCCACATGCTTCCATTGTTAGAAGCCTTATATATGCTCTATTATAAATAAGACTTAACATCATATTTATTATAGAAATGTTGAGAAGATACCAAAATAATCCAGGCTTACACCACTAGAGAGTTACAAACAAAATCATGATGTATCTTTAAAGGAAAAAGGATAACATGGTTTTATATAGGCATAATGAAGATCTAAAAGTAATTGGATACTTTAATTTAGATTTTGCTAATTCTGATGATTTATATACATGAAAAATTGGTTGTATCTTTATGCTTACTAGTGAAGCTATGTCTTGGAGGAGTGTAGAATAAATTATGATTGCTACTTCTATCATGGAAGTCGAGTTCATTTCTTACTTTAAGATAACTTTACATATGGTGTAGTTGAAGACTTTCATATATGGACTTAGAATTATTGATTCTATTTCTAGGTCATTGAGGTTATATTGTGACAATTCAACCATTATTTTATGGATAAAAACAATGAAAGTTAAAGTAAGCACATCGACATTAAGTATTTAGCCATAATAGCATGTGTTAAGGAACGAAAAGTAATCACTAAATACATTAGCACTAAATTGATGATAATTGATCCTATAACTAAACACATATCATCAATGAGTTTCAAAGATCACGTAGCAGAAATTGGACTTATTCCCATAATTTGATTTGTATTAGTGAAACTCTTATTTAGTTCTTATATTTTTCTTATTTCAATTGTGCACATTTCAGTTAAATTTTGGGATGTTAAACAAACATAAGACTTATTTATTTAAGTTATATTACCATATGTAGGTAAGAAATAAGATGCATTGTATGTATAGAAGATACTACTTAATTTTAAAGGACATATCACCATGATTCATTCATTTTATTTCTTCGACAAACCCATTTTGGTGATAAGCACTTTGCATTTAGTGAAATAAACAACCTAAGTGAGAGAATGTAGGGTATACATTTATTATATTTGATAATTTTCCATATATGGTCTAATATTTTTACCAAAAATCAACTCCCTTAGTAACTGCCATCTTAATAAAGGTATTCTTAATGGAAGAAATTCATTTTAACAACCATCTTAATAAAGGAATTCTTGATGAAGAATGCAATTTCAATAAACTTTCAAGGCTTTGGATCCCTTAAAACCTAACACTTAGAAAAATAATTCACCCATGAAGTTAGATTGCTAAGGGTTTAGAAGAATATAATCATCAAAATTGTATTTACAACATTTGAAATTAGTTTTTTCTTATAGTTTCTTTACAAAATTTAAGACTCTTGCTACATTTTGATAAGAGCTAATCAATTTTGTAAATTGAGATAAAGATGGTAAAGAATGCATTCAAAATATAAAGAAAGCCTACAAATGGACTAAAACTAAAGACATTGTAAGGAAGAAGAATTATGGCATTTTACTTTTCATTAGGAGCATTGCAGTATATAATATATATACATATATATATTCTCCTTGCCTAATATATATATATATAGATATAAAAGCCTATTCTATAAAGGTAAAAACAAAATTATAGGAAGCTGGTTGTTGTACATTAGGCAAGTAGAAAATAAGAGTGGAAAATCTTAATTTAAGGAATTTCCTTAATCAAGAATGGAAAGACTTAATTTAAGGGGATTTTCTTTATCATGTCTCCATAAGATGGAGATCTACGAGGAGAGTCCAATCTTGTCCTTCATTAATAAAAATCAAGCACGTAGAAGTGGCTTAGTGAGTCTATCAGCTAATTAATCAACAAAAGTGACATGAGTTACCCGAAGAGCACCACTTCGAACTTATTCATGAATGAAATGATAGTCTAAAGCCACTTGTTTCATGCATGAGTGAAAAACTAGATTAGAGCACAAATTCATAACACTAATATTATCATAGTAGATTACCAGTTCCTGCAAAAAAGAGACACCAAGTTCTCTAATAAGGGAAAAGATCCAACGAAACTCGGCTGCAATAGTGGCAACATAGTGATATTTAGCCTCAGTTGAAGAGTGGGCCACTATGCTCTGTTTCTTTAAGCTCCAACAGATAGGATTACAATCAAATAGAACAAATAGGCACTGGTAGAGGTGAAATCATCTTTGTTTCCTATCCAATCTGCATCAAAGAAAGCATGGAGAGATAAGGGTGAATGCCGATTATTATGCCCAAATAAGTTCTAAAAATACCCAAGCTATGCTACTTGCAAGTATATGAGGTAGTTGTAGTGATTACCTAGGGTCGTTTCCTAAAGAAATGAAATTGATCCACTTAAATTAACCTTGAACAAAAGCAAAAATAAAAATAGATGCAATCCTAAACATTCTATCTTGATTTGTTGAGTGAAGACTTTAAAGAAAATCACAAAATAGATTGAAAAGTAAATGGAATCAACTGGAAGTAAAGACAGATAGATTAATCGAAATGGAAAACTCTTGAGAATTAATTTCACTAATTTAATCTACAATCCATGAATAAGGGGAAATGATTGGGTGTCGCCGTACTAAAATTAACAATTAGGTTCTAAGATCAACTCAAATAATAAACTAAGTCTAACTTTCGTATTCAACAAGTTATCATCTGAATTAATTATGGAAACTTAACTATTAATTAACACTTAAGTTAATATATTTCTAATTATTAACCTAAGTGTAACAATTGGGTTCTAAGATCAACTCGAATAATAAACTAAGTCTGACTTTCGTATTCAACAAGTTATTATCTGAATTAATTATGGAAACTCAACTATTAATTACCATTTAAGTTAATATATTTCTAATTTTTAACCTAAGTGTCCATAGTTTCTCATTCCATATTAAACTTCTTCTCTCGATCCTTCGTTTAATACCAAAATGATGCAAAATTTGATCATGTTATTACATCTATTCAATTCAGAAACTATAACAACATCAGACAATAACACAGTCCCTTAATCATGCATATTTAATTCAAATTAACTACATTAATCCTCAAGAAAAAAAGATCAACCCATCACAGAAATAAAAAGATTCATCATATTCAAATATTTCAATCCCATCTTTATTAGTATAGGAGAAGTATTTAAGCAGTAAACCAAGTAAATAACTGGATGAACTATGAAAAGATAATGAATAATAGTTGGCTAAGCTATGAAAGTAACAAGTTCAGTAACAATAAGAAACAGAGCAACAGATGAACAAAATAAGCAAAAAAGAATCGGGTGAGTGTGAAGGTGGTGGTCTCCTACCCCTCTCAAGCTTCCCATATTAGCTCTCGCCTTCTGCTTCAGCTTCTTCTCACCTAGATGCTTGCACTGCCTTCCCATCTCTACTATGTTTCTCTCTTCTTCCCCTTAGTTGACTAGTCTTATAATACTCCATGAATAAGCAATTCTTCACATATTTAGCTAAAATCAACAAGCACTGTAATTAAAAGAACCATCAATAAGTGTGATAGATACTCACTCCACTTTTCATACTTTCAAGCATTCAAAGGTAGGGTATATTCACTCATCATTCATTTCATATAAGGAATCTACCATAAACTTGCTTACTAATTCAATCTCCACTAGTCATATCAAACACAAACATCAATCTGAAGGACTTTATTTTGGTTGTAATGAGGTCAGGCTATAGGTAGGAAAAAGGAATATCGCAGTTTAAAACCACAAAACAAATTTAGCATTTAAATTAATATAAAAAATGAAGTAAAAAACAACTCAATTCTTTCCTTTCAAGTTAATAAGATTAGCACTTCCTTTCTTATATCTCTCCTCTTTCCTTTAATTTTTTAATATTCTCTTCCTTCCTTTTCTTTTTTGTTTCTTTTTCTTTTCTGTTTTTTCTCTTTTCTATTTTTATCTTTCTAATTTTTATTATTTATTTTTTTAAAACAAGGAAATCAAAAGAAGAAAAAAAACAAAGGAGAGATAATTACTACAACCATACTCATTCCTAATGCAATAGCCAACTATATCCTATGATTGCCCCATGCTTATTCAAACAATTATTCCCTAAACCAAATCGTACACATTCAAATGCTTAAATAGCTACAACGAAGAGGATAAATAATTAAGGTCAAGGCTCATATTTTAGGTTTAAAGAAAGAAAAGTTTTAATGTTAACCTCAAAAGGGGGTTCATTAAAGGTAACATCATGGTGGCTTTTTAAGCAAAAGGGGTAAATCCTAATTGCCTTCATCATTTCAATGTTTGCATAAGATTATGTGATCTTAACTAGTATTTACATGCAAGTTCTAGAGTTCCTCAATCATAAAAGAACACTCTTAACAAAGAATACTTAAATTTGGTGTTTAATAATTCAAAAAGGCTCAAATTCTTACCAAATGAAAAATCTCATTCATCTATCACAACAAGCTAATGTCCTTCTAACTGAAATCCAAGTCAATTAGTCTAAGCATGCAAATATACTCATTCACTCAGATTATCCATTTCTAATCCCGATTGAGTTTATATCATGACTGTGCATATCTAACTACTAAATGGGAAAACAAACACACAACACACAAATAGTAACTTTTTTATAACTAATACTCCCCCATACAAACACACTTAAACATCACATTGTTCCTAATGTGGTACAAAAAAGTAAAAGAGGGATCTAAGACACAAAATTGCATGAACAAGGATAAGCATTAAAACTAAAAGACATTAAACTAACAAGAAGTAAAAATAACAAAAGAAAAGGAATAGAAATACGATACGAGAGTGTGAGCAGTGGTTGCATCGATGTGTTGTGAAGTATGGCATCCTACATCGAGGAGTGGAGAACAGCTGTAAGGAAGACAAATAGAAGAGATTGAAAACTAGGCCAGTGCACACAAAGCAAACAGATTAAGTCGAGGTTCACTAAAAAGAAATAACAAACAACTAATTGAAAAACAAAACAGAAATCATATAGGCTACCTCCCATTTAGCACTTCTTTAATGTCTTTTAGTTGGACACCTCAACCGTGTGGATCACTCAAAGTGCGTGATTGTAATAGTTTTTTTTCCATACTAAGGGTTAGATTATTAGATTATTGCATATGAATCATATCACTTTAGCATTCATGAAATGCATATCATTAGCATACATATATGAATTATGTTTTTTTACCCATTGCAAAGATAGTATATGCGCTTAATTGACATATTCTAGGGTACGAAAGGTTTAAAATGATCATGATGTGAATTGTGTATTGTTATGTCTTGAATTTTGGTTTGAATGATTACAAGTAATAAATTTGGAATTAATTGTTACCATTAAAAAAGTGATAAATTAAAATGTATATTTAAACTAGGAAAATTGCCATGTTGCAAGACAAATTGATACATGAAAAATTAGGATGACTAAGCCTATGAAATAAGTGACAAATGGCATACATAAATAAATGACATTTGGCTTAGGTAATTAATTGACAAATGGCAGCAATGAATTAGTGACAAATGGACTAGTAACTAGGTGAAATTTGGCAGCTTATGGAGGGATAAGTGGCTTACATGCTTAGTGACATATGCCATTGTAACATGGAGACACCTAGCATTTGATGAGTCAAGCTATTGCAGGAGTAGTTTCTGTTGTGTTCCTTCTTCTCCTTTCCATTACTTTCACCACTGAAACACTCACACACTCTCATAACTTCTGAATTTTGCTTCAATTTTGTTCATATTCACCTCAAGATCCACACAAAAATTTGCTTAATGATAGCTATAATTTGATATCATCATTTTGCCTTTACTGAAATCATTTTACTTCCACTTTAAATTTATGATGATCTTGCATGCATGGAGGGCTAGGTTAACTTAATGAATTGAGGTAGAATTTGAGCTAAAATAGTAAGTAAAGTATTGATCTTTATGGCATGTTATAATAGAAAGATTATGATAATTGAATTGGGATAGATTGTATATGATGTTGATGTTGAAGATGTGCTGGAAAATGAAGAATGAATGGGTACTTTTCTGTTCTATTTTTGTATGCACAAAAATAGTATTTTATGGGCTATTTTATGGATGATTTAATTTGGGCTTTGAACTATAATTGATGAGGAATTCATGCAAAAGATAGGTTTTATTAAGGTGTTTTCAAATCTGAAAAATTAGAGTTGTAGGTGTGTTTGTAAAAAAATAACTATTAATGACATAAGTGAGCAGAATTTTGCAAGCCTTAGTGTAACCAATATGGAAGTTAAATTAACTTGAAATGAAGTAACCTTAAAGGACATGAAATATGGAAAATTTCATGTGTTAGTGATTTCTAAGCTTATAAAATTTGTGAAGTATTGAAGGTAGTAAAGTTACACACATCAGCGATGTTGATGACAAATTCTTGAATTTTAATTTCAACTTTGTGTACATGTTGAACCAGCTAAGAAATTTTACTCTAAATTGGTATATTTGGACTTAATTAAGTTTATGAATGATCTTAGATTGTTGCTTGATTAATTGGTTAAGAGCTTGATAAGTTTATGTAGTTAATTGATGTCATAATCTAAAGAATGGATTGTTTTGATATGGTTGAGTTCAAATCTAGAAATTATGATTTGTTAAAGGAATAAATGAGTTCTTTTAATGCAAACATGATCTTAAGGACATGAGTAATATGTATAAGGTATGGATGAATGAGCATTGAAGAACATGGGGTAATTTTGAATGAGAATTAGGTAAATGTATGAATATATATTGCCAGAAAAAGTTTGGTGAATGTATAGATCTAGCTTGCTGAAATTCCAGATTTAAAGTAACAATTGTTTGTGTGTTATAAGAGGCTTTTGATCATGAAAATGGTTAAGGATAAGTGTAAAGTATGGTTGATGAATTCGGAGTAAATCAAGGTAACCTAAAGGTACAAACCTGATTGCAAAATGGTAGTATACAAAATATGATGTTTGAATGGTCAAGATTTATAAATAGTTATATACTCGGAAAGGTTAATTGAGCATGTATTAAACATGACACATATATATGTGCATGATTGAATATTCATATGATTGATAAACTTAGTAATGTGTGAACTATATGTATGTATTGTATGACTAAAGAAGCACAAATTTATCGTCAACATCTAGACATTGCCAGGTCATGAAGATAATAGCTTATCTGGAGCGTACTATGAGTTAAACTATATGTTTTCTCACTATGACTGAATTATTTTCGATTAAATTTTAGATATTGAACTGCTATTAATATGATTATGATAATTTCGAACATTGATGATATGAGGAGTTTGATATTCGAGATTGTATTGGAAGTGCTTTCTAATTGTATATGAATATGGAAAATATGTACTCAACTGAATATTGAATGTCGGACTCAGATATGATGAATGTGATAAGTGACTGTGCATATTGAATGAAAGTTATTGATAGCATATTATATGAATTAATGCATTCCATCACATTGTTATACATGATCAGATCAAGGAGTTGTGACCGGAGTGACCAGTGTGAAAAAGAGCTTAAAGCTTAAAAATATGCACAAAGAGCCACAAGCTCAATTATTAATGAGCCAGGTGTTCAGAATAGGTACGGGACAGAATGTGAAATAAGCACAATATCCACAATGGATACGAGATAGTAAATAGGTACTCGGTCATAACAAAGTAAAAATGAAAGTAGAGTCACATGTGAATTTGCATTTATATATATATATCTTTACATGTATCATGTGAATGATTGAGAAGAATTACTGAATTGCATTGATATAGTGATATGCAATGTTTGTGTACATGTTGATGATATGAATGATTGAGATAAATGATTGGATTATTCTGAAATGATTATATGAAATGTTTGTAGTTCATGATGTATTGTTGAGATATGATGTATATTGTAAGCTGGTATTCAATATTAAATGATGTGATACATTTGCTAAATAGGGAAATACACTTGTGAATTTAGTTTATAGTTGTGATATTTGTGTTTTAACTTGAGTAAGCACATCAATATGATGGTTCACTCACTGAGTTCGCAAACTTATCAAAATTGCAACGTTAATTTTCAGGTACAAGGGAGACCTAGCTTTTAAGGTGATATAATAGATCTCTACTACTGTCAATTTTGGAAATAAGAATGCCTCAAAGGTCTGGTCAGCTAATACTTGCGGAGTCTAGATAGGATACTTTTGTTTAGCTTCTCCTTTCATGTTGAACTTTGTATAGAACTTTAAACTCCCAAATGTTATGTTAAGTATAAACATGGATTATATAATGAAATGACAATGTAAGTAACTTTCATTTTGTTAATGAAATGAGGAATTGTGATATTTGGAAATACTTATGTTATATGTGATGCCATATAAGTTGATGTGATTTCTCTAAGATGTCATTTTCATAGGGTATGTTCTTAAATGTCCTCTATATGTTTAGGCATATGCTTTATGGTAGTGGTGTGTTATAATGATTCCACTATTTTCTTCTCTTTATTTAGATTTTTCTCCAAAAACTTCTCAACCTCTCCCTCAGTTGCATCAACCAGTAATTGGCAGCATTCATCACTCTCTTTAACCAAGTCCAGCTCCTTTTCTTCTTCTTCTTCTTCCTATAAGGTGAAATCAAAATATACAACATTAATTTGATCAATAAAAGAACAGTCTTTAGAAATAGTAGTGGTAGGAACAGATTCAACATTAAACATCGAAAATTCTAATGTTTGTCCCAAAACAGTCATGCTCAGTTTTCCATTCTTCACATCAATCAAGGTATTGGTACTGGCCATAAAAGGCCTCCCTAGGAGTATAGAGTGCTCTTTCCCTTATTGTTTAGCCTCCCCTTTGTCTAAGACCACAAGACTTACAAGAACAATTAATCCTCTAACTTCCACTAACACATCCTCCATTATTCCTTTTGGATAATGAAATGACTTATCAATTAATTACAAACATATGTTTGTAGGTCTTAACTATCCTAGATCCAATTTCTCATAAATATATTGAGGCATAAGGTTTATACTCGCCCCAAGGTCAAGCATACCTTTAACCTCATCACCATTAGCCATTGATATTTGCACAATAAAATGTCTTAGGTCTTATAGTTTGGGGGGTAAATGTGCTGCAGAATTGCACTTGCTACTTCTAAAACCAACATCATTTTTTTAGGCTCAAACTTTCATTTCATGTTGCTTAGTTCCTTGAGGAACTTGACATAAGCTGGAATGTTCCTAATCACTTCTAATAAGGATAGATTAACATTGACCTTAGAAAACATGCCATATAGATAGGAAAAATGTTAATCTTGTTTTAATTACTTAAGGTGGCTTGGACATGGAAATGGTGGTTGATAAGTATCCGTCGCCTTGTGCTGTTTTTGTCATTTATTGTCCTTAGTGTCATGCTTAAGTTGTTCACCCTTTTTCCACTCATCTTCTTCTTTAGTGAGGCTCTCCTTCTCTTAATTATCAGCATCAGACAGTCTAGAAGGAAACTTAATATGATTGTCAATCACTTTACCACTTCTCAGACCAATAATTGCTTGGGCTTGTTTGGGTTGACTAGGCAACTTTCCCTTTTGATTGTTATGCATTTAAGTAACAAATTGCCATATTTGAATCTCAATCCTCTTGATAGATGCTACTAAGGTGTTGAATCTCTTATTTCGTTTATTGATTCTGAGTTTTTACCTGAATGAACGCATTTAGGATTTCCTCTAAAGATGGTTTTCTTAGTAGGTTTTCATTTGAGGATTACCTTTGAAAATAGTTCGACCTTTGAAAATTTTGGTACTGTGGTTGGGGTTGCACTGGTTTGTTGTTGGTCTTCTATAAAAAAATTGGGGTGGTTTCTCCAATCAAGATTGTAGGTGTTTAAATACGGATCATTTCTCTTCCTTAGTTGAAAATCATTAAGTGAGTTTATTTATTCTTCCCCATCTAAAAAAGGTTCGTAAGAATACGAACAAACATTAACTTCATGATGAAAAGTTCAACATATAACATATACCTCTTGATTTGGAACATTTTAGGGTAGTCTTACGGTTAGCATCTTTACATGCCTTATTAACTCAGCTAACTGCATGGCCAATTCCTGATTTGAGCTCACTTTATGAACTCCATCTCTTCTTCCCCTCATGCTCTTTTATTGAGAATTGACCCCCAACATTTTGAAGATCACATACGTTTCTTTGGTTGTCTTCTCTCCCACAGCTCCTCTTGTTGCATTGTCCATCGTGTATTGACATTGTTGTTTTAATCCATCATAAAAGAATTGGTTTTGCATATGAAGTGGAAAATGATGGTGTGGGCATTAGATTAGCAAGAGTTTTAAGTGTTCCCATGTCTCATGGAATGGCTCTCCCTCCATTTAAGTGAAAGTATTTATCTTCATCTGCAACTCAGAAGTCTTTTGACGGGAAGAGAATTTTCCCATGAATTTGTTGTACTCTTCCCATGTAGTCAATGAACTGGGTGGAAGGGTTAACTATGCCTTAGCCCAATCCTTCAATGTGTATAGGAATCATCTCATTTTGAGTTAATCTTCATTTAAGCCATCCAACGGAAAGATTTGAAGAGTAGTGTAGAATTCCTAAATGAAGTTCAAAGGGTCTTCATTGGAACCCCATAGAACGATGGCAGCATGTTGTATTGGATGCTCTTTAATTCATAGTTTTTAATTGCCTCTCCCAAACATATGTATGGTGTGGCAGTACCCATCACTGATATAGCGTACTCCTTTATTACTAATTGTCTTTCACCCATCTTTTGGTTTTCAACTTAATCTTCATGCTTGGGTTCCTCGCGATTGTCTTCAAAGTCCCCTTAAGGTCTTCGTATTCGGTGTAAGTTATCAAGAAAGGGAACTGGTTCACTATATAAAGATCTCCTTCCTAGCATAAACTAAACGAATTCACTTCTAGAGACCTCATCCCTAGCGCACTAACTATGAAAAGTACTAAATTAATAACGAAAATTAACAAAACATTTTAACAAAATAACATAATAAAGCATGTATGCATAAACAAACAAAAACAATCAAAAGCACTTTAGCAAACAAAAACAATCAAAATTAATTCAAGTTTAAACACTAAACACCTCCCCAAAAACGGCGCCAAAACTTGTTGTGTCCAAATAAGTTCTAAAAATACCTAGGCTATCCTACTCTTAAGTATACGAGGTAGTTGCAATGATTACCCAGGGTCGTCACCCACGGAAGTGAAATTAGTCCACTTAAATTAAACTTGAACAAAAGCAAAAATAAAAACAAATGCAATGCTAAGCATTCTATCCTGATTTTTTGAGTGAACTCTTTAAAGAAAATCACAAAATATGTTGAAAAATAAACGAAATCAATTGGAAATAAAGATAAATAGATTAATCGAAATGGAAAATTCTTAAGAATTAATTTCACTAATTTAATCTCCTATGCATGACTAAGGAGAAATGATTGGGTAGTCACCTTACTAAAATTAACAATTGGATTCTAAGATTAACTCGAATAATAAACTAAGTCTAACTTTTGTATTCAACAAGTTATCGTCTGAATTAATTATGAAAACCTGACTGTTAATTACCACTTAAGTTAATATATTTCTAATTCTTAACTTAAGCGTCCATAGTTTCTCGCTCCATATTAAACCTCTTCTCTCTATCCTTCATTTAACACAAAAATGGTGTAAAGTTTGATTATGCTATTACATTCATTCAATTAAGAAACTATAAGAACATCAGAAAACAACATAGTACCTCAATTATGCATATTTGACTAAAATAGCTACATTAATCCTCAAGAAAAAGAGATCAACCCATCACGGAAATAACAAAATTCATCATATTCAAATACTTCTATCCTATCTTTATCAGTTTAAGAAAAGTATTTAAGTAGTAAACTAAGTAAATAATCGAATGAACTATGAAAAGATAACAAATAACAGTTGGCTAAGCTATGAAAGTAACAAATTTAGTAACAACAAGAAACAGAGCAATATATGAACAAAATAAGCAAACAAATATCGGGTGAGTGTGAAGGCGGTGGTCTCTTGCCCCTCTCAAGCTTCCCGCATTAGCTCTCGCCTTTTGCTTCAGCTTCTTCTCTCCAAAATGCTTGCATTGCCTTCCCCTCGTTGTTATGTTTCTCTCTTCTTTCCCTCAGTCGACTGGTCTCTGCTTCCTTTCTCTCTTCTTTGACATCTTTCCCTCTATTTACCTCGAGTGTGCGTTGAGTAAAGAATGAAGAATGGAATGAAAGATGTCGCTGCCACCCACCTATCCTTTCTATTTGTAGCCTCATCTAGGTTTAGGTTTTCATGTTGTCACCTCTGCATATGACATGTGATAAGTTGATGAATAAATAAAAAAAGGGTCACGGAGGTGACAAGTTAAGTCACCCCGTGTCACGGTGGTGACTTAACTTGTCACCATTATGCCACCGTTAAGTTGTCATCATTGTGACACCGTGACTAACACTTAAATGTTAGTCACGGTGGTGACTTGTTATGTCACCACCGTGACTAACATATGGATGTTAGTCACGGTGGATGTTAGTCACTACACTTATCACCAATGTTTTTCTTTTTTTTATTCCTCTTTTCGAGCAAAATTTACGTGACTTTCCCTTTAACCTTCATGCAAAATTTACAAAATAATCTAATTAACATTCATACAATATTCACACCATTTCCACTCAATTTATCTCACATTTAGATCAAAACACAAGGATTTATAACTAGAATCAAGATATGAAGGCAATTAAAAGCAATAGAAACTAGACACAATACCGATGAAGTACAATTCCATGATCTAGAGTCCTACAGAGATAGTGTAATAATCATTTAACAGCAGTCTAATGGTCACTAGTGTGTTGATGCATAAACTGAGATAGTTTATTCACTATATAAGCAATATCAAGGCATGTAAATGATAGATACTAGAGGCTTCCAATAATTGTATAATACTAGGCGGGATCAGAGAGCATGTTGCTGGAGTGAAGGGTAAATATAGGAACAATGGAAACAGGTGTAGTAACAAGCTTCGCATCTGTCATATGTGTTCGAGCAAAGAGATCTTGTATGTATTGTCATTGAGATAGAAAAAGGCCTTAAGAGTGGGGAATCACTCAAACTCTGAGAAATTAAGTTAGTGGTCCAAGATCCTTGAGGGAGAATCTACTAGCCAGGAGGTGGATGAACTTCTGTACAACCTATAATGATTATGTCTCAACATAAACTAGAAGAAAAAGCAGAGTCCTATATTTTTTGAAGACAAATAAAGAGGTATCTGTATGAGAGTTGGTGAATCCAAAGATTACAAAAAAGTGGTCCTAGATCCTTGAGGGAGAATCTACTAGCTAAGATGTAACATACCGTTTCCATATAACGGGTCGAACCATAGAAACGGGTATATGTGAGATCAATCGGAGAAATTAGGAAAACACATCTCATGCTCATGCATTTGTGAACAGTGATTTTTGCACATGAAAA
>JANQBM010000220.1:26042696-26056348 GCA_025594535.1 Erythroxylum domingense
GTTGTTTAGGTGAATTATGATGTTTTAGATGGATTGGAATTAATGGAAAATTGAGTATGTGTGTGCTGTGATTTTGTAGCCTAATGGTTAAGGATATGTTGTAAGATAGTTTCTAGTGAAATTATGAAGTGAATTGACTGTTGAATGGTGTAGAAAAGGTGTGGAAGATGTAGAATGAGAGTCAGAATCAAAATCTGGAAATTGTGCTTGTATGTGTTTTCAGTGTTTCTTCCATAACTTTTTACGTGGATGTGCAATTGAGATGACATTTGCTTAAAAGAAACTAGAAGAGCTTAGCTACATTTCTTGTGGAGGAAGTGAAGTCTAATTCTGACTTTAAGAGTTCTTAATTTGGACATTAATGTAAGCATATGTGTAGGCATGAACAGTGTAATTTAATGACACTAAAGTTGGATTTTGTGATCAGAAACTTTGGGAACTAATCTGGGTTGATTTAGGCAAAATTTGCTAAAGTGATCTTCATGAAAGTTATAGATCTTCTTGTTAACTTTCTATCGCCATAAAGTATGAATTTTTTTTATATAAGGATTGAAAGTTATGAGTTATTGAATTTCGGATGTCTTTTGAAGAATTGATGCTTTGTTGTGTGAAATTGCCTCTAAGTGTAAGATTTTTTGCATATTGTGTTCTGAGGCCAATTCTGGATTATTATGGTCTGAATTGGAGGAATGAAAGTTGTAGCTAACTATTATAGCTTTTCAATGATATATAATATGCAATTTTTGGATGTAGGAATTGGAAGTTATGAATTTTTGAAGTTGGATATGGTTTAGGTACTAATGTAACAGGGCAGAAAGTTTGATTGTGAATTTGACCTAGTTAGATGTAGAATTTGCTTTTTAATTCTTTATAAGAAGTGTAGAGCTTGTTCTGATCTTTCCATTTCTATAAAGCATGGAATTTTTAAGTAATGGAATAGGAAGTTATAATGCCTGAAATTTGTGTTATTGTTTTGGGGTATGATTGATAGGACAAACCTCTTTCAAGTGATGTTTGACCCATTTATAGGTGGAATTTATTTGTGAGTCCTTTATGAAAATTGTATATAGTTTTGTTAGCTTTCCATTGATACCAAATTTGTGAATTGTGGAGGTCTGTGTAAACAGTTATGTGACTTGTAAGAATATAGGTTTCGGATGAGGAAGGTAATGAAGACGAGAGGCAGGTTGCGATCGTTCAGCGAAACGGTCGCAACAAACGGCAGCACAAAACAGCGGAGTCGCGATAGCGACGAGAGCAGTTACATCACGCTCCTCGCGAGCGCGACCACGAGGCAGTCGCGACTGCAAATGGTGAGTGGCAATTTGGTAATTTCCTTGTCATCCGAACCCTTTGCCATATTTTGCTCATAACTTGGCCATCCGACCTCCGATTGACCTAATTCTTGAAGCGTCGGATTCTTAAGTCCTTTATCTACCTCTCCATGGGACTTAGTGAATTGTTTTGATTAATTTGGATATTTGGGAGTGAGTTAAAGTGAGTGGTAATTTTTGTAATTATCTTTGACATTCAATTGTTTATAACTTTTGTATCCGACCTCTGATTGACCTCATTTTTGAAGCGTTGGACTTCTAAAATAGTCCTCTACCTCTCCGTATCAATTTGTGATTTCTTTTTTTTTAGAGTGTTAGGAATTATTGGATTAAATCCTAAGTGAGTGGACCGATTAAAGAAATATGTTCGGACTTAATTTTTGATTGAAACCGGGATTGTCATGAACATGCATCGTACATATTCCTCATAAATGTTTATAATTGTGAAAAATTATTAATGTGTGTGCAACAAATTGCACTAATGGATTATGCAGGTTAAACAGTCCGCAGTCAGGCGGCAGTTAGGCGTTCCAAAAAAAGAAAACGAATGCTAATCTGGAGCATACTGTGAGTGACCTAGATGGTTTCCCTCAATCTTTCTGTTCTTTATAAATTGTGGAGAATAATGGTGGGAAATTGTATGTTTGCTTGTGGATTCCGGACAGAAGGTCTGATGACTGAATATGGGGAGTTATGACATAGAAGTGTTACTTGTGTGTGAATTATGACCTATGTGCTTCAATGTGATTAATTGTGATTGTGCTTATTGTGAGAAATTGATTTATTGAGTTATAGGCACGTATGTATAATTGTGACATGTGCCTATTTGTGTCATATGCATTTCATTCATGAATGCATAATCAGATTAATGACAGTTGTGACCGGAGCAGCCACCGATTAATTTGGAGCCTCGAGCTCCACAGTGATTCAGAGCCTTAGGCTCAACGATTGAATTGGAGCCTCGAGCTCTACAGTGATTCAGAGCCTCAGACTCAACGATTAATGCGCCCATATTGGGACAGTTTCAGGCGCTCGATCATAACATCGTAATAAATTGGAAAAGTGTCATATGAGCATTTCATATGCATTTGTTGAATGTGTTTGACTGAGTGAAAGGCTTAATGCCTTATACTGTGTGAAACAGTGAAACAGTGATTGTGTGAAACAGTGAAATATCTGTGAAATGTTTAATGTGTGGATAATTGTGCTATACGCTCAATGTGTTGTATGAATTGAGTGGACCATCGATGATGGTTACCTCACTGAGTTTGTAAAACTCACCCAAAATTTGCAATTATTTTTTAGGACTCAGAAGAATACCCCATTAGGCAACGGGAGTATGTCTATTGCATATGAGAGAAAGAAGAAGTTGAGATCAGTTCGCGTCTACATTGTGTCTTTTTATTTTTACACTGAATTGTATTTTCTGCAAATTGTTGTATTACTTGTACTCAACTATTACAGTTCATAATAATTTTGGGAAGATGTAAATGAATGATAATGATTGTATTGTTGTAATTTGAAATGGGCCCAATTGGCTAATAAAAGTTTCTTTTGATTACATTGTTTGTATCAAATGGTTGTAAAACAAAGTGAACCGTTTTGGTTATTGATTTTCTGTAATTTATGTTTATGGACGAAAAAAATGTATACCGACTTTAAATTGTTAAGTGATGTGGCACACCACCCTCGCGGGGCACGGATTCGGATATCACCATCGATATCAGGTTCGGTTCCAGCGGGAGTGGGGTGTTACATAAGAGGTGGATGAACTTTTGTACAACTTCATCATTGTCACCTATAATGATAATGTCATAAAAAAAAACTAGAAGAAAAACCATGGTCCCATATTTTTTTAAGACAAATGGAGAGGTATTTGCATAAGAGTTGGTGAATCCAAAGATAACAAAAAAGTGATGCAGCTCATGATACCAGGCTCAAGGAGCCTGTTAAGACCATAAATAGCCTTACGAAGTCGGCAGACATAATAAGGATGATCACAATCAATAAAGCCCTATGGTTGAGTCATATATACATCCTCAAAAAGGGTACCATAAAGAAAGGCATTGTTGACATCAAGTTGATGAAAAGACCATCCGCAACTAACAATAAGGCTGAGAACAATTTGCATAGTGGTAGGCTTGACAATTGGACTGAAAATGTCAGATAATCAATACTAGAGCATTAATGGAACCCTTTGCAATAAGGTGAGCCTTGTATATGTCAATAGAGCCATCGGATAAATACTGAGTACAAAAAAGCTATTTTCAACCAATAATATTCTATGTGGGATTTGTGGGAACAAATTCCTATTTCCCATTTCAAACAAAAGCATCATACTCACCAATCATAACCTAACACCACGTAGGATCTTTGATGGCTTAAGTTATAGTTGTTAGTTCAAGGTCCTTAAAGCAGTAAGTTGAGCAGTCAAGTTTAGTTTTGTGATCAGTTTGTGAATGTTGTTTTTGGATCTAGTAACAATAACTCAAGGAGGAGAGGCAACAAAAGTGGAACTGGAGCGGGTTGGGTTAGCTATAGAGTTATATGATAATAGTGGAGGGGAGAGTGGGAGAGGTGATATGGAAGTGGATAAGGGGAAGGTGTGGGCAGTATTTGATCTATAAGGAGTATAGATGTTACTGCCATAGATGATGTGTCGATAGCTAGGAGGAGAGACACAGAAGGATACCAGTGAGAGACAGATTTAGAGGAAAGATGGTCTAAATGAGATTGAAGGGAAGTGAAAGGAAAAATGGACTTAAAAAATTTGACATGATATGACATATAGATACAAGAGGAGGTCAGTTCAAGATAGAGATAGGCAGTTTGAGTAACAAAGTAACTAAGAAAGACACAAGGGGAAGAGCTAAGGGCAAGTTTATGAGATGAGTATGGCTGTAGCTATGGATAACAAAGGCAACCAAAACTATGAAGTTTTGAGTAGTTTGGTGGAGTGTCAAAAAGTTTACCATATGGAGAGAGGAGATTAAGTGTTGGAGTGGGTAAACAACTGATGAGATAAACAATAGTGGAAAAAACTTAAGACTAGTAGGATAGGGGTATGGATGTATGAGAAAGTAAACAAAAACCTGTTTCAACAATGTGACAATGACGACATTCAAAGTATCCATTGTGTTTTAGTGTGTGAGGAGGAGAAGTGAGATAAGAGATGCCATTGGAAGCAAGAAAGGAAGCGAGAGCTTGGTATTCCCTCGCCCCCCTCCCCTCTATTATCTTAATAAAGTGTGACAATTTTCTCATTAAACAAGTTTTCAACAAATGATTTAAATCAAACAAAGGTATCATGAGCATGTGATTTTTGCTTGAGTAGGTAAAACCAAATATATTTGTAAAGTGGTCGACAAAAATAACATAGTACTTGAAATCATCAACAGAAAGGACAGGAGAGGTCTACACGTCAGAAAATACAATTTCTAGAGTGGAGGAAGTGACCAGAGAAGAGATTGAGAAAGGTAACTTGTCGCTTTTATTACATTGACATGAATTGCAATTGAGATTCTCATTTAAGAGATTTGACAATTCTAGGTGAAAATTAGAAACAGTGTACCTATAAATAAAAGAGGACAGATGCTTGAATCTATAATGCCAAATAGACAGAATGGTCATGATGCTAGAGAAAGCAACTAATGGTAAGGACTTGACAGGAGAGACCAGTCACTCGTACACAACATCCTTATTTCAACCCTCTGTGAAGATCCTTCATAAGAAAAGAAGTAGGTAAGAATTCAATTGAAGTTTTATTGGATTGGAAAAACTGAAAAATAGAAATAAGATTCTTTTTCATGGTAGGAACACAAAGAACATTATTCAAGGAAAAGGTATGTGAAGGAGTGTGTGGAGATTTTGAACCAGTGTGGGTGATAGAGAGACTCATGCCATTTCCAATCACAATATCATCAGAACCATTATAAGGTGTATGCATAGAAATATTGTGACATGATGCAAAGTTCCACTGTCAAGAAGTCAGCTAGAATTGTCAGGCATCTTGGAGATTGTGAGGTTTGCTCGTGGTTGCCATGGTTCTATGCTACAGGATTGCCATTTTGGAGCTTGACATGAGGTTGGAGGTGGTTATAGGTGCAGATGCATATGACGAAACACAAGGCATTGTGTGATAGTGTGACCTTGAGTACGACACTATTGACAACGACCTAGGAATGGTCGAGGAGAAGGATGACTGCTCTTTTCATGGTGTTAATGGAGCCTGGGACAAGAACATTCATTGATGTGCACTGACTTTGGTGTCCACAATTTCTAAGAGTGAATTAGGAATGAGCCGAATTTACAATGGTAGGAAATGGAGAGGATTTGGATTGATGGATGCGCAGTGATAACTCTTTATTGATTAACTTTTCATGGAGTTCATCAAATGAAATCGGTGTGTCGCAGCCATTAATAACATCAACGATGGCCTTGTAATTTCATCAAGGCCATCGAGAATTTTCTTAATAAGATCCTCATGATCCATAGGTTTACCAATTGTCACAAGTTCGTCAGCACAAGTTTTAATAAACTACATATAGTCAGAGATTGTTTTGGTACCCTTAGTAGCTTGCTTTATTTGTTCCTTGATCTGCTTGATGTGTCTACAAGAAGGCCTAGCATAAGTGTTAGAAAGAAATTGCCAAGAATTTTTTGATGTCTATGATTGAGAAATAAGAGGTATGAGAGACGAGGTGAGAGAGCCATAAGAGCAACAAAAATGAGGTTATATTGGCGAAACATTTTTTTGGTATTCTAAATTAGGAGTGGTAGTATTATTTGTAGTGATTGTGGCTGAGGGAGAGGTACGACAGCCATCAATAAACTTGTAAATATCATAACCTATTAAAATTGCTTCCATTTGGAGTTTCCAAGAGAGATAGTTGGTAGAGGTGAGTTTGATGGAGTTGTTAATATCGATAACAGCAAGAGGTTTGGCGGGTTCATATGTATTAGGAATTGTTAGTTAATTGTTTTCATTAGCCATGGTATTGTCTATGTGGTAGGTGCTTGAAGAAGAAATAGGAAAAAGAAGGAGAAAAAGGTTTAAAATTCCAAAGACGATGACTCTAATACCATAAAGATATTGCAAGGAAGAAGAATTATGGCATTTTACTTTTCGCCACTACAACAAAAAGTACTTTAAGCAACATTATATTTGCAACAATTTTAAAATATGTTACTTGAAATTAATACAATGTAACACTTTTAAAATCATAGCCTGTAATAATATTAAAAAGCAATAATAATAATAAATTGTTGCCATATGTTTAAAAAAGCAACAAATCTTAATACTTCCCTAAACATTAACAATTTTGAAACTTTTCCTTAATCCTTCTTTTATATTCTTTGTTTCTCTCTACTTCATCTCCTCAGCAATGAAGTATGATTTCTGAAACCGAAAAAGCTCATTGTATAACACATAAATCCTACCATTTAGGCCCACTTCATCGCCATCAATGTCGTCAAGTCACCCGATGTATAGTCATTCTTTATATTCAAGAGTTAGTCAATTTGGTCCGTTCATCGGTTCTTCTTTGGATCATCACCAAGAATCTCTTCACCAAACTTCTACTCCTTTCTATTCTTCTAGTGATTTTGATCTCGAATACAGATTTGTATTCTTATGGATTGATAGCTTTTACAATTGGAGGATTTCAATACGTAATTATATCAAATCTCTCTATGTGAACATTGAATCAAATGCTTGATTGATTACTGTTTTGTGTTTTTACAGCTAGATGAGGAATTCGAGTAACCCTAAAGCTTAAGTTTTTTTATGCTTTTAACTTTTTGATGTTTATCTAACTTATTATGCTTTCCTTAAATTGGGTATTGTAGCCTCAATTAGCTCCTTTGTCTCTTTCCCTACTCATTCACTTCTTTCTCTTCGTCGACTCTACGAAACTGGATCAGGTACTCCTATATATTATGGGTTTTTCTATGTATAAATTTGTAATTTTCTATGTTCTGAAGAATGCGAGTTCTATTAATTGGCGTGGTGATTGCTATTTGGAGATCAGAGATAGATTTCTAATTTTTAGTTTGTTTCCATTAGCATATTATGCTTTAAGATTGTTCAACTGAAACTTCCAACTGCAACCTTCACAATCTTCTTATCTCAATTTTTTCCTTCTTCTTCTATTCTGAATGTTGTGAAAATCGATCAGATTAGAGCAAGTTCTTAGCTAAATAAGACTGAAGGATAGTAATGAACACATAAATTTTATTTGAAAAACTCCTAAATTAGGGTAAAAACCACAGGCAAGGATAAAAGAATTTTGCTAATAAGAAAATTCAAGAATTACAAGGAGAAAACTACACTTACAAAAATACACAAAATATTTTTTGTATATCTCTTTTTTCTCTTTCTCACCTCACGTCTCTCTTTCTTTTGTTCTACCCATATGCAATCCCTTTGTTCATCTTCTGCCTATTTATAGGCAGGAGAATGAAGATATGGCCAAGCATGGTAGGCACCAAAATGCCTACCATATTTGACTTCCACTTTGATAAGCACCGCTTTCGGTGCCAACCATATTTGACAATTATCCCACTTGAAAATTTGATTGATAGTCAATTAGATCTTCACACTATTCTTTTCACCTTGCCGCTTCATATTGCTTATGTCTCTATCAGGCCATACGAGGATAGACACCACATAAACTTATCAACATTGATTGCTTTTATCATAAAATCTTCCAGGTTATCCATGATATGAATTTTCGGAATATCCACCGTTCCTTCTTCCACTTTCTCATGAATGAAGTGGTATTGATCGATTGTGTTTTCTCTTTGAATGAAATAATGGATTCCTTGCAAGATGCAACGCACTTTGGTTATCACAAAACAATGTAATATTCTCCTGTTTATACCTAAATTCTTCCAACAACATCTTCAACCACACTGGTTCTTTACTGGCTTGTGTAGCTACTACATATTCTGCTTCTGTTATTGACGTAACCACAACTGACTGTAGTTTTGAAACCCATCTCACAACTCCTTTAGCTAGCGTAAATGCATATCCTGTAGTAGATTTGCTTTTATCAAGATCACCTGCATAATTAGCATTAATATATCCTTTGACAGTAAAATCTGATCCTCCATAATATAATGCAACATCTGAGGTTTACTTGATATATTTAAGAATCCTCTTAACTGTATTCCAATGCTCTCGACCAGGATTTGCCATGTATGGACTAACCAGTCCCACTGTATGTGCAATGTCTGGTCTTGTACAAATAATAGCGAACATTAAGCTTCCCACTATTGATGCATACGGTACTCGAGACATCTCCATCCTCTCTTTTTCATTGCTAGACTCATATTTGAGGATAACTTGAAATTAACAGGAAAAGGGGTATAAATTAACTTACAATCTTGCATATTAAATCATCACAAGATCTTCTTCAAATAATTCTTCTAAGAATCTGATTATTATTTCTGTCTCGGTAAATTTACATCCTTATAATCTTGTTTACTGGTCCCAAGTCCTTCATTTCAAATTCCCTAGCCAACTGTGCCTTCAATTCTTTAATATGATCATTGTTGGGGCCTACTACCAATATGTCGTCTACATACAATAGTAAGACTATAAAATCATATTTCTCAAACCTCTTGAAATATGTATAAGGGTCTGCATTCAGTCTGCTGTATCCACAGCTCATGATGAAGGAATCAAATCTCTTATACCTATACCTCGGCGCCTGCTTTAAACCATACAGAGATTTGTTTAACTTACAAACCAAGTTCTCTTCCCTTTTTCTTCAAAACCTTTTGGCTGGAGCATATAAATTTCTTCTTCAAGATCTCCATAAAGAAATGTAGTTTTCACATCTAACTACTCAAGAAGCAAGTCAAATGTAGCACATATCGCTAGAACTACTCGAACTGTAGTGAGTCGAACTACGGAAAAAAAATATTTCATTAAAATCAATACCTTCTTTCTGAGCATATCCTTTTACTACCAATCTAGCACGATATCGCTCCACTTGACCATCACCACTCCTCTCGATCTTGTAAACCCATTTATTACCAATAGGCTTTCTTCCTTGTGGTAGTGATACTAGCTCCCATGTCTTATTCTTATGCAAAGCTTCAATTTCTTCCTACATTGCTGCCATCCACTGAGATGCATCTAAACTATTCATTGCTTCTTGAAGAGTTGATGGCTCTCTATCCTCAGTTAAAAGACAGTATGCAATATTGATATCTATAATATAATCTGAGTGCCAATTTGTTGTTCTTCTTTTGTGAGTTGATCTCAGAGTATCTGAAACATCATATTCGACTAGTTCTTGCTCCTCTTGCTCTAGTGCTGCTTCAGAAGAAACATTTTGATTAACTTCCCTATCGACTTGTACCATTATTGTTTCTGGATTTTCTTATACAGTGCCAACATTTTCTACTTGCTCTTGATCCTTATCTTCCATAAAGATAACATCCCTGCTGATAACAATCTTGTGGGTAGTGGGATCCCACAGACGATACCCCATTACTCCTTTAGCACATCCTAAGAAAATACATCTTCTGGATTTTGGATCCAACTTCGTAGTTTCTTGGGCATTGAACATCACATAGGCATGACTTCTAAATATATGGAGGTTGGAATAATCCACCAGTTTACCAATCCACATCTCTATAGATGTCTTCAACTCAATTGCTATTGATGGAGCTCGATTCACTACATATTAGGCAGTATTAATCTGTACATACTCCCTTTAGTATGTACAGATTTGCAACAATCTTCTCTGCTTTCATAAATACCAGTGCTCCTTTAATCACTTTTATGATCTTGTTTTGAATCTTAAATCTGAAACTGAGATCATCTAGTTGTCCTACAGATAACAAATTCTTCTTCAGGCCATCCACATGTCGTACTTTTTCAATAGTCTGAGTTGTCCCATCATACATCTTTAGCTTGATGGTGCCGATACCAATGATCTTCATAGCTTGATTATTACAGCTATACACAAATCTCCCAGAGACAGATTCATACTAGTGGAACCAGTCTCTTCGAGAGATCATATGAAAAGTAGCTGCTGAATCGAGAAGCCATACATCAACAAATCTTCTCTTACCTCTAATAGTCGTTGTCGCTTCAAAGACCATTACACCTCCATCATCTAAAGTAGTTGCTGCATTTCCTTAAGGAATATAATCTTTCTTATTCAGATTCTAACAATCATTCTTCAGTGCCCTTTTTTTCCACAATTGTAGCACTTGAACTTCTTCTTACTCCTAGATATTGATATACCATGACTATAACTCCCACTCATGCCACGTTCTATTGATCTTCCTCTCATCACCATCAAGGCCTCCACTTGTTGCGAATTTGCCAGCCTATCTTCCTTATTTTTGCGTCGACTCTCTTCGTCCAGAATAACAGCTACACTATTGTCGAATACTAGTGTGCTTATGTTGTTTGTTAAATTGATGACGAGTTGATCATACGAATCTGGTAGACTTTGAAGTAGAAGCTCTACACGTTCGCTTATCTCTATTGTGTGCCCCAATGATGTGAGTTGGGAAAATATAGTATTTAAAGTATTTAAGTGCTCCATCACTGAAGCGGATTCTGCCATGTGTAAAGTGTATAGTTTCCTCTTCAAAATTTTTTTGTTGTGGAGTAATTTGACCTCGTACAATTTTGTGAGATGATCCTAAATTTCTTTTGTCGTCTTCTTCTCCTCTATGCTTGATAACATCCTATCTGCTAGTGCCAGATGAAGATTTGCAATAGCATTCTCGTCCATCTCATTCCACTTTTCATTTGTGATTCTAGCTGGCCATTCACTAATGGCCGCCAAATAATTATCTTTTCTTAAAGTAGCCTTCATCTTCAACTTCCACAATGAAAAATTACTCCCATTGAACTTTTCAATCTCAAATTTTACTGCCATTGCTTCTATCACGAGCAGAATTTAGCTCTCACTATTGCATATGAATAGTACTTATATGTATAAATAGTACCATATATGTGAATAGTACTGTATGCATATGTATGAATAGTGATGTACACGTGAATAGTTCTATATACTTGAATTACAATAACTGAACAGTTTAATGCACGAACAGTTGTCACCTTTGAGGTTATGTTCATCAACTTTCACTGTGCTCACCTAAACTCTGAACGGATTGCGCCAAAAAATTTGTCGTAATTTTCTCACCTCGCTCTGATTTACTTATTGTGAAAATCGACTGGATTAGAGCAGGTTCGCAACTAAATAGGACTAAAGGAATAGTAATAAACACACAATTTTACGTGAAAAACTCCTAAATTAGGGTAAAAATCACAGGCAAGGATGAAAGAATTTTACTACTAAGAAAATTGGAGAATTACAAGGAGAAAACTACACTCATAAAAATACACAGAATATTTTTAGTGTGTCTCTTTTTTCTCTTTCTCACCTCAAGTCTCTCTTTCTTTTGTTCTACCCATATTCAATCTCTTTGTTCATCTCCTGCCTATTTATAGGGAGGAGAATGAAGGTATGGTGAAGCATGATAGGCACCGAAATGCATATCATATTTGACTTCCACTTTGATAGGCACCATTTTCGGTGCCTACCATATTTGACACTGGAACCATCAACTCATCAACTCCTCAATCATACCTCTGTTAACCCTTTTTATCTCTCTTATTGTATGCTAGAGACGTCTCAGAATTGCTCTCCTTCTTAGTGGTGGAGTTGACAGCAACGTTTCTCTCCGACTCCTTCATTTAATCAAATGTGATTGCACTACTTTTTACCTAAAAATCTGATTTCAAATAAGCTTGTTTATTTTCTTCTTTTCTCCAGGATTATACCAAAACTTGGAACTTTGTCCTCTGCAAACCATCATCATTTATAAGTGGTTGTTACTGATGCTTTGTCTTGGTTAGGAAGACTTTGAGAACTTATTGTCAGATTGCCCTTAGGAAAAGGATTTGAATTAACTTACCTTTGTTTGCTTACTTGTTTCGCTATTTGACATTTAAAGTTCCATTTAATTGTAACAGGACTATCCTTTGTTTCAAAACATAGTTAGAAGTCTACAATATGTAGATCTTATTCCGTCTTTTGTTGATTTTATTCTATGAAATTTTTAATTGAATGTAAATATAACGAATTTCAGGTCTATATTCCATTAGAAGTTGTGCATTTGACTGATGAATATTGGAAATTTGTGGTATTTATTTCCTCCTATTATGCACTTGAATTATTTTCTTACACTCTTCTATATATAGTTAAATGCTTACTTTAGTACCCATCTCCTGGAAATTGAAAACCTAGTTTTGCTTTCCTTATTCAATGAAATTTGTAATTGCCATTAGGCAGAGTGTTCATATGTGAAGTTTTTATGTTCAAAATAAATCTAATCTAGATGTTAAACTTCTAGTAATGAACTGGAAAATAAATGCCACATCAATGTTTGTAGCTAGCTATATGACCAATAACTTTGATGATTTTCCATGTAGCTTACATCATAAAAGAGTATCGATATGATCGAACTCTTAATCCAGATGTTCTTTGCAATACCAGGATTAAGTTTCGTATATGCTAGTGAAAACATCATTGTTTTATTTCCATAAATATGCAGGAACATCATTTTTCATTGAAAATCTTTATGTTTCTTTACTAAAATGAAAATCAGGTGCTTTATGGAAGCCATTAATAGTATGGAGTTTAATTATGTAGCTTCTGGGCATTATGAAAATTTTATTCATCCATCTCCGAGCAAAAAAAAAAAAGCCTTACTTTCTAGAGCTCTCAAAAGACATGGTAACTATCTCATATGCCTAAAGTTTGTACATTTATTTGCATCTATTTCTTGGATATAGTTCTTCATCTTCCATTATTTTAATTGAGTGAAACGTCATATGGTTTATTCTAAATAAGAGGGAACAATTCTCTAAAAAAACAATGTGTAATGTTGCTTTCTCATGAAAAATGTTAGGGTTGTGGACTATGAATTTCCATTCATAATTTAGAAATTTATTACTAACAAATGAAGTTGTTCTCTGCTACAAACTCGTATAAATTTTGTTCAATACATGCTCAAAAAGAAGCCAAGGTGGACTAAAGTTATAGATCTTATGCTTATTTATTGTAATCTTTTCAAAGTTTTTATGTTTTCTGTAGCACCCCACTCCTACAAGACCCGAACCCGACATTAATGGTGATATCCGAGTCTGTGCTCTGCGAGGGTGGCGTGCTAAAACACTCAATTACTCAGAAAATCGATATAAACATTTTTTTATCACAAACATGATACACAACAATTCACAACCAAATCGGGCCCAATTCATTTCATAACCATTTTGAATCA
>JANQBM010000220.1:26062377-26083577 GCA_025594535.1 Erythroxylum domingense
CATCACTCCCATTTATTTTTGTTTTTGAAATTGTATTTTTGATAACAAAGCTTTAGATGCATTTTTTTGTTTAGCAATGCTACTTTCATGTAGTTTCCTTATTTTTGAGACATTATGTATTGGGCTAAGAAAATGCCCCCTAAAGCTTTGTATGAATGGTATATTTGAGTTTTAATGAAGAATTTTCAGAATTCAGGAAAATTGAGTTGATTGTTCTACTGGATTGAATTTTTGTGTTTGTTGTTGCAAAATAGCCTCAAGGATAGTTTTTGAGTGTTCTAAATTTCTGAAGCCAATTCTGGGCTGATGTGGACTGAATTGGATTAAGTAGTCTTCTGCAAAAATGTAGAGGATTTTCAGAGTTTTCCATTGATGTATCATTTGCTATTTTTGGATGTGGGACTTGAGAGATATCAGAAGTTGAAGTTTGCTGCAGATGTTGTTAAATGATTTGTGTTTGCTGTGTTTTGGAGCCAATTTCTGGGCTGATATGGATTAAATTCAGTTAAGTAGTTTTCTGGAAAGTTATAGAGGGTTTACATAGCCTTCCAATGAAGTATCATGTATTGGCTTTGGATGAGGGAGTTGAAAGATATGGCTTATTGAATTTTAGGACAGATGCTGCCAAAATTTTCATTTTCTGGGCAGAAACTTTGAATGACTTTTTTACCCTCATAGCGTTTGAAATTGTTCTTGAAGTCTTGATGGAAGATGTGCATTTTGTTGTGATCTTTCTGATGATATGAAGTATGAGATTTTTGGACCTTAGGGTGGAAAGTTAGAGTGTTTAGAATTCTGCTGCCTTTTTAAGTGTTCTTCATTTTCTTTGTTGAGGCAGACTTTTTGAAGTGGATTTTGAGGGTCTTAGATGCCAAATTGGTTTTTTTATTCCTTCAAAAAAGTTTTATAGTGTTCTTTTAGCTTTCCATTGATACCAAATTTACAAATTTTGGAGTTTTGAGCAAGAAGTTACGAATTTTTGAAGTCCTGCTAGTTTGCGACTTTCAGAAATTTTCTGAAAGTCTCGATCGTTTGCCTCTGATTTACGGAATCTTCAATTTTTTATTTTTTTATTTTCGTTTATTTTTCTTTTCTGATTTTTCTTAAAAGACTTCTTTTGATTTTTCTACCAAATTAAATATGTTTGGATTGTTTTTGGACATGGATTTATTTTTATAAATAGGGGGAAATTATTTTTACCCTTCAAAAAAATTTAAATCATATGAAAGTCATTATTATCCATTTTAATTAAATCATTGTTATCTATTAAATTGTGTATTAAAAATTTTTCTGAAATTTTTGTTCTTGATTGACTTATTTTAATGTCTATGCTTATTTTACGATCCCACCACGCATTTTTTCCGGGGTCAACACTTATTGAATTTTTTTTATGATTTACCTCAAATTTTTGCTCGGAGGTAAGCTAAATGAGTTTGTTCATTTTAAATATCATTGGTGGGGAATTCCTCCCTTGTGGGAACGCGTCCAGATGTCACGTAGGACGTCGGGCCCGTGACCCACCTGGGGAGGGGTTCCAGCAATATGAATGTGTTTAAGTCATGTTTTTGTATGATTGACGAACAATAATGTATGTTTTGTTTGATAGAAGTCTTTGCGATATAATTGAAATGATTTTAATGAGGAAATGAAGTAGAAATGATGGACTAAGCGTAAGATTGTTTGGTTGTAACATATAAAAGAGTTAAAAATATTGAAAATTGGAAGACAATGGCTGGAATATGTTAGCTGCACATGTATCTGTATTGTGGCCATATCTTGATCTGTGAATATCCAAATTCGATAGATTTTAATGTCGTTAAACTAGAACCAAATGGCTACAATTTTCATGAAGTAATTGATTTCGAATTCTATCCTTAAGGGCCTTGAAATTTGACTTGAAGTTAAATTATGGCATAGGCTACAGCACTACCCTTAACAGAAATCATATCCTATTTGTTATTGAATAAACGGTATTGATGTATGCCGAATCATATCAATTTGTCTACATAAAAGTTGTATCTTATTCTGTTATCTTTCTATTGGTATAAAGTTTGTAATTTTGGGGTATCAGAATTGAGAGATATGAGTTCTACAAGTTGGAGTGCACATGCATGATCATGCACTAGCAAAATTTCGAACATGCACAGTCTGTAGTGTTTGGAACATAACTCATGGAATAATGAACCAAATTGAATGATTTTTATTTCGTTTGAAACTTAAGACATAAAATAATATTTTATTAGAAGATATTATTGTCTAAAAACGTCAGTTTCTAGTCAAAATGGGTATACCAATCTGAACCGAAATCTGTCCTAAGAAAAACTGAAAAATTGTCTGTCACCATCGTGTCAAGGACCACTACGATCATGGGCAGTGCTTTTACATGGAAATGTTTTGATTTGTGCAATGGTTGAACTAATTAAGGATACAGAGCTTAACTATAATGCATTTGGACTTAGTTAGGCTTGAATGAAGCTTGAATTGAACCTAGAATGATGCTTGGATTTAAGTGACTAAATGTGTGATATGTGTGAGTTGATAATTGAGGTTATAACTTAGTGAATGAATTGTTTATATCAAAGTAACAAAAGCATGAGTATAGTGGGAATGAAGATATACATATGATATTATTTGAAATGAAAAATAGTTGAGTAAAATGTATTAAGTAAAGGTGAATGAGAATTGGATATTATAAGAGCATATAATGCTAGAAAAGAAATGATGGAGATGGATTAATGATATTAGAATCACCAAGTATTCTTGAGGTGTAAACCTAAGAATAAGCTAGACACATACATAATGATGTGGTTAATGACCAAGTGATGTGATTAAAGCAATATACCCGGAATAGTCAATATGAGCATGTATTGTACATTACACATATACATATGTGTATAATAGAATGTTTATGTGATTGTGCAATTAATAATGTGTGTGCAATATGTGTATTGCATAATGTTGATATACAGGATGGAATGCCAACATCCAGTCATTTTCAGATCATAGAAGCTAATGCTAATCTAGAGCGTACTGTGAGTTAACCTAAATGGTCTAATTTTTATTGTTTTTTCTATTTTAAAACTCTGTATTAAATTATGTGATGTGAATGTGTTGATTCTGAACAATAAATGTACGAGGCATTTGATGCATGTATAAACCATTGGATGTGCTCCTTGAATGTCAATTTGACTGAATAAGTGATTCTTAATTTAAATGTTGAATGTCAGACCAAGGTTCGTGGAGAAATGTGAATGAGAATGTGAACGTGAATGTGAAAATGTAAAATTGAGCACCATTGATTAACTGAATGGATGTGATGCATTTCATTACGTGAATGCATGACAACATAAAGGCTGTTGTGATTAGAGTAGCCACTGAAAAAGAGCTTAAAGCTTAGAAAGTGAAAAAGAACTTAAAGGTCAAAATGTGGTAAGAGCCTCTGACTCACTATGTAAAATGAGCCCTGTGTCCCCAGCGGATAAGGGATAGTTATTAATGAGCCTAGTATCCACAATGGATACCGGATAGTTATAGGCACTAGGTCATAACAATAACAATTGAAATTGAGTCTCATGAGCATTGCTTAGGCATTTGATATGTATGATTTAAATGATGGAAATAAATAGTTGAATGATTTCTGATGTGAAATATGAATTAAGTGACTATAAAGTGTATATGATTCAACATGTTGATTAGTGAAATGACGTGAATTACATGATTACATGATTACATGAATTGTTGTATTCTGTGATTGAGTGAGCCATCGAGGATGATCCACTCATTGAGTTTGCAAAACTCACCTCAAATTTTGCAACATATTTTTTAGGCTCAGAGGAGACACCCAGTTAGACCAACTAGAGTCTAACCATTGCATTTAAGTAAAGGATAGAGGACGGGATCAATTGGCATCTGCATATGTTTTCCATTATTTTTGTATTAAAGTATGTATTCCGCAAATACTGTACCATGTGTAAGTGAATAATTCTGATATGTAATGATTTTATAACTGAAAGGGTTTCAAATTTATAAAGGGCCTAAATTATTACTAGAATTATGCAATGTGTATATTGTTTTTCATAATTATGATTGAAATTGTTATTATTAAAATAGGTCACTAATGATTATTAGTTTTTCAAAAAATGTGTGTAATGTTTGAAAAAAATTTACAGTGAGTTCTGTTTGACTGCTCTAGCACGCCACTTTCACAGGTTGTGTGTCCGAATGTCCTCGAGATGTACAGATAGATGCTAGGTAGAAGTAGGGTGTTACAGTTCCAAACAAGAGGCAACTGTAGATTCAACGACTGAATCAGAGTACATTGTAATTGTGGAAGCAGAAAAAGAAGTTGTTTGGATTAAGAAGTTTGTTATGAAACTTGGAGTGGTTCCGAGCAACGTAGCCTCGATACTGTTGTACTATGACAACAATGGGGCTATTACTCATGCTAAGGAACTAAGGTCTCATTAGAGATCCAAGCACGTATTCAAGAGATACCTCCTGATTAGGGAGATAATTGATAGAGGTGATGTGAAGATAGAGAGAGTGTCTATAAATCAAAACATCGTTGATCATTTGACTAAACCATTTCCTCAAATGAGATTTGATTCTAGTGTACTTGCCTATAGTATTAGATACAAAGGTGATTGGCTTTAATGAAAGTGGGAGATTGTTAGAGTAGTGCTCTGAAACTAATCATCATTAGCATTTTGTACAAATTAATAAAGTGAAAGACAATTTTCATTAACTTATGTTCATTTATCTATGGATTGATGTCTATCTTAAATTGAATTAATGAGGTCCATGATACAAAACATAGTATGAATGAAATCATGATGAGATCTTGATAATGAGATTCCTATCATGTTCAATTATATTAGTATCTAAATTATCCTACATCATATGATTATTTTGACAAGACATTGTAGACTAGCACATGTTGTACTCATTGATTTGATCAAGCAGTGGATCTTATAAACTGTAAGCATGAGATGTTTAAAGTTAACATGTGAATGCTTACTAAGAGTAGTAAGTACATCGGATGACCCGCTATGTGTAACATCCCATCACCGATGGGTTTTTCGAAATGATGTACAGATAATAAAAGATGACAGACATGTAAACTTCTGGCTTTGATGAAATGAAATGAGAAAAATTTTGGTTTCAAAAACATTAGGATTTTTATACTGAAGTTTTATTATAATGCCATGTGAAGTGTTTGTAGTGATTGATCGTAGCTCACCCTTATCGTAGGATATGTACCGGAATGACTTGCGAGCGTCCCAGTGTGTACCCTGCGGTAAGGGGGCGCTACACTATGAGATTATCATATGGATGATCTATCAAATGTCAGTGACTAATCTCATTATAGCAATGGTGAAAATATCCTTAAACTTGAGGTACTTAAGGATATCTTGGATACTAATCCTGTGCTTTGACACCATTTGTTATTGCATAAAGATGAGGTCACTCATAGGGTGGTGATTGCTTACAACTATTGATATTAGAAGGTAATTAGGTAGCCAGTAAAGGATTCACCACTCCTAATAGAAGGAGATGATATCCACGGCCTCTTGTCGGGGTTATTACTTAGGAGTCTCTGGCCAACGCAATTATGTGTCATGAAGAGAGTCTTCAATGAGACATAGAGTAATGAGATCCCCAGGATAAGAACTAACATCACTTAGACTAGATCTAACATAGTCAGCCTAGAGGGAGTTGAGATATAGCCTATACTCTGAACTAAATGGGGTATAGGATGGTGAAGGTATGAATTACACGGTAATTAACCATAGAAAGGTTTGTAAGTCAGATAATTAACTATTAAAGAGTTCAAGTGTTAATCCACTTACTAATCTTATGCTTTGACACCCTTCATGATTTTATTGGATTAAGAGTTAATTCAAGTGACCAAAATAACTGGGAACCTAAAAGTCACACGTATAAAAGATCAAATGAAAAATAAAGTTTCTATGGCTATCGTTTAAGCAAACCACGATCATGGCTTATAGGCCATGATCGTTACCTACTTAATGACAGGTGGTACATACATAAAAATTTTTAGCCAAAAAACACACTCAATAAAGAAGCTAAGGGTCCAGAAGATTTTTAGAAGTTAAAAGGAGTGATCTTGAGATTTGTTCGTTCAATTTTAAGCAATTGTTGCATGAGATTAATTGTATGTAGTTTGCCTTTGATCTAACTCTCACTATAGCATCTACTTGAAATCATCTTGTTTGGTGCTCTATCCATCCTTATAAACTGATTTTTCTTCATCTTTGCGTGCTCTCTATAGGATAAGGAAGGTGTTTTGTGTTTACAATAACCCAAATAAAGAGAAGATTCCAGAAAGGAGGAGTATTTGTAAGGTACATATGTTATAATTTCATGTTCTTATAATATGTTTATACTTGCATACGGATTATGGATTTTCTAGGGATGTCGTGGGGTTGGAATTTTAGTTATGATGCTTTCACCATTTATGTGATGCATGGATCCATAGCTCTACAACATAGTTATCCACAATTCGATACCTTTAGGTGCTCACAGTTTGATGCCTTCGGATATCAACAGCTTTGATATCTTTAAATATCCACACCTCTAGTTATCCACATCCATAAGAATGTGTAGGCCTAACATAGAAAATAAAGTAAATAGGTATAAATAAGAAATACAATATGGAAACATAAGTAATTAGTAAATGAATGAGCATTTGCATTTGTATTGATAATTTGTATCATTAAGTGTTGAATTTCAATGTTTGATTTTTCTAGGTGAATTTATGAAAAGTGAAGAAAATATTGAAGCACGTTTGCATTATTTATTTGATTAAGTATGCTATCACTATTTATATTTGTGTGATGTTCATAATTGTATATGCTTGATGGATGACAGTTGTGAGTGTTCATCCAAACTAAGTGTTTCCCCCACTAATCTTTCAAGCTTAGCACGGGTGTTAATCTGTGTAGGTCCAGGTCATAGGAGTGAGGTACAGGGAACATTTATAGAGACCAAGGCCAATGAGTAGAAGAAAAAGTAGTTTTGGAAGTTGTTTTTAGTTAAAGATGATTGTACATGTAATGGTTAAAGGAAATTGTATGTTTTCTTTTAGATTACCATGTAAATGTAAAGATGTTTTACTATTATTAAATGATAATGTTAAGCATTGGGGAGTTTTATAATAAGTATATGTATAGCATTGAACCAAAATGAATGTTGTGAATGTATATACAGGAAATTGGTTGCCTTATGTGTAGGATGGTTGTAGGTTCCATATAAGGGGTGTTTCATGATAGATAAGTCTTTGTTAAAATAAAGTAGGAGCACTGAAAATCTATTGAGGTTTTTAAGAGATCTTGATTTCAATAGTGGGTGCATGAAAATTTGAGAAAAATTTAAAGACGAGTTCAAATAATGATATCCGGTACAACCTTTAGACTTTTTGAAAATTTAGGGGATATCTTATAATATGGTCATAGAATAAGTTATGGTTTTATCTAAAGCCTAATTGGTCAAGATACAATCTGAGACATAGATGTTTTCCCAAACTATAGATCTTACTAAAAGGAGTTTCATTAAGACATGGTCTATGACACATATGTCTCTTAACTTGTGGACTAGTCTGGCCTCTTACATATATAGACACGATCTAGAACATGGGTGTCTCTCAGACTGTATTTAACAATTAAATTAAATATATATATAACTTTTAAGCTTTTCATTAGCTTGTTGTTTCTTTCAATCCTAATGATATTCTAATTTTTTCATATCCATCCCTAAATTAGAAAATACAATTACAAAAAACACAAGATATAAGAAATAAAACATCCATAAAAATAAATAAGCTATTAACTAAAATCAAATCTCAATTAACTATAAAAAATATATTAATCATTAGTCTAATATGAAAACTCCAAATAATATTAAAAAGTTCTTAAAACTTTTAGATTGGTTGTTTCCCAATAAGTGCTTCTTTAGAAGTCTTTTAGTTAGAATCTTCTCTTAATCTTGATTCATTTTTAGAGTAATGTGTTTACTTTATGCTTAAGTAATAATTTTTTTTTAGGAAATGAAAGATATATTGCCATAGATGGAACTACTTACAACAATATAAAAGGGTTCTAAGATAACCACTCTATTAGTCTAATGGAAGACCAGAGCTAAAGGAAATGATGATAAAAGACTAGGAGAATAATTAAAGAAGCATTAAAGATTAAAGTTTCCAAGTATGATTGACATTTGTGGTGAGTAAACTGTGAACATCCTTGGCAAAAAGACACTATCTTAAATGATTGACAAGCTTATAAGCTAGGATATATTTCTCAGTTTTGGTTGCAGTGAATTTTTGGTTGTTTGGTGTTCCTTCCATATGCTGTAGATAGCCAATGAAAAGGCATTAGATAAAAGAGTAACATAAGAAACACCATTCTTTAATTTGCTAATGACCCATGCCAATATAGAATCCAGTCATATCGGTCACAAGACAACAATAGCAGGTGTAAAATAGCACTCTAGATGGCTTTTGAATAACAACACTGGAAAAATAAATGAGTTTGATCCTTAGGTGCCAAGTTGCAGAGAACATATAAGTCAGCAGCTTTACCGTGATACGTAGTGAGGAGTTAGTTTTTAAGAGCGAGCTAAGTGATGAACTATGCTTTAAGACACATAGTATTGCGCCATATAAGGGAGAACCACGGTACTACCAGTGAACTAGGAGACATGAGTCGATATTAAGATTTATTAGAAAAGATGTCAAATGAGAGTAAGCTCCATTATAGTTGATCCTCATCTTAGACATTAAAAAGTCATAGGAGATGACTAAGAAGAGAAGTGAAGTCTCGAGATTTGACCTGCCATGCGTCATGGATAATCGGAGAGGAAACTTTTAACATCATTGGCATTATGTTCCTTAATCTTCGAAAGTCAAGAGAGTCTATGAGTGGGATGATTCCAAGCTAGTTATCAAACCACACTCAGGTTAGCCTTACATTGCCAATATGGTGTTTGATATGAGGGTATATAGTATTCTAGAGATTCATCATCTTTTAAGGAGCCAAAATTCATTCCGAGATTAACCAACTTGCCAAAATTTTGAATGTTTCTAGTATATTTCGTGTATCCATTTAGATAATAAGGCTAAACGATCAATGTGTAATCACCATAAGTGGTTACATATGGAAACTTTCTATATATGAGCTACTGGAATAATCGGGAGACCTCTGTATTGTTTGTAGATAGTGATGTCTTACCATTTCACTTTTTCCTTTCAAGAACTACCAACTTTTCCTATCCAAAGAAAAGTTTTCATGATACGTTCCGATCCTTAAGAAATTTTTGAGGTAATGCAATATGAACAACCTAGTGAACTTACGGACTATTAAGTATGGAGATAATCAGCATGAATTGGGCTATGTAAGAGAGGAAGCAATTTTTCCAAGCCATCACTCAATTTTTTATTCATTCAATAATCAGTAAGCAATCAGTGAACTTTGTCTTAGAGACCATGACTGGGATTCCCAAATATTTAAAAGGAGTGGCACCATGTCTCAAACTTGTGAGGTGCTTGATGTCATTAAGGCAATTAACATCTACCGAAGAAAAAAAATTGCTCTTCTCAGCACTGTAAGATAATCTAGGCCAATTGCCAAATAGAATAAGTGTGTGCATAAGAATTTGTATGGAGTGAAGATTAGCACTGCACAAAAGAACCAAGTTATCTACGTATAAAAAATGGGTAAGGCTAAGGTCCTTACAATTATAATGAAATTGTAAGGCTCCATTACAAGCTACAAGCTGGTTTAATAGTCTAGATAGCCCCTCCATCACAAGAGTAAATATGTAAAGCGACAGGTGGTCACCTTCGCGAATGCCTTTAGCTTATTTGAAAGGAGTGATAGGGACGCCATTAAATAGCACACTTAAAGAAGAGGTGTTAACATAAGCCATGATCCATCTTATAAATTTTGTAGGCAAATGAAGTGCTTTGAGACATAGGTGAATAAATTATCAACTGATTGTACTAAAGGATTTCAGGAAATTAATCTTAATCAAACAACTATTAATAAGCTTACCTAAATGATATTCCTTTAGCAGCTCTTGTATAAGGAAAATGTTATCACTAAGGTTTCTCTAAGGAAGAAAAGCATTTTGAGTAGGATTAACTATAACTGAGAGTCCCTCTTTAGTCTTTTCATAAGTAGCCTTGATATCACATTATAAATAATATTACAACATGAGATAGGCCTGAAGTTAATCATGTTGCACGGGTGGGATTTCTTAGGCACCAGACATATGTAAGCATGGTTAATCACCTAAAACATTTTAGTAGATTCAAAAAACTCCAATATAGTCTCAGTGAATAGTTGGTCGTAATGTCTTAGATGTGTTTGAAGAAAAAGGCAATGAAGCTGATAGTTGTGCATTAGTCTATATTTTTCTAAGTAACTGACATGTGTTTCTTCCATAATAGTTAATTATTGTTGTATTTTAGGATTCATTTTGTATGTTTTCGTTTAGTTTCATTTTCATTGTTGTTCTTTTACATTTGATGCTAATTTAGGGTAAGAATTAATTATTCTATGTAGGAATGAAGATTGAGCAACTTGGAGATTAAGATAGATATCAAAGAGGAAATGAGAAGAGGAGACATTATGTTGTAAGAGCCCACGATCGTGGGAATCATGCCAATTCCCACGATTGTGGGAAGTTTAACCCTAGACATTCTATGGGGTTCAACTAAATTTTAGGTTTTTGGGACTATATAACATATTAAAACTCCATGGATGAAAAAGGATGAAAACTCTCTATAGAAAAGAGCCTCCTTGAGTGATGAATACAAGTTTTGAGTCTTAAGGAAGTTAAAGATTTAAGGATTGTCAACAACAATTGGAAAAATAGCACATCAACACTAAAAATTTCAGATTTTGGCAGAGAAGAGGAGTTTTCTTATTCAATTTTTTGTCAATTTTATCTCTTCTAAGCTTTGTATTATGGAATATTTGAGTGTTGATGATGTTATGGAGACCTTGATTAGCTAATTTTTTTTTAGGGATTGCTTTTAAACTATTTTTGTTAAACTCCTATTTTATTGAATTGAATGAAAGTTTTCTTTAATGATTGTTGATTTTATTTCAACCTTGCAATAAATCGAGATAGTGAGTAAGATTATTTATGTAGGATTGTACAATGAGAGTTGGCAACCTATAGACTTGCAAGCATCTTGTTGATTGATTAGTTAGAAGAGAGACTCGGTTAATTCAATGGATCACCTATAGGATAGCTTAATAACTAGTTAAATTGACAAGAGATTAGGTAGGTTGAGAGATTGTTCAATTGACTTCATTTAATTTGATTATGGATAATTAATTACATATTAAGAGAGGGTAGTTAATGCAATTGGAAATTTTAGGTGAGACACAATTCGATTAATAAAATAGGAGGAAGACAAAATAGGGAGAAAGTGTTCTCTGGTCATTAAATTCTTGAATTCCAATTTCCTACATTTTAGTTTTATATACTGTTTATTATTAGTCTTTCAATTTTAGTTTAATTTTCAAATTATTTCCATTAAACATTTTCGTTTCTTAAACAAAGTTTGATCTGAATTAAGTAGTGTCTGGGCATTAATCCCTATGGGATCGATATATGCTTTCTAACTACAAGTCACGACCTGTATATTTGCAATTTTTGAGCGTAAAATGAATAGATCATTTTGCAAAATTTACTCAACAAGTTTTTGGCACCGTTTATGGGGATTGTGTGTTTAGCATCTTTTTTATTTAAGATTACTTTGATTTAAGAGTTTTTGATACTTTTCCTTATGTATTTGCAGGTGCATGAATCAAAAAAGCAGGAGAAGATCGACAGAATTTTGTAACGATAAACTATCCGATATCACAAGACACATCAAGACATCTTAGAATGAGGAATGAGACATCTGAAGAGCTAGATTACAAGAAAAAATAGAAGAAAATGATGGAAGATAAATATTATAGGGAGCAAGGAACTTTTACGAGTTACAATAAGGCATAATATGGTTTGGGAAGTACCGATCTTTATTAGAACACGTACACTCTGGAGTGGCAGAACCACCCAAATTTCTATTGGTCCAACAATGCAAGTACTCACATGGGGAATCAAGACATATTTGAATTTTAGTAAGATGAGTCCAGTTCATGGATTCCAAATTTGACAAAATCATGGATAAGCTAACAGAAATGGAAGAAAACTAGAAGAGGATATTTTCCATTTAGGAGGAAAGTCAAAAGGGACTGGAAGAGAAGTTTGATCAAGTTTTAAAAATCATGTAATTTCTATTCACAACCTAGAGATTCAAGTAAGATAGCTTTCTTATGAATTTTGTAAGATAAGTGTGGAATATTCTCTGAGCAATATGGAATTATATCAACGAGAGAAAAACGGGGCTATCACACTTAGAAATGGAGATGAATAAGAAGAACCAGTGGAAGACCAGGCTAAACCTTACCTTATAAAAGGCCAAGAAATCAAGAAAAAGGATGAAGAAAAGGATGGAAACCCTCCTTATTATTCACCAATTCTTGATATACCATATGTGAACATCAAAAAATCTTAGGTAGATGTTCATGAAAAGAGTTCTATCTTTTAGATTGATGATGATCAAGTGACATTCAATATGAATGATGTATTTAAGAATTTGAAGGAAAGTAACTCATTCAAGATAATTAATGTGTTCAAATCTTTTGAAGAACAAATGAAAATAGACATCCAGTTTGAAGAAGTTATAAAAGTCCCTATTCGGGAAGTGGGAGAAGCTGAGGAGACGAAGGTGATTAAGGAAGAAAGAGAGCAACTCACCTTCGTACAAGACAAACTGTTGGATTCAATAGAAGATTCAATGAGTTTTGTTATTCCTGTTATGTTGATAGTTAACTTAGAAAAAAGAAATTATTTAGCTTCATAGGTTTTCATAATGTTATCCATATTTTCCCTTTGATTATTTTACAATTTATAGCTTACTTATAAGCTACAAAACTGTTGAATGAAAAAGATGGAAGCAAGCCATTTATAATTGATCCTAGCTATGTTTTCAAGGAAGAGTGTCAAGCTACCGACATTAAAAGAAGCATTGCATAGGAGGCAACCCATAGAATTTTATATCCTTTTGATTGTCTTTGTTTATTTATTATTTTGATTCATTCAGTCATGATTATTTTCTATTTGAGTTTGATTGATGTTTATTTGGATTTTCTTTGAATTTCAACTTGCTTTCTCTTCAAATTTTTATTGGTAATATTAATTTGTTGTGTTTATAGGTTTTGGGATCATTAAGAATGCATGGTAGGCTTAGAAGAAGTTTAGAAGTGGAAGAATTACCCCATGCCACGATCGTGGGAATTGGAGTGATTCCCACGACTGTGGGAATTCTCTCCAGAAAGTTTCTGGAGAGAAATCCCGCAATCATGGGAATGATGGGTATTCCCATGATCGTGGGAATCCCATCTGAGGGAAATTTTAAATTTCCCTCCCCCTCTTATTCTTTTATTCACTCTTAAATTTTTCACACCTTCTCTCTCTATCCTACGAAAATTCACTCTCTTACTCTCTAAAATTCCTCATCTTCCTCTAGATTTTTGGTATTTTGTTAATCTTTTTTCATTAATCTTACAATCCTTTACTCTTCTCATGCATTAATCATTAAAAAATACAAGGATTTGGGTAAGATTTTTCTCTCTCTGAAAAATGAATTCACCCCTCTCTTATTTTTACAGGTTTTAATATTCCAGTGGCTCCAAAGAAGATGACAGCTTAGAGATAAACCAATGAATTGCACCTTCAAGTCTCCAGTAAAGGTAAGCTCGATTGAACAGTAGCTTTTCGTGCCCCATTCCCCATTTATTTGGAGGAAGACGGTACGTATTTTTGAGACCTTAGAGATAGGGAATTGATCACTCCTCGATACTTTGATTTTGAATTGTTAGAAATCATAAGAGTGAGATGAAAAATTGAGCGATTAGCTGCAACCATAAGTTGGAACAGGTTCATTTGATGTGACATGCCTATTTACCCTATTATGACTATAGAGGTTTTTACTACAATCTACTATAATCCTAAAATGGATGTTTTCTTGTTTACGCTAGCTGGAAATGTTTATAAATTGGATTATAATGTCATTCATGCACTTTTCAATTTATCAAACACTAAAGTTTTAGATGATCAAGATGACTTTTATCTGGATGACTATTGGAAAATTTTAACAGCTGAAGAAAATTCTGAATCTAGGAATGCACCGAACACTTTAATTCATAGTGCTGAGCATTTAATTTTACATAAATTTATATTTTTAATAGTGTTTAATAAAACTGAAAGTAATAAATGCTCGACCAAAGAACTCTTCTTTTTATGGTACATGGAATGAAAAATAAAAATCAATATGTCTTTTAGGATTTTTTGATCAATAGTGAGTGCTTTAAATAAAAGGAGCTCTTATTTTGGCATGTCTCATATTGTAACTACTTTGGCTCTATTTTACAATCTTGATACGAAAAATGTTCGTACAACTTTATATGATATGTTTGACATATCTTATTTGAGACGCTCTGAGATTTTGGAGTTCCATTCTATGAAACTCTGAAATCCTTAGATGCGTACTGTAGTGAAGAACAAGAGGGGCACAGATATAGCCAGTTCCTGACCCTCCATATCCTAAGCAGTCTCGGAGTCAGAAGAAGAAGTAATGGAGGAGGAATCAAGTGCACTAGTAGAGGTAGACAGATTTCAATAAATCCTCGACCAGATGGGCCCCAATCATCAACATACGACATCCCAAATCAATAAGCTCGGCACCCAAATGTGGCAAGTCCACAAGGAACAACGCTACTTGAAGAAGAAATTCCTTAAATTCTTTCAGAGGAATAATTTTAAAGCTCCTTCGCCAACACCGTCGACACCACAATCCCCATAAGCTTTTGTTACCCTATACTTTCAAATTATGTTTATGTCTTTTGTTTGGTTTCATGTCATTTTTGTTTGGTTGTTGTCTTTTGTTTGGTTTGGTTGCCCATCGTATGTCTTTTGTTTGGTTTGGCTTAAAGATAGAAAAATATTAAGTGGGAGGATGCTCATGTGAGAGTCCACGGTCTCCATACGATGGCCCATTTACATATGGTAGAGTGTGACTCCCCACTAGACAATATGACTCCTAGATCTTGCATGGTTTGGGTCTCCTAAAGGATAAGTATACTCATTGGCAACAAATGTAACCTCCCACCGAGCCATGGTTTGTAAGTACCTTTGGTGGATGAATCAAATGGTTACACACTCAACATATTTTATCAATAACCTGCCCACTGTAGCTCTGTTGGTAAAGTATGATTCAAATTATGTTGCTTCTCAAAAAGTTAGGCATGAAGATGCTTAGTTGTTTTTTTAGTGGGAGGGTCCCAATTTTTCTTTTAATGGATAATATGGCCCACCGTTACTTAATCTGTTATAGATAAGATAAATAACCATCATATAAAGTTTTAATTTTTTTAAGTTTTGTTAATTATATCATCATGCATACATGCATCATGATTTTATACAAAGCTCAAATATTGTTTTCTAGTATGATCTTGATTTAATAATTTATATTTTCAGACATAATCAACCACAATATGAATCCACTCACTTTTCTCTTGACTAATAACAAATTAGAAAATGGAGAGAATTTTAAAGAATGGAGACTTAACCTTGACATTGTTCTTCAATATGAACGAATTTTATGGGTATTAACGGATAATGAGCCTGCACCTCCGGGTGGTAATTTAACTTCTGAGCAAGTCCGAGCCTGCACCTCCGGGTGGTAATTTAACTTTTGAGCAAGTCCAATAACATGAGCGTTGGTAGAATGCTGATAAGACTTATAAGTGTTATATTCTAGCTTCTGTCTGTGGAATGTTCCAAAAGCAAATTGCTTGCATGAAAAATGCTAGTGTAATGGTCCATCACTTATGTGAGATGTTTGGTGTGAGGACTAGGTCTACAAGATTGAAAGTTATCCAAACTTTTCATAATCTCATACAAAATTTTGGTGAACTGGTGTGGGATTACATGATGAAGGTAATCTCTACGATTACTAAGGCTGAGATGCTTGGGTGGATATGGATGCAGACACACAGATGATTATGATCATCAATAGCTTAAACTCATCTTTTTAGCAGTTTAATTTGGACTACAAGCTCAACAGCAAGGATTACACCTTGAGTGAGTTGATGAATACCCTCCAAAGTATGGAGGAGATATTAAATATCAAGGCTCATGGGCTAGAAGCTAATATTGCTAGACCTCCAGAGCCCAACTTGTAACACCCCCACTGCTATAAGGTACATACCGGAACACCCTTATGACATTCTAATACATACCCTATAACAACGGCGTATTACCTATCACACTTTCACTTTATAACTTGGCCATTCATCCCACTTAATCATGGCATCTACTATCATATAAGAAAGTCACCAAATTTTAAAAACAAATTTCCTCTTTTCATTTCATAAATATTGAATGTACATACATTGTAGCTTTCCAAGATTTATACATGTACATCATCAAAATCTAATACAAAATGTCCTACATGAAAGAGGAAATACAAAAGATCTAACTAAATCCTTCAGTCTAAGTGATCAACCTTTGAGCCATATCTTCTTCACAAAAATACAAGAATTAAGTTTCTTGTACGGTCTCTCAGTAGCTATAATCCTCTCTATATCTTAAAATGTTAACGTGCAATTTTGGGTGAATTTTGTGAACTCAAATGACGTAACCATCATCGATGATTCACTCAATTCATGCATCACATAAATACACGCAACATATTTTTTCTTCTTTGCATATTCATAAAATATCATCTTTTACTTTCAGTACAATCAAAATGATCATTTCATTCATGTAAAATACACACATCAAATATAAACGCAATGCACGTAAAACTCATCTTCATTTATTATTGTCATTGTGACTGAGTTCCTCTTCTACTAGCCCATATCCCTTAGTGCATACCGAGCTGTAAAAAATAATGTCCCACATCCTTTAGTGGATATTGGGTACATTCACAACTGAGCCCGAGGCTCTGATCACAGTCTAAGCTTTAGACTCTTTATCCTGGCGGCTCTGGTCACAACTTTCTTTACCTTTCATGCATTCTAATATTGAAATGATTCAAATATCATATGTTCAATCGGACTTGCACACTCACATTCAAATCACATCGGACCCAAGGTCTAGCATTCAACATCATTATTGAGTAACATATATTTCTTCACATTCACATACAAGGAGTACTTCAATATCACAATCATCATATCAGAATCATCAGACCTTCATATTCGGAATTCAACAATCAAATCATATTCATAGATAATTCAGATCAAAAATTAAGCAAACAAATAATTATGTGAGACTATCTAGGTTACTCACAGATTGATTCCAAAGCTATTGCCTTGAAGTTTCGGCAATGTCAGGATTTTGACGTTCCAATTGCTTCTCTATAACAAACAATATATACATATCACACTTTAGCACAATTATAAGTATTCATTTATGCACATGTTGTATATAAAATATGTACAATGCATGTTCATGACAATCCCAGGTAACTTTCCATTATTCTCTACACATAATCATACATATTTCCAAACTCACATAAGTATCATTTATACTTATGGTTTATACCTCAATAAAACCATAAAAATCAAAATTCATAACTCATTTCTTCAATTCAGATTTTTCCTAAGAGACACTTTCGGGTCAACTTTCCATGATCAATACAATAATAAAAATGAAGTAATTCGAGGATACTTTCTTCTATAAAATTGTTCTTCTCTCTCTTAAGGTTTTGATGACACCAAGATCATTCAATTTAATTCAGTATCCTATGAGTTATGCTCAAAATACTACAGACTGTGTATAATTTAACTTTTGGCTAGTTCATGATCATACCCTCAAATTGTACAACTCATAACTTTGAACTCAGATATCTAAAAATTACAAGCATAATACCAATTGAAAGATACGTTAATGGAATACAACTTTTGTGAAGACACTTTTATCTGGTTGAGCCTATATCCATTCAATTTTTATGAAAACATCAAAACATAATTTCCATCCCGAGTAGTAATATAACCTCAATCAAGATTTAATTTCTCACCAGATTTTGAAAGTCTTAGAAACAAAATTAAATTTATTATTTTTCACAAATTTGTAGAATTTTGTCTCTACTTTAATCTAATTTAAGAATCATCTCATTTGGACATCTACAGCTTAAGATATCATCAAAATACCAACACATGTTTAATCAAAAAATTCTCGCATGCAATCCTGAAGGATGCATTGCGATTGCGACTTAACCAGAAATGTTGTGATCGTGACGCGTTGTGATTTCTATGGTCGCCCATGCAGAGTTGCGATCCCGTTAGAACTGCTACACTCCTTCTTTTGTCTTCTATTTTTTTCCAAACTACACTTCCATTTTACACTTAGAAAATGACGTTTTTAGACAAAGTGTTCTTCTAAACAATTGTTCATCCATGTCTTAAGTTTCTAAAAAACCTAAGTTTATACAATTTTGCTTAGTATACTAAAAGTTATACACAATTTACTATGTACTATTTAGAATCAAAGACATAACTTGAAACTTGACTTCAAGACAAATTTCAACACTCTTAAAGACAAAATTCAAACTCGATTTCTTCATGTAAAATTATAGCCATTCATCTCTAGCTTAATATAAATCAACAATCATCCTATTTGGATATTCGTAGATTAAGATATGTCTAACACTACATCTAACACATTTCCGGCACACTTCATCATCAAATTCATCTTAATTCATCTCTTTGGCTTAGTCTATCACTTCTAACTTATATCCACATCATTTCCTCTTCAATTATACCCTAATTATAGTTCAAGATCATCTATACACAATTGAAAATCCATGTTTGATCATATACACCAACAACAAAACATATCATATACACATTCATTATAATGACCTTTCTATCTCAAAAATTATCTCAACAACTTATCAATTATCTACAAATCATATACTCTAAACAAGACATCAACAATCTTTATTCTTCATCCACGTCACATACATATAAATTCATGACCAACCCATCAATTTGAAATTACTAATCATACATGTTCCGTTTACACTAACCCATGAAGATAAACATATAACTTACTAGATTTAACTCCAAATCCTTCAAGAGAACACCAACCCTAGCTTCTAATACAACTTACATACATCACTATGAAAGTTTGCAAGTTTCAGTTTTTCTTAAGGAAAAAAAAGAAAACTAAAGTTGGGAGTAGCAAATGGATAGATAAAAACAAGGTTTTTCTTTGGTGAAGATTTGATGAAAAACTTTGAGTAAAAGAAGCAACTTTGAAGAAGAAAGCTATAAGGGAGGAGAAGATGAAAGTACCGAAAGCCTAGTCTTTGAAAGTTAAGAAAACTTAAATTTAGACTTGGACACTTGTCCAATTTCCAAAGGTCTTAGCTAGTTTCCAAACTAACTAGTTCTTATTGAACTATTTCCTTTACTCCCATCTTTAAGAAATAATTATCTCTAAAATAATTTCAATAACATTTTCTCACAAATTCTAAAGTCATCTCCAAATTTTCAAAAATCATTTTCAAAATTCTCCAATATCATTTGGTTTCTTATTTCTATTTTCTATTCACCAATTTGCTTGTCAAACAACATTTTTCCTTGGATGATAATATTCAATAATTTCGAAAATTATTCCTAGAAATCACCAAAATTTCTAAATCACTTAGTATACTCTACAAATCAATTTTCAACACACAAAAACCTCAATTCTCAATAAAAACCACATTTATAATTAAATTGTAAATCAATTATACCAGGAATGTCTATGAATGCATGTACAATTATTTGCATGTATAAAAATTCAATATTCAAGAGTATGAGCACCTCATAAAGTGCTTGAGCATGAAATGCATTTTCTAATTTCTTAATATTATCTTATATTTACTATTTTAGCCTCAATATGGGTGACGGGATGTTACAACTCTCCCACTCTTAAAAGAAATTTTGTCCTTGAAATTCTTACCTAATCGTTTAAACAGGTGGAGGTATTGTCTCCTTATATTCTCCTCTAGTTCCCACGTTGCTTCCTTAGTTGAGTGATTCCTCCAAAGGACTTTTACTAATGGAATGGCTCAGTTCCTTAACTGCTTCATTTGAGACCCCACTATCTTGATCGGCTCCTCAACATAGCTTAAGTTACTAGCAACCTCAATCTCCTAAGCTGGTATCACATGTGTCGGGTATAATCGGTATCTTCAGAGCATACTCACATGAAACACATTATGCAATTTAGACATTTCATTTGGTAAAGCTAGCTTATATGCCAAAGGTCCTATCCTCTCAATGACCTCATAAGGACCAATGTACGTAGGGTTTAACTTCCCTTTTTTACCGAATTTCAATACTCCTCTCCAAGGTGACACTCTTAGAAACACTCTATCTCCTACAGTGTATTCCATGTCCCTTAGATGTTGATCTACATAACTCTTCTGTCTATTTTGAGTCGTTTTGATTTGGCTTCGAATCAATTTCACCTTGTCTACCATGTCTTGTATCAATTCTGGGCCTTCAACCACTCTCAAGCCCTCTTTATCCCAATACAGTGGTGACTGACATTTCTTGCCATATAAGGCTTCATATGTGTAACACCCCACTCCCGTCAGACCCGAACCCGATATCGATAGTGATATCCAAATCTGTGCCCCGCGAGGGTGGCGTGTCACATCACTTCACTAAACAAAGGTCGGTATAAATTTTTTTTTGAAAACTCTTATCACTTATCATTCATATGGGCCCACTTTTCCCTTTCAAAACCTTTTGTCTACTTAACTGAAGACAACACATAAGGAATAGAAAACTAATAACCAACATCCACTTTATTTTGTCATTATTTAATACAAACACAATAAAATCAAAAGTACCTTTTATTCGCCAGTTGGGCCCATTCCCAATTATACAATATAAACATTTTCAGTTCTCAGAATTATTACACACATTAATATTCGATTATAAAGAATACAACATTTTGCGGAAGATACAATAAAATGAACATACACAATGCAGACGCGAACTGATCCCGACCTCTTCTTTTCTCTCTCTTATGCAACAGATATACTCCCGTCGCCTAAC
>JANQBM010000220.1:26112481-26131627 GCA_025594535.1 Erythroxylum domingense
GCATTCGGAGATGCAGACTCGGTGTTCTGTCATCGCCATTCACAGTTTCACACCCAAGGAAAGTAAAGAATGATTCTATTCTTTATTACCAAAATGTTCTTATAAATTCATCAGTCTTTTGAAAATTATGTCATTAAAGGATTTTTATATAATTTTTTAAAATTATAAAAATATGATCAAAATTAGATAACAATTAAAATATAATAAAAGCGATAAAATAGCTTCTTCTTTTTTTTTGATAACAGGAGAACTCATAATATTATCTTTGAGAATAAGACTCAAACAGTACATTTGGAATATCAACTCACATCTGAAACTTGCCATAGCGGATAGAATCACGTGCCAGCAGATGGGCACACGTATTCTCCTGACGTTTAATCCAAAAAACTTTAATATCTGGCCTAGCAAGAAAAAAGGCCTTACAGTCAGACATAATCAAATCAAAATTAGAATTGTCCTCACTCATAGAGTTAATAGCCAAATATAAAGAGTGACAATCTGTAAATATACAACTAGTTCAAGTAAAGAAACAGAGGCATAATGTAAACACTGCCTCAAAGCAAGAGCTTCCGCAATCAACGGTCTATCACCACCTTCCTCAAAACCCGAAATAACCAAGGAAAAATTGCCTTCAGTGTCCTCAATAGCCAAGCCAAAGCTCACAAAGTCCATAGCTCGAAACACTGCACCATCAACATAAGCGAGCCAAGTAGCTTGATGATCGATATGGGCTAGTTGAACAGGAGCAGCACCTGCATATACTACTGTCGTTGCTGCTTGTGATGTTGCTGATGCCGTCCTATAGTCATCCAGAAGCAGGCAAGCTGATTGGGAAATATGCAAAGGGTTCGACCAGGTATTAGACCACAAAAAAGCATTTCGAGCAGCCCATAATTTCCATGCAACTATAGCCACAAGCTCGGCTCGTTGCTTGCCCAAAGAAGAGAAGACTTGAAGGAACAAATCCTAAAAAGACAAATTCATATTAGCAAAAATAAAACTAGCCTGCCTCCACACTTCTTTCGCAACAATACATTTAACCAAAACATGGTCCACATTCTCAGCTTCATGGCAAAACAAACATTGAACTGAGGTGTTAACACCCCGCTGTGATAGATTATCTCTAGTAGGGAGCACATTACGACCCATACGCCACATAAAATCCCAAATTTTGGGAGGGACATTTAACTTCCATAAATGCTTCCATCACCACCACCACAATTTCTAAACAAACGATAAGTTACATGATAAGCAGTTTTGACCGTATATAAGCCCTTCCGATCAAATTGCCATATTAACTTATCTTGATTGGTATGTAGACTCAATGGGATACTCAAAATTTTCCTCATATCATGAACAGTAAACAAATTCATAATCTTTGAGACATCCCATCTCCTTTCGCCTGCAACAAAAAGATCACACACCTGTAAAGCATCAGGAATAAAGAGAGGGTCATCCTCCACATAAAAATTATCTGCACGAGGAATCCATGGATCCCTATTCACATATATACTCCTCCCATCTCCTACCCGCCATTTCACCCCGTGTTGCAACACCTGTTTAGAGAACAAGACACTCTTCCAAACAAAGCTATAACTCGATCTAGGAGTAGCTGATAAAAAATCCCCCATTGGGAAATATTTAGCTTTGAAAACACTATACACGAGAGTGTTGGTATCAGTTAATAACCTCCACCCTTGTTTCCCTAGCAAAGTAGTGTTGAAACATCTTAAATCTAGGAATCCCATCCTACTAACAGACTTCATGCTGCACATATGATCCCAAGCAATCCAATTAATACCCCCATGATCCCCCTTATCATGCCACCAGTAATTATTAAACATCACCTGCATCTCTTTGCACACAGACATTGGAAGCAAAAAAACATTCATACAGTAAGCTAGTATTGCCTGCGATACAAATTTAATTAAGATTTCGCGCCCAATTCTAGAAAGACAGCGACTAGTCCAATTATTCATTCGTTTCCACACCCTATCCATGAGAAAAGAAAATATATGTTTTTATTCCGCCCTATTAACGATGGCAACCCCAAATAATTACTATTCCCAATAGGCAGAGAAACATTCAGAAGCCCAGAAATAGCCTGACTAACATTTTCAGAAACAACAGGGCTAAAAAGAATGCCAGACTTATTAAGATTAACAGACTTACTTGAAGCAACTTCATAATTACCCAGAATAGCTTTAATTTCCATAACCTCCTGGACATTACTCCCAAAAAAGAGCAAAGAGTCATCTGCAAAAAATAAGTGGGATATCCTAGGACACCCAGTTCCAACCTGAACACCATGGATCAAACCTCGACGCTCTGCATCTTTAAGCAATAAAGATAAGCCTTCTGCTACAAACAAAAATAGATATGGGGAAATTGGATCCCCTTGCCGCAAACCCCCTGAAGGAATGATGGGACCCACTTGCTTATCATTCACACACACTTTATACTCAACATCCATAAAACACATTTTCATCCACTTCAACCACATAGCATCAAACCCCAGAGTAGTAATCATATCACATAAATATTCCCAATTAACCTTATTATAAGCCTTTGCAATGTCAATTTTAAGTGCATAAGCACCATTCTGAGCCCTAGCTCTACCTCGTAAACTGTGAATAGTCTCATAAGCCACCATAAAATTATTCGTAATCAAACGACCCGGAATATAAGCAGACTAATTTTTGGAGATCAATTTATGTAGGATATGTTTCAATCTATTTGCTAGTGCTTTCGACATGATTTTATAGAGCACATTGCATAAAGCTATTTTAAAATAAAAATTCAAAATATAAGATCAATGTATTTAACCTTTTTATTATATCATTATCTTTTAGTTGAAAATACTATATATTCCAAGAAAATTACTTAAACTAAATTTTAAAGAAGATGTAATGCTCTAGTTTTATTTATAGTTTTTGGATCTAATGGTTTATAGTGGACAAATTATCGCATGATGAATGTAATTTCGTGTATAAAACTTCCTAATTTCATTTAAATACCAAAAAATTTTCATTTACTTTTTTTAATTTTAAAATAAATTTAATTTGTTTAATTTTATTTAATTTTTAATAATTCTTAGATTTATCTAATTTTAAATTATTAATTCTTCAAATAATTTATTTAATATATATTATTGATTAGTATTGCTTATAAATTTATTTGGTATACACGCAGGAGATAATAATTGGAGATTCTCCCATCAAAATAAATTATATTATGAGTCTGCAAGAAGAAATCGACCATTTCATTTCTTATAAATGCAAAAACACCCATAGGTTGTTAAAATGGTCTCTTATCAATAAACATGAATAGTTGGCATCCAATTCTCTCACATCATTATTGTTAATCATTCATACACTGAAGTTTATTTAGAATCTATGTATTTTAATTCTCTAAAATGTTTATGGATATTTGGCTTTGGATGCATTCTTTTACCTTTTTTTTTAGAAACTAAAGAATCCATTAAGAAGCAATATGTAAGATTACAAGTAGTCCAATGTCAAACCAAACATAATGGGAGATATTGTTGTAATCGCATAAACCACAAAAAATACAAACAACAGTGAGATGTTAGCTAATCTACTGAGAACTAAATTGACCTGGTTTTTAAGAAGATAGCCCTCTTAATTATATCAATAAAATCCTAACTGTAGTCTCCTTCGTAGTTGCATAATTATTCTTGAACTTTTTGTTATTCCTTTCATTCCATATCCCATGAATGATCCAATAGCTATGGAATGGTATCAGCGAGTAAGCTTCCATAGCACTCCTATTGATAGCATCTTTTAACCTCTATCCAGACTCCAGACACATATTCGCATTCGAAAAACAAATGTTCCTTAGTTTCTTCACAATTCCTACATAAGGAGAAACTCTCATCCACCTCCCGAAAATGCAACATATCCATTATACTTAATATGTTTTTCATTAGCAACCACAAGAGGAGATTCTAGGAGTCCCAAACTTGTTTTATACAATATAACCAAGGAATCTTAGGGTCGATTGGAATCAACAACGTCCTAATTACCTTACAGTTCATGTTTGCAACTGGTTTCCCTTTCCATAAGAAACAATCAAATTTATTTATACTAGGTAAGTATGCATGTTTGTGCCTCAATAAGCCCTGGGGAAGAGCCCAATTATTGGCCTCTATCAGCCTAGAGACCTTATCATCCAAGCAGCCAAGCAATCAAGTTTATGAGATTCCAACATGATGAATCAATGGACCAAAGCATGTCCAGTTATCATACCACATTGAAGCATCATCACCATTTCCTACTCTGTAAAATACAAGAGCTTTAATTAAGATCTTGAAATGTAAGAGATATTTAAGGAACCAAAAAAGAGTAGAACTCTTTTACACCTCTCATATGCTTTTTTCCTTCAAGAAATAACTATGCATCCACTTCATCCAAAGTGATATTTTATCCTTCAGAATCTGCCATAGCCTTTTTAGAATTAAGGTTAAATTAGTAGCCTTGATATCATTGATTCCTAAACCACCCTGATCTTTAGAACAACAAATTTCTGACCACTTAACTCTATCCAACCCTTTTATCCCATCCTAATGGCTCTATAGAAAATTTATAAATGTTCTTTCCAGCACCTTGATAAGCCTTTCAGAGAGCAAAACATGTGAACTATATTATATATGCAATGAAGAGAGGCTAGATTTAATCAACATTTTACCAACATAAGAAAGAGATTTATTAACCCAAGAAGAGATTCTATTTTGCATTTTTTCAATCAGTGGGAAGCATTAAGAGAATATCAAAATTTTTGAGGAAATAGACTGACCTAGATACAAGAAAGGAGACAAAATAGACGGACCTAGATACAAGAAAGGAGGCGATCTTCTTCTCGGTCCAATAATTTTGGATATATGATGTTCCATACCTGAGGTTGCTTTAAAAATCATAAAGTAAATTTTATTAAAATTCAATTCCAAGCCTAAAAGTCTTTTGACAAGCGAAAGAGAATCTATTAGAGTTTGGGTTGAATCCTAATGAGCTTTTAAAAAAAGCATTAAATCATTAGCAAAGCAAAGATTAATCAAGGATACTTTTTTACATCTAAAATGAAATATAAATATTCGATTCAAACTGACATTATGCTTGACAAAAAGAGATAGAGCTTCCATGCATAAAATGAAGAAGTATGGAGACATTTGATCCCCCTATCTTATATCTGTAAACCCTTTGAATAACTTTAAAGGAATTCCATTCACCAATATTGAAAAGGATACAAATGACACACATTCTTTAATCCACATAATAAATTGCTCAGGGAAGCCAAATCCTTATAGCAAATGGAACAAGAATTCCTAATTTATGTTATCAAAGGTTTTATTAAAATCAGCCTTGATAGTGCAATTAGAAGAAGAGCCTTTTCTAGAGTATCTGATAAACTCATATTTTCATATATCTTTAGGACTTAATTCAGAGTCATTTACATTAATTTTACATTCATCTATAGTTTGTTTATTGTGTCTTAGCATTATTCGGGTTTCATTGACGTAAAATGCATAAATGAAACAAATAGACTCGAATTGCACTGTTTTTAGGTTTCTTGTAAACTTGACCTTTAGTCATTGTGGGATTTTATCTTGAGATTGGTTTGGCAAAAAATTCTAAAATTTCATAGTTAAATTCTTGACTCATTGATGGATTTTTTTGGGATAAATTACAGATTTTTCTGAGCTGGAACTCAAGAGAAAACAATTCCCAAAGTTTGCATCAGATTCTGGATTGTTAGAATGACCTTTTGACAATGTTTCAACCATAACTTTTGACTCAGATGGTGGAATTTAGTGATTCAAGTCTCAGATTGAAGCTAACTCAAAAAAAATATACTGATAAAATTTGAGCTCTTGAATTGTCACCGTTTGATTTTTATACATAGTCGAAATTGACCCTAGTGTACTGTCAAAAATGCAGTTCAAAGTTAACAAAACTTTAATCGATTTCAAAGCACTTGGATGACATGGCACGACTCCATTGGTTACTTAAAGATGACTCAGCGTCCACCTCATCAAGACACACCACTTTGGATGGCTGGTTAGGTAGAGGTTGAAGAGAGTTGTGACTTCTATCAATTGACATGAAGACTAGGAATTCAATTCCTAGTTTGCCTCTAATATTAGGTCAACCACCTACTCATGAGAGGTGGATATAAAATTTGACTTTTGTCTAGAGGTAGGGGGCGGTGTCTCTTCTGGGTTGTTCTCTAAAAACTCCAAGCCGAAATCCTATTTCTAATCTTTCTTTTTAGGCACAGTTTTCTAGGACCATTCGGTGGTAAATTCGTGTTACAAGGTATGTATGGCTAAGTGTTTAATTCAATTGTAAAGGGTAACTCCCTTCGAACCTATATTAATTCATGAGGATTTAATCTTAACCGATTCTTGTGTTAGTGATTTGCAATCGTGTGTTTGAATTCTGGGACTTTAATGACTGAATTGAACTCGTAAATCTTAAAATCCAAAATTAAGATTTATAAGGGAATTTTGGGCACTATTCGATTAATTGATGGTAGTAGTTGCCAAATTAATTGATTTATAGCTAGGTTGATGATAGTAGTTGTCAAACTTACTCTGAGAGAATTCAAACTTTGTCTTAAACTGATGATAGTTGTTGTCGAAGTTTTCAAGGGAAGATCATTAATCCGACTATAGTAACGCTCGTACTCGACATAAGTGGATTAGTAGTTATGAATCCTATGATTGTTTGCGAAGATTTGTTTTCTTAGTAGTTAAGAAGCATAAAATCAGTAAGTTGGTGATCCTTGATTATGTAAACACAATGCATGAATAATCCCTCGAGTCTGATGAATGAATTAATTGGTTTTGTTGGTGAAATCCTTTGCAATTGAAGTTTCTATAATTATATTTTTATCCTAATCTTTCAAATCTGATTTTTTTCCGAACTGTGATTTAGTATTCGTTTAAGTTTGTGCTCTTTAAATTCTAAATTTCTGAGATCAAACCACCCAATTTACTTACTTTTTGTCCATTGGTTTGAGTTTAATTTAATTGATTTCTTTGAGTATTGCTTGCGTCAAATTATATTTTGATTTCTGTTTTCCGTTAGCTATTATTCGATACTTAATCATTTAGGTTAGATTGCATTTTAGATCTTAAATTTTGTTTCGTTTCTATTTTTGTGTTAGTTTTCATGAAAGAATTTTCGTTGATAAGTTTGACGATAGTTAGCATTCCATTATCAGATCTTTGAGGGAATGATCCATGCTCCTATATAGTACTTGTTATTTATGTAGGGTTAATTTGCAAGGGTAACAACACCTTGTCAAATTTTGGCGCCGTTGTCGGGGATCTATCTAACATTTTGCTTTTTTTATTTTGTTAGCGTGTTTTTGTTATTTGTGTTTGTTTAGTAGGTTGCATGTCCAACAGTTCTGAGCAAGAACTTTCTGACAAATTAATCGAGCAATTCTAAATAATTCTATAAAGAGTACTCATTCTTCATCAATCGTACACCTCCGCGATCACTCGTCTTTGAACCGTGCACGTTGTGCAAGGTGAAGGAGGAAGAACTTCCGAGTTTTGCACACCTTTTCTAGTAGCCGAAACATTCCTTAGACTTAAGGTATTCAAGGATATCTTGGATACTAATCTTGAGTTTTGATATCATTCCTTGTTACCCTAAGACGAGGTCACTTTTAGGGTAGTGATTGAGTACAACTATTATTATTTGAAGGTAATTGGATAGCCAATAAAGGATTCACCACTCCCGAGAGAAGGAGAGGATACCCACGGCCTCTTGTCTATAATGAAACAAGGTTTTGAATATTATTGACGACTACTCTGATAATTACATCATGGCATATATATATACAATCAGGGCTACAATCAAGGCTAGAACTAATTCTATGAGAGATATTATGCTAAATAATATATACATAATTATAGAATAAGGGGTGTGATTGAGAGTAATGATAGGATTTGATTAGGTAGGAAAATTAGGGGTGGATCTTTGATTTGGCTTGATTGAGGGAGAAGTATCTCTAACATCCCCCCGCAAGATGGACGGTTGTAGGGAAAGGACAATCTTGGAGATAAGCTGATGAAACGGTCTTCGTGACATGGGCTTAGTTAAGATGTCAGCTAGTTGATCCTTGGTGGAGACGTGACTGACGCTTAGTGTACCTCGTTGAACGTGCTCATGAACAAAATGGTACTCGAGGGCAAGATGCTTCATTTTGGAGTGAAATTTTGGGTTTGCTGCGACATAGATGGCTCCCATATTGTTACAAGATTGAGGGTCCAAAGAACTTCAGCAGTAGTGTCAGCAATGGCTCGGTATTCTACTTCTGTAGATGACCAGGATAAAGTCTTTTGTTTTGTGGAGCGCCAGGATATGGGATTGTGACCTAGGTACACAATTTAGCCAGTGGAGGAAATGTAGTCGTCCTTATCCCCAGCCCAATCTGCGTCCGTGAATGCATGAAGTTGTAGCGGGGAGTCACGACGTAATAGTATACCACGATCAGGAGTACTTGCAAGATAACGCAACACACGTTTAAGTGCGGTAAAGTCAATACTTGTATTAGAATTGTTTGGCTCATGAATCCAAAGATCCTTTGTGGCGATTATATTTGTAGATTTTGATTTATTTTAAAAATTGACTAGTGTTGATTTGTTCTCAAGAATGCTACTTTCAAGATTGTAACCTATGAAGACACATTTATATACAACCTGGTTTTTTTCCCATTCCACCATAAGTTTCTCACAACTTCATTTACATTACAGCTTTATTTACATTTTTGCTTTTGCTAATACTTTCCATCATAATTTCATCCCAAAAAAAATAGAAGTTTGATGTTCATTTTGTGTTTCCCGTGCCATTGTTAGAAGTTTAATGACAATCTCAAGAATTAAACATTTTGCACTTTGGCACAAAAATAACATAACGATTCATTGTTTATAGATGATACATAATAATGACTATATAAAAAATTACATAATAATGAGAGTATAAGAAAGAAATTGTCAATTTTTAGTAAGAAACAAAATTTGCACCTCGTCGATAAAGATGCACAAATTAACTTAAACACTCTACTTTCTTTTCACTCTCTATTTACAAAACATGCCTCCTGCACATGAAACTAGACAATCATATGTCTCAATGAAACCACTTATATCCGCACTACTATTTTATCATGAGTTATTTATCATCACATCGTTCACACCATATGGTTGTTGTGCCTATAAGAATCATAAAAACAGTTTCATTAGTAAATTATGAACAAGTCACTAAATAGAATGTCATTATTAATAGTATTCTGGCAAAAGATAAATACCAATTCGGAGTTGGTCATGTCCATAGAAAATGGAACATCTTCAATATAATTTGTTTGACTTAAATTGGCAGAACCTATCATCAAAAATGTTAAAGATTATATAATCAAAATATTTACACTTATTGTTAAAACATTGAATCTTTTTTATTAAAAAGTACACATGTACTTGGAGAAATTATTTAGACAAATAATACGGTTGGTGAATTTGAGCCATATTTAAGTTATCGATACAAATCTCGACTCCTTACATTTGATTTGCATACTGAAAAGGCAAAGAAAAAATTAATGAGATATTAAATAACATATGACTGGTACAATTTAAAATACTTCAAACCTCAGCTTGATTATCTCTTTGATAGGGAATTGCATATTTAGTTAATTTAGTTTGAAAGTCACTAATCAAATCCTGTCTTACCCAAAAAAAAGGAAAAAATAATAGTATTATATAAGGGACATAAAATTCAAGAATATAAAAATTCTTTTAATCAAACCTCAAAATTAGATGGTAATGTTGGTGCTGAGGTTATGACATTTGTTGGAGCAATTTAACATTTTCTGTTATACCCTGTCTCACCTATAAAATAAGAAAAACAAATTAATATCATTATATAAGGGACATGGAATTCAAGAATAAAAAAATTTACAAATGAAACCTAAAGATTAAATGGTAATGTTGGTGCTGCAATTGTAAGATTCGTTAGAGGTTGAACTTTTTTTGTTGATTTCCTTTTTTTCAAAGCCTTCTTTAAGCCACCCGTCAATCTCTTACTTAAAGCAATTTTCTTCTTCATTTTGATTCCTTTAATTCCAATATTGTTCTTTTCATGAATTTCAATCCCATTTTGGCTAAAGTGATTTGTTGTAACACTTGAATATTGAACCATCTCTTCACCTTGTAATCTAACATTGGTGCTTGCATTCGAATGTTGGATAGTTAATCCATTACCTTGTAGCCTACTATCCATAATTTCCAACATCTTCAAAATACAATCTTTAACAATTTTGTAAGTCTCTTCACTATCAGATGCTTTTGTTACCAATTGAACATATAGCCCACACAATTCTTTATACTCCATACTTTGACATATATTGGGATCCAAATTGCTTATGTTGATTCCAAAAGTTTCAACATCCATGAATCTAAGTTTTGCTTTACGTGTCTAGCTTTTCAATATGTACTGACTTGGGATCTCTATAATATTTTTCACAGTAAAAACTTTCAAAACATGAGAACATAAAATTCCAGCAAACTCGAATTTTCTACAACTATATTCAAATTTTCCATTTGATGAATTATAAGTAACTGTATGGTAATAACTTTTCTTATAAGGGGTAAATTTTGATATTTTGTGATTGATCTAACCTCCCCAAAACTTTCAATAAAACAATCATGAGACTTACACCACTCATTTTGAAAGCATTAAACACCTCAGGAGTATAAACATGAGTTGCATGTTTTAAAGTTTCAATTGGGCTTAACCCCAGGGCGTAGGTGAGTTGATAAGGGGCTCTGCTGGCTTAAGTGAGGTCGCGGGTTCAAACCTCCCTTATGTATGCAGCCATTTAAAACTTGGGACCAGATTTTTGCCTCTCGCAAGGGACCTACCTGACCCGAGCGGGAATTAGTCTGGGTGTGGATGGCTTAAAGGTGCCTTCCCATAGTTGGGACCCGCCTAAGACACCTAGTAGGCAACCGGAAAAAAAAGTTTCAATTGGATACAATAATGAGGGAATAGTTGTACTTGATTTAAAATTAGCCTTTAACTCTTCATATCTATGATCTTCAAGGAGTCTTTCAAAGTGATGAAAAAACTCCAAGAATTTGTGTTGATAAGTAACATACCTCTTTACAACACTATTTATGCTCTCACTTCTATATGTTGTCATCATGTCTGCACAAAACATTTGTCTTCCATACACTAAAGCCCATTTCTCCTTTATCCCAAACATGCACCTCAACCAATCATCGTTTTCAAGTCCATATTTGCATAACATCTCATTCCATACATTCACAAAATCTTCCTCTTCTTCAAAATCATATATGCATAAGCTAAAATCTCTAGCAAAATCTTTAAATTGAGAGAAAACATCACTTAAATGGATGGTCGCCTTTTGATATATATGCCAAATACATAAGCATTGATGAGTTTTAGGCCATCTTAGTACTGGAGCCTTTGCCATTGATGCATTTTGGTCTGTAAGAATAGTTTTAGGTCTTTTATCACACATAGCTTTCGCAAAAGTTTTAAATAACCATTCAAACGTGAGGGATATGTCACCATATAACAATGCAACACTAAAGATTGTAGTTTGCTTATGATGATTGACACCTACAAGTAATGCAAAGGGATGTCCTTCATTGTTCTTCTGGTAAGTTGTGTCAAAGAAAACCACATAACCAAAATTTGAGTAATTTGCTCTCATCTTTGCATCTGACCAAAAAGTGTTGGTTATTAAATCATCTTTATCAATTTAGATAGCATAAAAAAAATTCAGATCATTTAATTGCATTTTATGCAAATATTCCAGAACACCTGTTGTATCCCCTCTGTTCGCATCTCTCGTTCTTTTAGACCGTAAGTAATTTTTGTAGTCATCTGGTATGATACCTAAATTCTCCCAAGCATCTAATTGCCTAACCACGACATCATAAGATGCCTTTGGTGGGATTCCTACGTAATTTTCCATTTCAAGATGCATTATTGCAGGTAAACTTATCTTTCGGTGAGATCCATGTAAGTAGGTCTTGTTTGGACTCGAGAGGTAATGATTATGCTCCTTAATAAACTGAACCACATAGAGTTGTCCACCTCTTCGAAGACTGACTCTCATTTTAGCTTCATAACCAAACCTTGTTTCAGGGCATGCTGCTCTCACATACATATGTCGTTTGATTTTTTCTCGTATTCCTTCAGCACTCCTACAAAACAATCTATTAATGAAGTTTCAAGATTTATCTTTTTGATTTCTGCTTCTCCTTATCCCAAACCTAACTTCTTTAGCATATGCCAAATAGAATTGGTAAGCATCTTCTTTTGTCCCAAATTCCATTCCAATTTTTGGTATTAATTCTTTAGATGCAAATGAGCGGGTAGCTTGCAAATCCTGATTACTATTTAAACTCATGACAGCCATAAGCTCATCTTCACTTTCACTCCTGCCAACTTCATTACTATCTTCAAAATTTAACTGACAATAAGACAAAGATACACCCACCATAGAATTATTAGGTTTGATCCTGAAGCAAAACCCCAAAAAAACAAATGAAAATTATTGAAAATGGATATTTTACTTTTATGATATAGAGAAACACTAAGTGTAGAATTCATAATTTAATTAAGAAGCAAAAATGAATCCTTTAGCATTAAACTTAAATAAATATCTAACAATTGGAGTTAAACAAATTCTTAAAAAAAAGTTTGGTTTCTCTATTTGGCATTCCCGCATGTTAGTAAACTAAAAACAAAAAAGAAACGAAAAGGAAAAGGCATTGGCCTCGCTGAAGCTAAAAGAGAGCTGATTGATACACAACATAATTGAGTTTTATTAAAACGATGTTGTATTGTGGCAAAACAAGGTTGGAACAAACTTATTAAAACAGAGCATCCAAATTGTCACTCATGAGCACTAGAGCAACATATTTGTTTTAAAAGAATTAAAATAAAATTTACTTCATTTTTTCATCACAATCAATTAAGTATTATTGTATGAAAATCAAGTTTGAATGTGATATGGAAGAGACATCACTAAACACATATGAATTTACAAGAAAATCTTAACCCATCTCATTAAAGTATTAGATTATACAGCATAAGGTCTATTTGTTATAAAAAAGCATGTACTTTTGTTTGGTAGTTGAACTAAAATTAAATTAAAATATATGGAATATAACTATGCTTATGAGCAATGGACAATGGCAGCAGTGTAGGCTTGGCTTCTAGCATCAATGTCTGTGCTCAAGAGACCACATCTTATTCCAACCAAGCTCCATAGAGTTGGAACAGACTAATTCATACAAAAGATCTAAACCCGTATCAAGAACCTTATGCCTATTCATAAAAGAGCACTTGTCCCACTCCACCAAGAAAATCCATCATCTATATGAAAATTGTACCTTGAAGACAATTTAATACCACTAAATGTCAAAGGCTTGATTCCTTTTGACAACTAAAGCATACCAAAGATCGAGCGAACAACTGAAGAAATGCCAACGCACACCGCAATTATAAGTAATCTTTACAGTTCTTTATCCTACAGCTTGGGGATTGAAACAAGAAATATGACAACAACCAAAATATTACACAAAGCCTGCAAACCAAAAAAACATAAAATTCAGAAGGTAAGTTCTAGGAAAGATACTCCAATATCTGAAAATAGTAAAAAGACAGGGAAGGATAAGAGCAAACGAATAGATCATATGTAGTTCTCATACAGAATAAGCAAAGGATAGGCACAAGAGTCAAATGGGTCCCATTTTGAAGACCAATTATAGAAGAAAACAAATGAACAATGGGCATAAAAATTGGACGTAACATATTACTGATATGAAAAGCCTCAATGTCAAATCTTCACTTAATCATACAAATTAACCAACAATAGCGCCATGGTTGCAGTTTTATCCAAATAGACATACAATATACTACTTTCTCCAAATTGTAAGATTTCCTCTCCTATCCTAATGCAACTCTAGTAATAATCATGCCAATTGATTATTCTATGGAATTGAATCCCAATAAACAACTAACACGTTCCATCATCATCATTTCTCACACTATCGCATGACCCAATAACCCTTCTCTAATGATGTTAATAATGATAAGCCTCCATATTTGACAACCACAGTATGATACCATCAATGTCAGGTTCCACATTTGACAACCACAATATGACACCATTAATGTCAACTTAACTTTTTTTAAACCAGTATGATAATTCAAACAAAGGGGAAGGAGAAGGTTTAAATCCCTAGCCATTCTTTAGCCTATTTGAAGCATTTCTATTCAGATCATTGTAGGAAATCTTGTTTGATTAGATCACTGAAGTTTTAGCCAAATTGTAAAGAAGTTTCGATGCCTAATGCCCCTTCCTCATTTAACAGAATGTTCCATTATACAACAGAATAAACTAAATCTAGTTCCACGTTTCTTAAATGAAAATGACATGCTTCCATTGCACATGCTATGGACATGATTAGTTAATGCATTAAAGAAGAATATCATAGAGAAAAGAAGCATTTTCTTTTTATTTTATCTACTTATTGGAGAGTAAGAAACTTGACAATTTATTTGATTATACTCGAATCATTCTTTCAAAGTACATCTTCATTTATGTTCAATTGCCCTCGAGCCACTCTTACGAGTTAATTTAATTCAGTTTTCTGGAAGAATATGACAATACAGAAGGTAGCAATAAAAGGATTAGTTTGCATTTATGAGTTGCATCTAGCAGCATTAAAGTCCTAGCAGATGTTGCATAATGAAATGAAAACAATTAACTAATGAAAGTGAATAACAAAATTAGCATTTTGAAATGAGAGGAGAGATAGAACTGAGACCCTAACCTTATCTTAGCTATTACCTAACCTTTCTCAGTAGAAGGATCTACAAGGAAGTTCTACAGGAAAACCAGAACCTCGATTGTTTTTGCTATTTCAGCCTAATATGTATTATAAGTCTATTTGTCATTTTTGCTATCTCAAAAATTCAAGCATGTGAAGCTTTCTTCCTTTTGACCTAAAGTTTAAAAGAGATTTTTGAGCCAAATAGCAAATATGCAAAAGCTATAAGGCTCGAAACTATGGGAGCCAAAGCCAATTAGGTGATCTTCCACCAATGAAAACATGCACATAGATTAACAAAAATGGCTAATGACACCATATCTGTAATCTGTTGCAACCCACACAAAAATGCTATTCATTGTTGTGATAAAAAAATAGTTCAAGATACCTATCCATGATGAAGTTCTTAGCTGTCTCTGTTGGATGATCATACATTTCTCCTAACTTTTGTGTTATCGATTTAACCAAACAATATTGTCACATTGACTTAAATACTTTGGTTTAAACCAGAGACTAGCCCACTAGTTATAACTTCTAGAAATAGAGGAGGAGACAATGTTTGGAGACCTTAAAGATTATTTCTTGACTCTTCTTTTGGACGATTTTCTTAGTCAGTCGAGGGCTTTTGGATGATTTTCTTAGGAATGGTCTAGTCTGGTTTCCCAAGAATAGGATTTTGAGACTTGTTACTAAGCTTCGAAATCTTGTCAGTTTCAGGATTAGGATTATTAATAAACTTCAAACTTTAGCATTATTCATGAAATGACTTGAACAAAAAACAATTCTGGCACTGAAACTACTTGTTTATTGAGTATTACTTGCTTACTCCTTTTTCTTTTTTGCTATTTTTCATAAATAAATAAACTTGCTATTAACCACTTGATAAGATAGTTACATTCCAATGTAATGATCTTATCATTGTGAAAGGTTCCAATCCAATATTAAATAAAGCGTGTGTTTTGTAGTTGTATGTGTATATATATATCCTATAGAGACAACAAGAAAAAAAAAAGATGCTTATTTTGTTTCAAATGGCTTGTTAAACTAATTTGCTTGGCCTTATTGAGTAGTTATACTAGGAGCACTGAATCCACTAATCTCAAACCTAAACCTTGGGGATGATTGTTTTCGACAATTATAAGCATATACTGTTACCCTTTAATTTTTAACTTGACCTAGTAATTCCAAACACCAATTATAGCATTCCTAATGCAACTGGTTTATGTGAAACAAACTTATAGTAACTTAACCACCTTCCTAGGTAGGTTGTGAAATAGCATTTATATTAGCATTGCACTAGCTGTTAAAATATACCAAATTCAAGCAGCCAACGAAGCTTAGGAAGTCATAACTAAAACAAAAGGCAATAACATTTCATCTCAAGTTGCTATGTGCTCCATATTCATCAAACATGGCAAATCAAATAGATAACTATGCCTTAATTATCATTGACCATGTCTGAATGTGAATTGGATGAAATGCAAAAAAGTTAGCATCAACCAGAAAATAAATAAATGTGTTTTATAATGGATTACAAAACCAAAAGCATCAAAATTTCACACTCAGACAATTGCAGAAACTACCACATGCATTGAAAACACAAAAACCTGTTCGTAAGCAAGTTATTTCCAAGATCAAAATCAGTAATGCAAAGAATGTGATATAAAAGTCATCTTTAAGATCATAAACACTCATCTCATGCTTTAATGACAATGTTCAATTGATTGTTACCACTGCAGTGGAAGCAATAGGAAGCTTTGCGCCTCCTACCTAATGCCAAAAAGTATGATATGAACCCTTTAAAAGATCTATCCCGTATGAAGGCATTTATGACTTTACCATTTTACCATACTTTGCTACAAAAGCTACCATGAACTAGCTAACTGGATATTCATCCTATAAACAGTCTAGTTGTATAGATAACCCCAAAGTTGATAGTTCTGGGACCATAAGCTTTCTTTTCCTACACCAAGTTCATGCCTACATAATAACACTAGAAAACACCTATCCCATCCTTGAGCTCCTTCTCGGTAGAGAAACAATTATTATTAATTCGATAAACACAATACTTGTCCGATACACACAAACTAAAATTGTCCATGGTTAAACAAACGAAGGAAGTGAAATGAACACAACCTAATAAATATGAAAAACAAATGAAAGGGTCATCTAGCAACAGGGAAGGTTCGGGTGTAGCAACAAAACCAAGCTTTTAAAAACATACAATGATCACAACTCAACACCAAAATAGATGTAGCATCTAGTAAGAGGGTCATCTAGCAATAGGATGATTCAGATTTTCAAACATGTTATAAGGGGATTACAAAACTAGCAAACCAAAGCTACAGGTCAAGTTCTTTATAAAAAAATCAATCAAAGCAGCACTAACCCAGGTCTCAATGCCGTTGATATGCCATTGAAAGTCCTAACCTTTGGAACAACTACGCATGCTCTTGAGCTCTAACCCAGTGAGAAGAAAAACTACAAGACTGTAAGTAAAAGCGAGAAAAATTAGGTCCAATCAAGCATCATCGGTAAAGGCAGGAAGCAAAATCAAAAGAAAGAGGATGGGTTCATTAGTCAAAACCGTCAATCCACCATTTTCCTGTCCCGAGCCATGATCTTTTCTCTAACAAAAAAAACCCTCTCCTCAAGGGTTCAAAAGACACTCTTTGAATTAACCCAAAAGGGGGATGGAAAGAGTTGAGTTAAAGGCAGGTATGCGAGAGAGTTGGAGAGAAAGAAAAAGGGTGAGTTCACATCCACTGTTTTAGTTAATTGTTGATGGAGAACAAAAATATGAAGCTTTGTCTAAAAAGAGCATACCTCAGCCTTTAAGAACCCCGAAACTCGATCTCGAATAGACATAAATGCTTCATGAATTAACAGAAAAGAGGAAGGAAAGAGTTTAGGCGGGAAGCAAAATCAAAAGAAAGAGGAGCCTTAAGTTTTATTAAAACGCCGACGTGTTCGCATAGGACCAACATAGGAACAACGATAGTTGAACAGCTGATCAGATGCCCAAAAATTCTCCCATTCAAATCCTCTGTTTTAGTTACTCTGTTCTAACCCTATTCTTTTAAATCTCATTCATACATTTATATGAAATCCATGTAAATATATGGATAAAATTTAATGAAACATAATAAAAATATTATATCCGATATAGAAGATCTGATCCCAAAATTCTAGATCCGAGATGAAGAGGCTAGCTAGCATCTCATATGTGACTCAGATGTGGGGTTGAAGGCAACGTTATGGGATCCGTACCGTACTAGTTGGTACCGACCGGAGCCGACCAGATAACGGTACTATGGATCCAAGCCTCAGTACCGACCAAAAATACTGGCCAGTATCGAGATTTTCGTTTGGGTATCGGCCGGTACTCAACATACCGAAAAATATCGAGCAGATCTGAGAAATTAAAAAACTTCGAGGATCATTTTGCAAATATGAAACTTTTAAACCTAAAACACTTTGACGCTCACAATTGGGCCTGGACAAACTGAAAACCCGAAGCCACAACCCGAAAAGCAAAGACCCAACAGTTTAAATTTTTATTTTAGGTCTGTTGATTTTGTTTCGTTGATCTGTTCTCTTCTCTGTTGTTTGGTGTTTCTAAAAATTGCTGGTAAACCGTGAACGTAAATTACAATTTTTTTTGTTATGGATTGGATTGGATTTGGATTTGTGTAATTGTGTTGATATGGGAGGCTGTCGGTGGGTGGAGGACTTGGAGGTTGAAGAAGTTGTTGTCACGGTTGTGGAATGGATTAGTGATTGTTTTGTTTTGGAATTGTTTGGGAATGAAATTGCTTACGGTGGATGGATTTGTGTCATTGTGTGTATGTGAAATAAATTGGCTTGAATTTGATTTTGGAATGAAATTGTTGAAGTTGAAAATTTGAAATTGTTGGATTGAAGAATACCATGGGTTTTGTTATTTTGTTATGAATTTCTTATATAAAAATTAGAATTGGAATTGAAAATGGAATTGTAAAATAGGATTAGTATGTAATTAATTAATTATTTATTATGCAAAGATTGTTAAAACTTAAAATTGAAAGTTGATAATTAACATTTAAACTTAAATGTAAAATTAATAATCAAATGTGAAATTAATAATCAAATGTAAAATTAATAATCAAATGTGAAATTAATAATCAAATGTAAAATTGATAATTAAATGTGAAATTGTAAAATTGATAATAAAATTTTGTAAAATTGTAAAAACTTAAATCATTAATTGATAC
>JANQBM010000220.1:26132529-26145491 GCA_025594535.1 Erythroxylum domingense
TGTAAAAACCCCTATGAACCTCTCCAATACCAATTCTCAATCAAACAAAACACATTTTCTATATAACACAATTATTCACATTTAAACTGGGAAAATGTCATGAATGCATGTACAAACATTCACATGTGAAAAAATTCATTATTTATTATTCATGTGCATATATGAATGCATGAATATGGAAAAAACACTTTAAACAGTCCTAACCCATCCCAAATTACCAAAATACCCTTTTCAATAAGTGAGGGGATGTTACAGTACATATGCTCATAAATTATGGCTCAAGGAGCTAGCAATGGATAGGTGTTTATGGGATGGTCTTTAGGTCAAAGGGTTTGTGAAAGAACGCCTCTATCATATTAACAAAATTCTAGTTCATAAAACTTTAATTAAGAATTGAAACAAGTTCTAGAGAGCTATGAAATAAGCAGATACACATAAAATTTGAAAAAATTCAGGCCCAAATGTCCTTCCAACAAATTTAGTATCTAAATGAACAATCTCAAGTTTTAAAAACATAAAGTGCTACTTTGTTAGCATACTTTCACTCACTTTGTGTTGAAAACTTTGAAAATGAAATCAGCCAAAAACCAACTATCATTTAAAGAATGGGAGGTATCTTCAAGAACTCAAGAATCACTTTGAGGCTTATAAAAGCTTTGAGATACAAGAGTGACAACAATCTAATTGGGGAGAATTGTTGAATGGAGGCAAAATTATAAAATGCACTTCTTTTAAGAATATTGCACCGTAGCGAAGCAAACGTTCGTCGCGGAGAAAATAATGTTCATAGCCGCAGCGAAACAAAGGTTTGCTGCGGCAAAGTCATCAGGTGCCGCGGCAAAGCGAAGGTTCGCTGCAGAGAAAATCATGCATATGGCCGCGACGAAGTTCAGCAGTTTTGCCAAAATCACCAAGTTTTTAAACTTTTGCACAATATTCACCAACACAAACATTTAAATGGCCAAAATGAAGCACAAACAAGAGTTATAAGATGGGAAAACCTCCCCCACACTTAAACATCATATTGTCCTCAATGTGAAGTAATCAGAACACAAGAGCAATGGACAGAAATAAAGCAAATGAAAGGAAAAGGCGCAATAACAATAAATGGAATAACAAAACGAAGTAGATACATATGAAGTGCAAAAAGTTGGAAATGACAAATGAACTGAGCATTGGACAAACCAACTAGAAAAATACAAGAAAAAAATACTCGAACTAAGCTACTGGGGATCATCCCCTGCATCTGCAGGAGTATCGCCCGACGGGCCAGCACTAAGAAGTGAGTCATCATCATCAGAAGGAAGCTGAAAATGTAGGTGTTGGGTAAGCAACACATCCATCCACCGCCGATATCTCTGATCACGCTCCTGTTGGGCTATGACATGATGAATAGTGTCCTGGAGGGTAGCCAGGTCAGCAGATAAGCCATTTACTCGATGAGGGAGGGACTGCAAAGTGATAGGTGCAGGCGAAGCTGGAGCGAGATGATCATCCTCGCAAGGCAAGGCCTTAGTATGAGTGGCAGCAACATCGGGAAAGGAGGTGGAAGGGGTAGGGAGTGAGGCGGGTTATCGTGGAGGTGGAGGGTTAGGCTGTTTAAGCAGAACGAATCGAAATAGTAGGGTCGGGTCAAAATAGCTATCATTAGGGTATTTTGAGACACGATGGGCCCAGAATATATTATTGATGAGGTGTGGAAAGATGATGGAGTTTGTAAGCTTGGCTGTGGTGATGGAATCGTGGAGGGAGGAAGCAATGGCATCTGCTATGTCGACCGAACGGCCAACCATAAGAAAGTATATGAACAAGGCTTGTTGTTTGGTAACATAGGCGAGGTGAGAAGTGGGCATGATGTTGTTGCTGACAACATGAAGCTAAGGACGAGCTTTAGGGCGGAGATCGGAACGCTTGATGTAGTGTTGAGAAATGTGGGGTTGATGCCATTAAGTACCCTTGAGACAGAGGGTACGAATGATATCATCCCAGGGATAATCTTGGATGAGGTGATTGTAATGGCAGCGAAGTATAGGAGGAAGATTGTAGTGGGTGTGGATGTGGGCAGTGGTGAAGGCGGTAGGAACTGTTACACCACGGAAATTAATGTCCACGTTGTTGTGGAGGCCGGCATAGGTGTAAAAGTGGTAGAGAAATTTGTCGTTGCCCTGGTCCCGAGGTTGTACTAAGCTGGTGAGTTGGGATTGGATCAGTTGGCAAACAAAAGGATGGTTAATATAAAAGTTAGGGTTTTGGGGGAAAACTGGGTTCTTGGCCATATTCACTCCTTCCATAGGGTTGCTCTCACTATCTTGCTCACTTGATTCTTATTCAACTAACTCCTTTCTTCTCTCTTTTTCTATTCTTTCTCTTTTAATTTTTCTCATACATTTCTCAATCACAGGATAAAATAGTAGGAGTTTCACTTTCCGGGGCATGCATAGGAACAATTCAAAGGTAAATAAAAGTAATAAAATTTACTCGCAAGCACATAAAGTCAAATAAAAGATGAAATGTGATGGGTACAAGTGTATGGTATGTGAAACTATGTATGTTTGTGTTTGTGTTTTCAAAATTTTAAAACTATGTAAAGGAAAATAGAAATCCTATACGATTGACAAATATGACACTAAACTATGCAAAAAGGGAATAGAGAAGAAAAGGTTCCTAACTCAATGAGAAACAAAAATGACAAACGGCTTCCTACAGAAAACCAATTGCTTCGGTTCCCCGGCAACGACTCCATTTTGATTCGCGTACTTCATCTTTTTGGTTTTGCCCTTGGATGTCGAATCAAAAATTTAATTCCAAGGATTGCAATATAGGATGCAACCTCGGGTCGTCTCACTTAATCGGAACCTAATGCAATGGATCTAATCTAGCCTAAATGTCATAAAATGCAACTAAATTGGTTAGGAAGGGAGTTTGGTTCTTAGGAAACTTAATAAAATTAAACTGAGTAAAAAGGAAATGTGTAAAAAGATGTTTTTGGATTTTTGGGAATAAGAAAGTGAAAGTTAAAATTCAGTAGGTTTTAAAAGAAATGAAGCTAGGTCGGGTCGCACAGCTTGTGATTTTTCCCAAAAATAGCCTGGGTTTTCGAAGGTTCGTCGCGGTGATAAATGACTTTTGCCGCGGCGAACTTTTCCTGAAAGGATTTGTTCTTTGTTGGCTCCTTCGCTGTGGTGAAAGAATTATTCTTTGCCGCGGCGAACTTCTCCTGAAAGTTCAACCTAGATTTATCATTTTTCGCCACGGTGACAGATCCATTTCACCGCGGTGAACTTCCTGTGGCGTTGACTTCACTTCGGTCTTCTCTCATTCCATTTCTTCTTTTTGAACTCCTTTTCCTTGAGTCTCCTGCAATAAAAAAATGGTAGTTTGCAGTATCAATTGTTCTTAGAAAATTAATTTGTGCATTTAATCTTAATTTGTAGTGCTTTTCACTTTCAAACTACATAAAATAAAAGCACACACTCAAGAATCAATTTAAGCACAACAACTAGAGATAGGAGTCAAAAAGCATAGCAAAGGCGATGAAAATGTCACCAATTTATGTTATAAACTTGGGCTCAATCACTTGATAATAAAACACAATCTTGAAATTGTTCAAGTCAATTGGGGGATCAATAATAAAAAATCTTTGTATCATTGATATCAATATTTTAGCATTAAACATACATTGAAAGAATAAGTGATATGTGTTTTTCTCAACCTTTTTACAAAGAATATACCAATTTGTGAAGTTTAGAAACTTTTCTATTTTGTTCACTATTGGTAGTTTGTTCTTCATTACAAGCTATATAGTGATGAAAGTTCATGGTTGTTGATGACTGAACTAAACAATATGAGTCTAAGGAAGAGTTTCCAAATTGTTAAGAAGTACCTTCCTGCAAGAATGATTGGTAAAGATACCATTGGAGGTGTTCTTCTATATGATTCTATCATTATTGGTGTTAATAGTTGCCTAAACAATCTCAAATTTCAATGAATTGGGGATTGGAGCTTATCTAATAATCTCTTTCTTTAATAAAGCTTTTGCAAATGACGCCTTACGTAGAGCAGTGAATGCTTCTGACATTGAGACTTTGAGGGCAGGTGCCAAAATTTGGGAATCCTCCCTAATATGTTTCTTCATAGAGTATAGACCTTTTTTCCCTATGATACAAAAATGGTCAGTTAATTAATGGAAGATTAGACGACTTACAAATGTGTTACTTACAGAGGAAAACTTGATTTTGTTCTCTTTTTTCACCTAAGCTAAAGCAAACAAAATTATAGAAGAGGTTCCTTGGCATATTGCTCAACTTTCATTATTCGTCCAAACATGGAAACATGACATAAGTTGGAAAATGTCAAGATATAAAATATTTCGATTTGGATCAATTTACATAGCATATCATTGGAGTATTGGACTACACAAGGTCTTAGCTCACTGGCTAGCTATATAGACATACCTCTTTGCATTGATAAACATATTGCAAGAAGAAATAGGATTAGTGATGCTTGGATATGTGTCAGTGTAGACATATCTAAAGAGCTCCATGACTGTATTCTAATTTTGAGACTTAACATTGATAATACTCTACAAAAAGCTATTGTTTATGTTTCTTACAATTGGAAAGCTACTGCCATCTCACCAGGGAAGGTCTGGAAACCGACAAGGAAGGTCTGGAAATTGAATGGGAAGGTGTTTATTAAAGGTTATTATGCTAAACTAATGTTCTTAGAGCCTGACACAACCAGTCCTAAAGATCCCTAACTAATTCATAAGGATATTATTGTAGCAAGTGCTAAAAAAATAATTTCTTCAAACAAATCGATTGCAAGAGAGAAGGAAATCCTAATACCAACTAAAACTTTATCTCCTATTCAACCTCCAAACCTAGAACCAGCTGAAACTACATATCTTATGCAACCCCTTGTATATAGATTGGAATCTTTTGATAAAGAGGAAGTGTATTTCTCATCTGCTAATTCCCCAATCCATCATAAAGACCTAGAGAATGGAGAAATGGAGTCAGATGATTTTCAAAATCTAACTAGCAAGAGGACTCAGAGAAATGGAAAGAGGAAAGGTGCTAAAGGAAAAAATATATTAATATGATAGTGTTAGTATGTAATGTTTGTGGTATTAATAGCTCGAAAAAGCTAAATGCTTTGAGGGATTTTGTATTGAGAATTAAACCTCTTATTATGGTTTTACTTGAAACAAAAATAAGATTCAAGAATATGAATAAAGTGAACATTTTTGGTCTTTGTTGGACTTTTATCTCCAACCATTAGCACCATCATTATGGCAAGATTATTATTGGTTGCAATGAGAATTTTTTCAAAGTGGAAGAGAAGTTTTCAAATGAATAGATTATACATCTAAAAGTTAATTTTGTTTGGAAGGAATCACAATCAACTCCTATTTTGACATGGTTTTAATACAAGTTTCGAAAGGAGTAGTCTATGGTCCTCTTCAAGAAACATCCAAAATATTTTTTCAGGTCCTTGTATTATCTCTGGTGATTTCAATTCTACCATCTACAGATTTAAAACCTAGGGAAACAGTAGCTTGAGGAATTACAATGAAGATCTTAAGCTCTTTGTGGATCATTTGCATGTAACATATATTAAACAAGAGGGCTACTCTTTCACTTCGAGTAATAAATAGACAAATGCATGACCTATTTGAAAAAAAAACTAGACAGAGCTCTAGTAAATGGGGAATTGCTTTTCCAATTCGCTAATAGTAAAGCCTCCTTCTTAGATCCTCTTGTTTTTAGATCATATTCCGATTCTGATTGATGGGCTTTTTCAGAGAACCTCTATTCATCATCCTTTCAGATTTAATAACTATCTTGTCAAAGTAGATAGTTTCAATGATACAATTTTGAGGGGTTTATCAACTCAAACATTTGGCTCTCATAAATTCATGTGTTGCCAAAAACTCAAAGCTATTAAAACAGAATTGAAGAAGCTGAAAGCACTCAATCCCCTAGCACTCAAGTAGTTGTTAATGATGCCAAGGGTAGAATAGCAGCAACTCAATTTTTACTTGCTCTCAATCCCAAGAATACTATCCTTATTCAGAAGGAGAACTTAGAGCTCAAAACCTATCTAAAAACCACCTTAGATCATTCTTCACTCATTTAATAGAGGGTTTATATCAATTAGTGTAAGGAGGGGGTAGAGCTTCCAAGTTCTTTTTCAATTCTTTATCATACATGAGAAATGTCAATAAAATTTTCTCTATCACCAGGTTGGATGGGAGACGTCTTTTTGATCAACAGATTATTGTAGAGGAGGCGATGATCAATAGATTATTGTAGAGGAGGCGATCATATTCTATAGGGGGCTTTTGGGTTCAGACTTTGATTATCCTACCTCTATGCAATCTCTCCTATCATTTATTTCCAACAGAATATCTCCTGAAGCCTCTCAAGAATTGGTGAAACCTATCTTTGATGATGATATTAATGCTACTATTTTTGCTATGAATGGGAAGAAGACCTCTATTCCTAATGGGTTAAAAGGTTTTTCTTTCAAAAGACCTAGCCTTTTATTAAACTTATGGTTAGAGAGGCCATTTATGAGATTTTTGAAAAGGGGTTCATCTTAAAGGAGTTTAATAAAACCACTCTTTTTTTAATTCCTAAGATCTCTAACCCCTTTACTTTTGGTGATTTCAGGCCAATAGCTTCCACAAACTTCATTTACAAAATTATTGCTAAAATCTTGGCAAACCATCTAAAGAGGGTTCTCAGTCCCTTCATCTGTGAGAATCAAAATGCCTTTATGAAGGATAAAAGCATTAAAAATAATATTCTTATTCCTCAAGAACTTTTTAAGGGATATATCAGAAGGAACTTTCCCCTGAATTGTGTGATTAAGATTGATTTCAATAAAGCTTCTGATTATATCAGTTGGTCTTTCCTATTTTAGGTTTTAAAGGCTTTCAACTTCTTTGATATCTTTATCAACTAAATTAAGGCTTACGTCTCTACTACTTCCTATTGTGTTATGATTAATGGCACCCCTTTTGGTAATATTAAAGGGAATAAAGGAATTAGATAGGGTGTTCCTTTGTACCCCTATCTCTTTATTTTATGTATAGAACTGCTCTCTCAAATGTTGATGTTCAATGTCTATCATAATCCTAAGTTCAAGTTCCATTCTAAAAGTAAAAAAATTTCTCTTACTCATCTTAGCTTTGCAGATGACCTAATTCTCTTCTTAAAAGCTCATCCTGAATTTATTAAGCTATTGATTGATACTCTCAATAGGTTTTCTAAGATGACGGATCTCAATGTGAATCTTAACAAAAGCTACTTTTTCTTTCAACTATTGCGGATTCTATGCAGGACTCTATCTCCTTCATTATAGGAATGAAAAGGATAGTCCCTCCTGTGAAATATCTTAGTCTTCCTATAACTACGAGAAGACTATCCTTTACCAAATGTCTACCACTCATTGAAAGAATTCAAAAGAAAATCAGCAAATGGACAAATAGATTTCTTTCCTTTGGAGTTAAATTTCAATTAATTAAATCTATTTTATGTTGCTTTCACTTATATTGGAGTATCCACTTTCCTTTTTCAAAAAAGTTAATCAAATCAATAGAGAAATTGATGAGAGAACTTTTATGGGGTAAGGAAATGGAAATTCATGTTTTCTTAAATTTAAATGGGTTGATTTATGTAAAAAGAAAGAAAAAGGAAGGTTAGGAATTATCTCTATAAGGGTTGCCTATAATACCTTTTTTATTAAAAGGCTTTGGAAAGTAATTTAAGACCAAAATTCTCTTTGGATGAGATGGCTTCATGGTTATTTTAAAAAAGGGAACAGTCTATGGTCTCTTTCCCCTAGATTTTCCTTCTCTTGGTTTCTTAATCAACTTTTAAAGAAAAGGGATGAAGTGGTAAATGAAGTTAGTTGCAAAATAGTAGATGGGAAGTTTCCTTTTCTGTGGCATGATAATTGGACCAATTTTGGTCCCTTATCCCAAAACCCTGATGCAGTCTTAGCACTTATAGGGCTAGATTATAAGGAAAAAGTTGTTGTACTCATCAATCACAATGAGTGGTTGCATATCCCATAAGAGATTCAGCAATTAAAACCTTCCTAATCCCTAGATCCTAATTCTTAGGACAATTATCTTTGGCTTGGAGTACCTACCGAGAGTTTTTCTAATAAAGCTTATAGGAAATGGATATATAGCTCATATCTAGATGTGTCTTGGGTTAAAGTGATCTGGAATAATTTTCTAAGACCCAACATGACTTTTTTCCTATAGTTAGTGGTTAAGAACATAATCTTTACAATGGATAGACTTTACTACACGATAAATATGGACGGGTTTTGTTGCCTATGCAAAGAAGATTTGCAAAACTAGGAATCATTTGTTCTTTTTTGCCCTTTGGAAGTGGAAGCTATTGATTCTTGCTATAATCTCTTAGGAATTATGGAAAGAACGAAACTAAAGGAAATTCCAGTAAAAAGAGCATTCTAAAGAAGTTATGATGCACACAATTGTAATGAGTGTAAGAGAACAACTAATAAACTGGGAAGTAGAAGGTGATTAAATGAAAAATGTACATGATTTGAACTTTTACCTGGATTGAGCTCTACCATTGACCCTTATCCCTGGATCCCTGTGATTTCCCCTCATTGAATTCCTAGGCTAGCAAGGGTGGAAATCAATTAAAGGAAGTATGAGAAAGAGGATGCAAGCTATCTCAACACAGATCCTTTGGTTATTATTAAAATGCAAAGATTGATCGTCCTTCAAATCGCCAGTTGCATCTTTGAACCCTAATTGGGAAAGCCAGAATCATGAGTCTCAGATGGGGGGTTTATTTTTACCCCTTTTTTGAAACTCAAGCAATGTTGTCATCCCATTTATTTTAAGACAATAACCTCTTGAGTGCAACGACGTCGTTTGTTTTCTTATTGTTATTTTGTAACTTTGTGTGCATCAATGTTGTCGTTATTGGTTTAAATTTGAAGTAAGAGAGTTAGTATCTTTAGAATTTGTTCCTTTCATTTCTATTATAAATATATTATTTAATTTTTCAAAAAAAATTATTGTCTTCTGCCATATTAGTGATATGAGGGCTGAACCATCATCCAATTTTACTAAAGGACCTTTAGATAGCTAGTTTTCTTACCAAAAGTTTATGCATTCACCATTTTTAATAAGATGAATAAAATTATATATGAATCTTTCCCTCTTCTCGAATATAACTTTCATAGTGTAGAAACATAAATTTTCACATCCAAACTCCATACACTTATGTTCTTTATAAAGTACTTGTGAATCTATTTACACTAGAGAGCTGACTCATCAGAAATAATTCTCCACAGCCTTGTAGTGAGCATAACAATATCCATAGTTATTAGGGAAATTATGTTAAGGCCACCTTGGTCTTTAACAATATATATATATCCCTTCATTTCATCTTGATCCTATTGGGAGTTCCTTTACAACTAGACCATAAAAATTTATTGCAGATCTTATCAATGGTTAATAATATTAATAAAAAAAGCAATGTGAACTGCCTAATAGACACTGATAAAATTCAAGATAGAAATAATGAGCTATGCTTTACTAGTAGTAGAGAGGTTTTTAGAGCTCTATGAGGCTATCTTGTTGTTGAGGTTGTCAATCAAACTATTGTAATCCCTTGAGCTTAACATTGAAAATGCTATTAGAATCATAAGGTACATTATTAGAAGAGGTTGTTTTTTGAAGCCAGTAATGGAAACCAGAGTTGATTCAAGGTTTGCAACGTTCTTTAGCAACTCTTAGAGCAATTTACTTGGAGACCAGATATCTTATCAAAAACCTTGAGAACTTTCATAAGAGCTGACATAGTTATGGAATTTACTTTGAATAGCAAAATGAGATCATCAATAAAACATAGGTTTGTATTTTGAAATTTTCCGTATTTGGAGTGATATTTGAAACCTTAGTTCTTTCTATAACCCTTTTAAGGAATCTATTAAATATTTCCATCACCAAAGCAAATAGATAAGGATAAATGGGGTCACCATAGTAAATTCCTTTATAACTTTTAAAGAATTTGTATGTTGACCATTAACAAAAATATTATAAAAAGGAGAAGTGATGCATCGAGTGATTTATTTAATGAATGTGTGAGGGAAATCTATGGCTAACAATATATTAATTATAAAACCCCAATCTAAAGTATCGTGCCTTTTTAAGGTCAATTTTGATGCAGCAATTGGATCTACCTTTCTTCTTTGAGTAATCTTTAACCAACTCTTAAAGTATTAGAACATTTTTACGAATAATCCTACCAGGGATATAAGCATCTTAAGTAACTTCGATATGATTTAGAAGGATCTTTCTCAATCTATGAGCTAGTATTCTAGAAATCAATGTGTAAATAGTGTTGCAACATGAAATGGGGAGAAAGTCTGAGAAATATTTAAGATCACAACTCTTAGGGATAAGTGTAATAAAATTATTGTTAATCTTTGAGAGTAGGGATTATTGAAGAATGCCAAAATAACATCTGAAATAAGAATCCTTATAAGAGGCTAGGACTTAAGGAAAAAATTTATATTAAAATCGTCAGGTCTATGATTTTTGTGGGGATGAAGAGATTTCACGATTTCATCAATCTGCTAAACAGTGACAAGTTTACTTAGAAAATTAACTTCCTGTATAGAAAGACTTCCTTGTAAGATTTCTTTGAGTAAAAGGCTAGTGGAGTGAGCATCAGAAGGCTTATAGATTAGATCAGAAAAGTAATTGAATTCCCTATCAAGAAATTAAGATTGAGAGTTTAACTTGAGGTTATTGAACTCTGATAACAATCTTGTTCCTAGCTTTTCTAAAGATAATAACCTTGTGGAAATAAAATGTGTTTTTTCCACCACTCTTCAACCATTCCATTCTAGATCTCTATTTCATAAGAGAAAATTCATAAAAAATAGCTTAAAAAAATATCAAGGAAATTCTCACTAATTCCTGTAGTTGAATGGAATTCGGAGTGTTATAAAGATCATGTTAGATGCTCGCCTTCCTAGCAATGTTGACCATTTAATAAGTATTACCAATATTATCTTTAAAAAGGTGCTTCATCTCTATTTTGATAAAGTGTAGTTTCCTACCATAAATGAATCGTTTGGTTCCACTGATTCTTATTTTTTAACCATTCCAAATGCCATCATCAAAACCTGTTAGATTAACCGGGAAATTATTGAATCTAAAAGGCTTTTTGGGATTTAGTGCAACAGTTTGGGTGAGTGTAGGTGAATGATCTAAAAGATTACAACATGAACAGGTAGAAAAACAATTTGGGAAGGCCATCATCCATTTAATGTTTTTGAAGCTTCGATCCAACTTCTTCCTTTTGAAAATTTCTCCATATTGTTTGTTACTCTAATTAAAAAAGTTGCCACCATATGGGATGTTAGTTAGTTGAGCTGCATTAATACACTTTCCTAATTCTAAGTAAGGATTTCCAATAGATTTAGATCCTTATGCTTCATCAGCTTTTAAGATAGAATTTAAATCTCCAATAACAACCTAAAAATTACAGATGCATGTAACAATATATTTAATTTGATTCTAAATGAGAGCTCTCTAATAAGAGCTATTTTATGCATATATGAAGGAAATGAAGAGTGGTTGAGTTGATTACCTCACAAAAATCCCCAGATGAATGATTTGATCTGAAACCATTTTCGTGCATCCGATCATTAATGTAGAATCATAAAGGACAACTATTTTGCCATTGGAATGATGATTTTGGTTTGTAATTTCTCTACAATGAGATGAAAAATATAAGGTTTTGATGTTGGATCGGAAAATAAAACATGCAATGATTTGGAAGAAACGGTAGATTTTAAAACTTTTTAGAAATCAAAATTTCAGCAGAAGCAATATATCCAAATCAACATGCATAGCCACACATGACATAGTATAAAGAAAAACATTTGCATAATCACAAGATGGAAAATATTACCGACTCCTTCGCTATAGCTTTAACTCCTCGCTGTGCTATCCTATCCCTGGCAATGTATCCTCTCCTAGGTGATGTATCCTCTCCACCTTCCTCTTCTTGATATTGTATCCTTAACCAATCTGATCTACCACTTGTTCTTCTTGGACAACTTGGTTAACAAGATCCTTTGGTATCGAGAAGAAAACTTTGGAGGAGATTTTTCTTAGAAGAAAGTAGCCAGAAAATGAGACAATCTCATGCAATTTTTGACTCACCATGCAAAATAGGAGATAGAGAGTCAAAACAATGCAAGAACCCTTTCTTACACCCTCTCAATTTCAGTTAATCTTAAAAGGAAAGAAGAAATTTGCATCAAATGCATCCCTTCTTTTTTAATCAATCATAAAGAAGCCAATAAATGAGACTCTTCTCATTTGTCTTTAAGATGGCTATATGAAAAGACTATTAACCTAAATGTAACATACCAATTTCAATTTTTTATGATGAAAGAAGGAAGATGGTCCATCAAATGTACCCCTTTCTTCTTTAATCTAATGAATGCTAATAGGTTACGTGTTATCATTAAAAGACCACCATTAAACCATTTAATGATAAGGTTATTACTTCATTGAATGATGATAAAGCATGTTAAAAAACATCTTAAATGTAGGAAACTAATGTTAAATGTGTAACTGCACATTTACCTATTAAAACCGAAATTCCATCTCCATTTATCTTTCACAACATTGTTTTAATTTAATTAATTTAATTAATCAAATTAAACTAAAGCTTAGCCCATTTCTAAGTGTTCATTTGGGCTTCTAATTAACCATTAATTAGTACAAGCTCAACATTCAATCATGGGCTTTAAAACCTCCATTTATGTTTCTTACTTAGCTTGATAACCTTCCTTGCAGTCAAATGGGGAATCTTACTGGACTTAGATAATTCAAGCTCCAATAAGCCCAGAATTAATTTAATCTCATTAGAATTAATTCT
>JANQBM010000220.1:26145591-26158461 GCA_025594535.1 Erythroxylum domingense
ACAGTAATGCATTTACATTGTTATGTGAAATGCTTAAGGTCCATGGTGGGTTGACGAATAATGGCCATGTGCCCATTGAAGAAAAAGTTTTAATCTTCCTACGAATAAAATGAATCTAATAGAGTATTACAAGTTCGGTTTATGAGATCAGTAGAAACAATAAGTAGGGTCTTTCATAGTGTGTTGAAGGCTATAATCAAGCTTCAACATCAGTATGTCAAGCTCATACCAATTCCTGAAGATTGCACAGACAATAGATGGAAATGGTTTAAGGTTAGTAAATTTATTTAGCTACAATATGTTATCTAATTTAACTTTATTAAATTAGTTAATAAGAACTTTTTTTTGTTGGGATTTTAAACAAAGAGTTGCCTTGGTGCTCTAGATAGGACCTATTTAGACATGATAGTTCCCCGCGCAAGCAAGCCCAGATACAGAGGTAGGAAAGGGAAGATATGCACTAATGTTTTAGGAGTGTGTGATAAGAACTTAAACTTTGTTTATGTTCTTGCTGGATGGGAGAGTTCAGCAGCGGATTCAAGGGTTCTATATGATGCTGTTAGTAGGCCTAATGGACTTCAAGTTCCGAGGAGTATGTAAGATACGAATTGTTAGAAATTTGCATGATGTTTTTTAAGGTTTGGTTACAGATACAATAGTAATAGTGTCATTTGCTTATAGGAAATTACTACTTAGTAGATGCTGGCTATACCAATAGTCCTGGCTTTCTTTCACCTTTTAGAGGCACAAGATACCATATTCAGGATTGGGCAATAGATGGAAGGGCACCTAGGAATCCAGAAGAGCTCTTTAATAAGAGACACTCCTTTGCCAGAAATGTGATTGAACGTGCATTTGGTTTACTGAAAAAAAAGATGGAAAATCCTAAGAAATCCATCTTTTTATCCAGTAGCCACTCATGTCCACATCATTCTTGCATGCTGCCTTCTGCACAATTTTATTAGGTTGCATATGAGTTACGACCCAGCATAGCTTACTCCTATTGAAGCTGAGGATATGCCAATTGGAGAAGATGCACCGTTACCTGAATTTGTTGATCGTGTTGAGACAAGAAATGAATGGAGTCAATGGAGAGAGGATTTAGCTAACAACATGTTTGATGAATGGAGAAGATACCATTAAATTATGAACTTTAATTTAGTTAATAACAGTTTTTAGTGAATTCAGGGTTTAAATATGGTTGGCTTTCATTGTAACTGAATTCAGGCATTGCTTAAATTTCTCTTTATATTGTTGACTCTCATTGTTACTGAATTTAAGAACACACGATAAAATTGTTGTTCCTTTGTTTTATTTGTACTTAATTACATGTTCGTTTAATTTATTATTGTCTTCTTTATTTCCAAACAAGTTTGAAATAATGGTGACTAATCATTTATGGAAATGGTTTGGAATGGTTTGCGGTATGACATTGCATTCTTTAGGTCTAATGTCACGGGTTTGGATAGATGATGAAACAAATGCATTTGTTACCTTCTTAGAGGAGGCAGTTGTTGCTGGTCATAGAACTGATAATGGCCAATTTAAGCCTGGGACTTTCCAATTTCTTGCTAGATTAATGGTTGAGAAGTTTCCTGGGTGTGGTATTACGAAGAGGCATATACAAAATAAACACAAGAGGTTAAAGGAAAAATATCAGACAACCCATGACATATTGAACTGCAGTAGGTTTGGTTGGAATGAAAGCAAGCAATGCATCGAGGTAGACAACAAACAGGTGCTGGATGAATGGATGAGGGTAGGTTGTTTATACACGCATCCTAATAATAGTTATTGTTTATCATGCTAATAACATGTTTTCATTTTTCCAGAAACACCCAAATAAGTACTATACTCCTGGAAAGCCGTTTCCAATTTACCCTAGACTTGAGTTTGTCTTCGGGAAAGACAGAGCCACAGGTGCAGCAGCTCAAGACGCTGGAGATGCTGCTGCTCAACTTGAGGCTGCTGAAAATGAAGTTGGTTCACCAGCAGCTTCACCACCTCAAGCTGCCCCATTGTCTGAACCAGGCCCAGCGGCCACTCCCGCTGCAACTGCTTCCATCCATGTAACTAGTTCTGCCGCCTGTTCTTCCAACACAGACGAGAATCAACAAAGTAAAGGGAAAAGGAAGATGAGAGATAGTGAAGTTTTAGAAAGCCTTGCTGCCACATTTGCCCGTGCAGTTGACTGCAGTATTAGGAGTGCACAGATTATTACAGATGCTATTGGGGGGGGGGGGGGACACCAAATTCCCCAGCTAGGTGACGAGCTTGGGAGTTTGGGTTTCTCTACCAAAGACGTTGTTAGGACTGCAAGGATCTTCTCAAAGAATCCTCATACTAGGAATCTTTTATGGGGGTTAAATGCCGCTCAAAAACAGGCTTATGTGCGGAGCCTCTTAGATGATGAACTCTAACTTTATGTTTGGTTCCTTAATTTGTATGTTAATCTTAACTATTATATGGTCATGTATGATGGTAACAATGCGTCTAACTTAACTTATTTGTGCTCCTGCCATGTGATGTTGACTGATGATATGATATACTTTTGACTTTGTTTGTACACATATGTATCAATGATGAATGGTTGGTTTATTAACTATTTAATGTTTTCAATTTATGTACGTGTATTAATGATTAGGATATGATTCATTTATAGGTACATCACTATGGGCAGATACAACTTTTATGTTGTATTCGTTGGACGTCAAGTAGAAATTTTCACAAATTGGGATGAAGTGAAATTGGTAATTGAGGGCTTTGCTAATATTAGATTCAAGAGGTTTCGGACCTTGGTTGAAGCAGAAAGTGCTTATGTCATGGATCGAAATAGGCACAGTCGTCAAAATAAAGAAATTGTTCCTACTGCCAATAAACCCTCATCCATACCACATCAATTTTCACTGCCACCAACTGAAGAATTAAATGAAGTTGCAACTTTAAAGCATAAAATGACATGGATTCAAGGATTTTTACTAATTGCCATTGGAGTAATTTTGGGAATTATTGTTAAGGACATTCTTAATAAAATTTATGTATCTTTAACCTATTATGTAATTAAATCCAAGAATGCTTAGATGTTTTATTACATTATTATGTATTAGAATTTCTTGGTTGACGGAGTTATTTGAACCTATTATGAAATTAATTCTATGAATGCTTAGATGTTTGATTAAATTATTATGCCCTAGCATTTCTTGCTTGATTTACCATAAATTTTTTTGTTATTTGTAGGATTTATTTGAATCTATTATGTAATTAATTCCATGAATGCAAATAAAAACATCTCCTACATAAGCGTAATTAAATATATTGTAATTAATTAATTAATTATAATATTTTAATTAATACATAATAATATTTTAGTCAAATATAATGTGATGTAATTCAATAATAATAATAATTTAATTAATTATATTGTAATTAATTAATTAATTACAATATTTTAATTAACTAAGTGATGATAATAATGTAATTAATTAATTATATTATTTTAATTAATTAATATTATAATTAATGAATAGTTATATTTTAATTAATAATAATATTTTAATTAAATATAATGTAATTAATTACATTGTAATTAATTAATTAATTAAAATAATTTAATTAATGAATAATAATATTTTAATTAATGAATAGTTATATTTTAATTAGTTGTATTTTAATTAATAACAATATTTTCATTAAATATAATGTAATTATTATTAAGTAATAATAATAATTTAATTAACTATATTGTAATTAATTAATTAATTACAATATTGTAATTAATTAATAATTATATTCTAATTAATTAATTAATTACAATATTTTAATTAATTAATAATAATATTTTAATAAAATATCATTAATTAATTATGTAGTAATAATATTTTAATTAACTATATTGTAATTAATTAATTAATTACAAACTTTTAATTAATTAATAATTATATTTAATTTAATTAATTAATTACAATATTTTAATTAATGCATAATAATATTTAAATTAATGAATTGTTATATTTTAATTAGTTATATTTTAATTACTAATAATATTTTAATTAAATATAATGTAATTAATTAAGCAATAATAATTATTTAATTAATTATATTGTAATTATTTCATCATAATTAAAAAATTACAAATACACTTCAAATAAATATTGATACAATTATAAAATAATCACTTAATTATATATTTTCGATCATATTATATTGCAGGGACATTTTCGTCATTGACACTGTTTTTTTGTTCTGTCCACTGCAACCAAACACATCTCTGCCCTCTAGACGAAGACAATTTTTTCTGTTCTGTCCATTACAAACAAACAGCTTATTGTCTTCATTTTTTTTATATTTTATCTTCAAATTTCCGTTCCGTTCCATCTCTGTATATTGAAGACAACAATTAAATGCAGCACAAGTGTCTTTGGATAGACATTAGACACGCCTTACAAAAAAAATGCTCTTGCCTTTACAGTGGAGTCCCCATATGTTTTTATTTTATTTTATATGTTTCTAAACCTTATTTTAATTCAATTAATTTAATTGAGATTAAATTTGGAAAGTGTTTTTTCTAAATGCTTGAAAAAGGTTTTCAAGGGATTATTTTTGTTAGAAATATTTTGGAATTTAGTTTAATTTTTCAAAGAGTTGAATCATTAAATTAAATTAATTATCAAACCATTAATTATAATCAAACAAATGTTTAGAAGATTATCTTTCATAATTAGATTATGTAAGATAAATTAATATAATGGGATTATATTTATTAAGATGAGAACTTAATGTTAGATTAATTATTTTTTAATATGATTATTAAGATTAATAATTAAAATGATTGTTATTAAATTTTAAAAAAATTGTTTGAAAAATTAAAAGTAATTATATTGAAATTAATTAATTAGACTCCTTAAAATTAAAAATTATTTTTTTAAATAATTAAGAAAGATATTTTTAACTAAATTTCTTAATTTCAATTTGATTGAAATAAATTAAATTTAATATTTTTATTTAGAGAATTTTTATTCTATTTTTAGAAATTATTTTTATTTAAGAATAATGCATTTCTTAATTTATTAAAAAGTATTTCTTTTAGATCTTTTTTAGTTACATAAAATGATAATGTTGTTGTATGTAATTTGTAATTTTACATCTTATTTCATCTTATTTTCACATAGGGTCAGGTCATGTGAAAAATTGGCGGGGAAGAAAAGAAATAATAATAACAATGATAAAAATAGCAACACAGTATTTTACTATTTTCTTCTTCTTCTCTGATGTCTGTTCCGTAACCCTTGAAAGTACATCCTGCTGTAACAAGGCCGCAATTCTTAGTCTTCTCTCTTAACAGCTTCTTCCCCTCCAAATTGAAGACTGCCATAAGTCTTAAGACAGACTCATCCTACCTTACCCTTTTGATCTTCCTTAAAATTTAAAAAAAAAGAAGCAGCTTCACTGAAAATCCAACATATTCCTCAACCATCCACAATTCTTCCCTCATTCTCCTTAAAGAAACATAAAAATGAAACAGAGCATAGCAGCTGGTAGAGGGGGAATCTTCTTCTTGGCTGCGTTGGTTGTTTTCTTTGGATGTCCGGAACTTTGTTTCGGTAGTGCTGGATCCTGTGCGTCGCCGCTTCACGGTGATGATGCGCATGCTCACCACCACCACCCTCATGACCGTCATGCCTGTGATCAACATCATCATCACCGTCATGACCATAGCTTAAGCAAGTCGACGCTGCCGGAAGAGTTGGCGGAGGAGGAAGATATGAAGCTCTATGGATTTGATAACTGCTATTCTCACGACCACCACCATGATTTAAGTCTGTCCGGTTTAGGTAATGATCGTTTCGTCTAATGTTTCAGAAGATTGGAGTTTGGGGGGTATTAAGCCCATGTGTGTGCTTGCTTGCAGGTCTTTGGTTACATTCCTTGGGATGCTCCCTTTTAGTGAGCTTGGCTTCCCTCGTCTGCTTGATCATCTTGCCTCTCGTATTTAGTCAGTCACTTAAAAATCTCTCCTTTTCAGATTAACCCACTTTGATTTCCCAATTCATTTTATTTGTCCAATTATTAAGTGTACTCGCTTTCATTATTTTTAAAAAATCGTCTTGCTTATTGGCCAACCCTGCATATTGTTTCAATGCAGCACAGGGAAAGCTATCCAAGGAAGTTGTAGATACATTAGCCTTATTCGGGGTTAGGATTTTGAGCCTTTCATGTTGAATTTATGAATACATTATGTTTTCACTTTATTATCATTATTGTCAAATTGCTTGCATACTCCACATTGAATACTATGTTATATAAATAGAAGGACTAATACGTGCATACTCCACATTGGATAGTATAACATATAAATAGAAGGACCAGTGCTATCATTTATTCCTTTGGATAGTATCCTATGTCACACGAGATTATGGTGGCAGCATTCTTTTGGAAATCATAATATGATTTGGCTTTGAAATTAAATTCAGTTGCTAAATGAAGAATAAACTTGTGGCTTGCAACCATCATAGTGCAAGTTTGAGTATTGTGAACAACCACTTCATGTTAAATGCTGAAGGATAGGCAAATATGAGAATCCTAAATCCCAGGATCCTTCTTTAGGGTTCTGTAATTACGCAGTAATTTCATATTCCATATGGGTTGGAACCAAGTTCAATTTATTCATTTAAAAAACTGGATGCCTTTTCTTCTACTTCTAACTTGTAGTCTGGTTGGTTCCAATTATGTTAACCCTTTACAGGCAGGAGCTATGTTAGGTGATGCTTTTCTTCACCAATTACCCCATGCATTTGGTAAGATCTTGATGACTTGACTTTCTTGACATTTACTAATAATTTTGAAGTTAGTAATTCCTAGCTCTTGTTTTGTGATTCTTTTTCAAATTCGCATTTCATTATATGCACTTATAGAAACGTTTCACGTCTGTGATTCTCTTGAGATTGGAGAGGTAGTGGATATGCCCACTATAATGAGGTATGTGATATCAGTCTCATACTGAAAGCAATAAACTATATAGTGTAGTCTCACATGTCTATTAGAGCATAAGCATTAAATAAGCACCTTTGATATTAACTTTTCTAAGTTACCATAGTGTACATTTGTGTTTGAGAGTTCTTGAGTTCAAGCAACATTGTGATTGTTTATGGTGAGTTTTCGGTTTGTGATGATTTGTAAACATTTCATGTAAAGGGTGGTGTTAGAAGTATATTTTCCATGTGTTAGCCTCATTTTACAATTTAATCTTTTGGGTTAAATGTTTTGTGACATCTATATGGCCCATAAGGAAGCATACGTGTTGTTACTAGAGTGTCCTTTTTTTACTATAATCCTGTAATGGTGGTTTGATTTTATCTTTGGAAGCCAAGTGCCACCTTCCTAGGGTCTAGTCATATTGAGGATTCTCACCTTGTGGACTCCAAAGCTAATTAGTTTTTTAGTCCTTTTTATAAATAAAAACAAACATGTGAATATCCTTGTAACATATACACTTGTTTATGTACTAAGGCCACACTAATCATAATTTTAGGCTATATTTTCTCCTATCTCTCTTGGTCTTTATATGGTATAAGTACCTTGAAGGGTTAATAAAACAATGTTGTAGCTTCTAAATTATCCTCCTAGCTTGTGCGCATTTTCTATAAGGTTGTAACTTTACAAATAAATACCATGACTCTAATATGGGTTTGGGCAAAGGATCTAGTCAGGGGATGACTCACCGAGTAATCCAGCTCCTTAGCTTTGTTTAAATCCTCCCCTTCCGATGAGACCCTATCATGATAGAATAATGGAAGCGGTCTTTGACAAGCTTTTCAGAAAGTGTTTGGTAAATTTCTGCATACTTTATTGCTTAATAAGGTGGCCTTTTTATAGGCATACATACATAGGATTTTAAGGAATGAAATTAGGAAAGAATTAGCTTATTCTCTGCTGAATTTGAAATTCAAACTGATATTTAAATTCAAAATATGAAACTAAGCTTAACTGATTGAATTTTGTTGCTGATTTTAGTAACTAAATTTGTTTATGTTGACTAAATTTGCTCTTGCTGAACTATTTAGGAAGTAATCTAGCTATTAACTCTATGAAATCTCTCAATTATAGGAGAGATTATAGGTGTAATTATAACAATATCAATGCTAATAATCTCTGGTCAACATTTGGGAGATGTTTTCGACATTTGAATCTATTTCCCTAACAGCATCCCATACCTCTTTCGCTGTAGGTAGAAATAGATAGGACTTCCTGATGGAGGGCTTCATTGAATTGACCAGCCATGCAATCACTATCGAGTTTTCAGATCTCCACTTTTGTAGTGTAATAGCATCGATGGAGGGTGGTTTGTTCACCTCTCCAGTAAGATACCCAATCTTCCCTTTGCCATCGATAATCAATCGGATTGATTGTGCCCATTCTCTAAAATTTCTTTCATTCAACTTCTCAACTGTGAATTGTAAGGACGAGCTCTCGATCCTGTTATGACCCATATTGGGAATGGTTTCCTTTTTGTCAAGGGCTTCAAATACAGCTGATCCTTTCTTTGTGACTCCGGTTTCTGTCATGGATGCCATTGTCTATAGATCGATCTGTTTTGATACCATGAAGATTTAAGAGAAAAACAAAACTGACGAATTTACGTGGTTCAGACTATTGAGACCTACGTCAAAACTTCTTAAGTTGGGTTATCCATAATTTATTATTCAAATCTTAAGTTGGGTTTAATCCCAACAAATATCAACTAATTATCTATAAAATATCAAAAAATAGTAGTAGGAGTTTGTGATTGAAATTGAGGTCTATGCAAAAACATATATTGTTGAAACATCTCCCTCATGTCACTCATCTCTAGAATCTGCTTCACTTGAGTCTCTTGCAACTTCATCTGTGCTTAATGCATCTCATTGCATTTCTTTCATCTAGTTGCACTCTTTAGTACCATCTTCCTTCATCTTGATTTGGTGGTTTCAAAAAGGAATTTTGTTCTCGTGCCAAGAATGATTGTAGATCTAAATGTTACCACAAAACTATCTAAAACTGGAAGAATGTTTGAGAGAAAGAGAAAGGATAAACAATTGTAGAGAGAAACGAAAGTGTTATAATGTTGCTTAAAATCTCTCAGCTGAACATGAAAGAAATATATTTGTTAAATCTAACAGTATTTAATGACTGTATAAAAAGACCCGATAGTGAATGCCACTTGATACAATCAACTGCTTTTTACGTATTAATACGACATATTTCACATAACTATGGTATTCCTTCTCAAATGTTCACTCTAGTGACCCGAGACCGTTTGAATCATATCATCAACTGCCTTTTGCATTAACTTGTCTCTCCTGAATAAAAATTTATTTACTTTTCCTTATTAGAAAAAAGTATTTATATGCTAACGTGCCCTTTTTAGTTTATGGTTATCAAAGTAGGATCATTTTTTTATTTTGTAAATTTAATTAGAATTCATATTCCATTAAGATTATGGTTTCAAAATTGATAGTTTTGTTTGTTTTGAGTTGTGATTCTTAATTCTTGATACAAACCTTATAAATGATTCCTAGATTTACGTTTCTATAAATTCTAGCCTTTAAATCCTATTCTTGCACACTAAAAATTTCCAACAGCCCTAAAATGTGCAAGTTATACATATTTTATCAAATGATTTGGATAGAGGACTATCTCTAGAGAATATGGTTAAATCATATTCAGGGATGGAGGCTGTAGGGAATATGGCTGATATTTTATGTTACTCATGACTAAGTTAATTATGAACCATAGAAGTGCTTATGGCAGATTTTGAATATCAATTTGGGCTAAGAAATACTAGTAGGATTTTGCAATTTTTTTCACGAGTAAGGAATGTATTAGTAAGAACCCTATCAAACAATCATTTCTTTTTTGCAGGTGGTGAGCACTCCCATTTGCATGACCATGGAGATCATTCTCAAGTTGGACGGAATTCACACTCACATTCTTTTAAGGATCTCTCTATTGGATTGTCTATTTTAGGTTAGTGTATGCAGTTGCATTCTAGCTTACGGTTGCCACCAGACTTTTTGAGCATACATATAAAGATAGAATTTGATACATGCACGTACACATACATCATTCAATATGTGTTAAGCTCATCGTACAAGTTAAATTCTTAGGTTGAATGGTTTCTTGACATGGTATTAAAGTGTTGTATAATTAGAAGGGCTTGTGTCGAGCCACACTACCTCATTTGTGTTGAAATTGTGATTGTTATAATTTCTCCACATGTCATGTGAGGAGACTTGTCAGAATATATATGATCTATTTGCAAGACCTAAGTGAATAACTTAAACTTTTGGTTTGATTTGTCCATACGTCATATGGGGAGGCATGTTATTGGAAAAGACTAGTATTGTTTATCACCCCTTTATCACTTATACTAACCTAAACGTCTGACTGCATTTCCTGTATTTGTTTATCTCCTCATTGATAGAATGGGTATAAATGATACATGCATAGCTTGATTATATCTTAAAAGATCTCAAGTTGACTTTGTTAACATGGTACACAGCTTGATATCTTAAAAGATCTCAAGTTGACTTTTTTAACAACATGGTATACCATCTTAGTTAATCCAATTCATTAAATGATGTGATGGAAATCCCCAAAGAAGTACAATAACAACCTAGTAAAAATTTCGTTGATATGCGGGATCTAGAGAGGTCCAGTAGTATACAGCTTTATCCCTAATTAGTAGAGATATTGTTTTTGAGAACTCCCCAAAGAAGTATTTTGATGAAATAATTTTTGGATTTTGATCCAAATGAATTGTAATTTTGTGATATAAATTATGACAGTTATGTTTGACATGATAGAGTTTTAAATCACATGAATAGATTATTATTCATTTTCTTTCCAATCGTGGTTTTAGATTGTCAGGGAGTCTTCATTGTTATCTATGATAACCTTCTTATGGGGGTTTTGTTTCCTAGGTTTGCCACGATGTCATGTTGCCTAAAATTCGAGGCAGTGTGCCTATAATGAGGCAAGATTCAGGCTCTTGACTTTTAGGGCCTGGTTAGTTATAGGTAAGTGGAAGAATTTTGCACAAAATATTGGAGAAAAGAACATATAATTTATGTTCAAATGCAAAAATTCTATATTTGGAGTTTCCAATTTATTTTCAAGTTCTATTGCACTTGAAGAAATACTAAGATGTCTTTTGCCTTTATATAACAAGTTATATTGCTTCAGTTTCTTTCACCATTGGATATAGGAACGATTTCAATTCTTTAAACAACATTTTGTTTTCATATATTTTCCCAAAACCTAATTTGAAAAATATTATGACAGAGGGGAAAAAAATTTGAACTTTTAATTTTAAAGTGTCTACAATTGATTTTTGAACTTGTTTTCATAAATTGTCCCAAAACCTAATTTGGAAAATATTATGATAGAGGGAAAAAAATTTGAACTTTTAATTTTAATGTGTCTACAATTGATTTTTGAACTTATCCATTTATTTTATATATGGAAATTTATCAGAGGTGGTGATATATTATTTTGTAGGTTATATAATATATGACTATGTAACGAGAATTACATTTTGAAAATGGAAAAGTAGTTTCCAATCTTAATTGTACTTCTATTCTTTATCTTGTTTTTACATATGAAATGGAAATAGATTAAATAAAAATGAGAAAGTTGGAAACACCAAAACTTTCTTGGCAACTAAAATTGACCTTTTGTTCACAAAGCTCATTTTCCTTTTGTAAATTGATACTTCGACCGTGTTAGAGAAATTGGTTTTATTTTTTTACATTTTGGTTTTTTGTTGGACACACTTAAGTTTGGTTAGAGAAATAGGGTTTACATTGTTACTGCTTGATTCTTTGAGTGGGCAATCACCTGTGATTCAAACATTGTTTCTTAGACATCTACAACTTGTTCCTTAGGAATGCTACCTTTGTCTTAGATTTTTCCAAAACCATCTTCAGTTGCAGTGACTAATGAACGAATTGGAGGATAATTTCTGTATGTTATTCCTCATAAATGACAGAAATACATAGAGGGAAGATAAGCAATTGTTCTGCTATTCAATCCCTTGATTATTGCCTAGAAAGAAGTAAATAAGATCCCATGATAATAGGGATCAGAAATGGAAAAGATGAAACAATATTTTATAAAATAAACCATTGAGCAAATAAGAAAACAAATAAAGTAATAAAACTGAAAATATTCTTCCAACACTCCCCCTCAAGCTGGTGAATAGATGTTGATCATTCCCTGCTTGCTGCTTAACTCTTCAATTATGACTGTAGTAAGTGTTTTTGTGGAATCATCTGCAACTTGTTTGCTAGTGGGAATGTGAGCTAGATCAATTAAACTAGAATCTACTTTCTCCTTTATGAAATGATGATATATCTCCACATGCTTAGTTCTATCATGATAGGTAGGATTCTTTGCAATCCCAATAGTTGCTAGGTTGTCACAGCACACCCTCATCTAAGGCTCTACTTTGGTTTGAAGTTCTACCAAAAGTCTTTTAATCCATATTCCTTCACAAATTCCCAATGCTAGTGCTCTATACTCAGCCTCTCCAATGCTTCTGGCAACCACTGGTTTTTTTTTAACTTCTCCAAGTTGCCAAGTTACCCTACACAAAGGTACAATAACCTGTTGTAGACCTCCTATTGATCACTGATCTAGCCCAATCAGCATCTGTGAATACTTTAATACTCCTTGTCTTGCTTTTCTTGAAGAATAATCCTTTTCCAGGAGTCATTTTCAAATACTTCAAGATTCTAAGTACTGCATCCATATGTTCCTGTTGAGGGTTGCTCATAAACTGACTCATCACACTCACTGGATAACTAATGTTTTATATATATATATATATATATA
>JANQBM010000220.1:26180285-26192118 GCA_025594535.1 Erythroxylum domingense
AGATAACGATTTATATAATTAGTTTATTTATATCATTTTGATTTATATAATTGAAATACTTATTTTATAGTTAAGTTTATTTAATTTAACTTTGTTTTGTTTATATCTCATCCATTTTAGTTTTTATATATCTTTATTATATTCTAATTATTTATATATATAATAATTATCTAAATATAATAATTATCTAAATATAATAATTTATTGTAAAATAATTTAAAATTTTGAATCATATATCTATGGGGTAGTTCGTCCTATTCAATCTATTCACGACCAAGAAGTACTGGATTCTCTTTTGAGTAGACCCTGAAAGGAGGAGGAAGGCTAAAATGCCAACAGACATCTATTATTTAATTCACCCGACCCAATAGTCCCCTTTTTTAGGAAACATTCAGTGCCAAAGTCACTAAATGGATAAGTCGCCAATCCCTCAAACGGATTATATAATGTACTTTATCTGTTAAGTTATGGGCGGACATTTTACCAAAGGTTTCTATTGCATCAATTTACCCTTATGTAATTCCTGTTGAAGCATATACTCGGATGTGATTGTAAGGCGGACAATTTCAAAACAAACTTCCGGTTCATTAGATAGAACATATAAAAGATCACTAAATTTTTGGATCCGTTACCAAACTTATTCCAAGATCTCGGATCGTATATATTACTTATGCTTTATGGCCAATTACTTATATTGGGAATAAGCTAACTAACAATTTCAAATGCCTATTGGAAAAGCGAGAATGCTCCCCTTTATTTTGAGAATTAGAGTGCCTCTAATAAATTCGGAGCGTTTGTCCAGACTACTGGAGAGGTTTCCTATCGATTCCAGAGTCAATACATTTGGTAAAGAACCAATGGAGTAGTGTCCAGATGATCTCAAGCCCATTTTACCAAGCCATGAGTTAAGACATATCAAGTATAGATAAATATGCTCGGGTAGAGCATCCTCTAGGTATATTTATAAATAAATCTTGTAAAAAGGTGCTCGGGATGAGGGGACAAAGGTTTCAAGGGGACGGGAGTGACATGGAACAAATTTGTGCTTCCCAAGGCTGCTTTTCTATTATGGCTGGTTGCTAAGAACAGGCCTTATACCATGGACAGGTTTAAATTCATGAATCCCATCAATAGATGTTATCTTTGCACAGGGGATTTATTCATTCTTTGACTGTAATCATTCTAGCGTGATTTGGAGACGACTTATGGAGCACTGTCAAGTCCATTTCTCCAGCCAGATCATTGTCACAATGCAAAATACATTTTAAAAAGTTAACTGAATATTACTCTTTATTCAGAACTTTGGGAACTTTGATGTAGGACTCCTCATAGCTTGGAATGGCATCAATCATTGCTTTCCTATAGACAGATCATGACAACTTGAATCAAATAGAAAGACAGGAATGCAAGAAGGTTTTCACTAGAAGGTACTCCAGTGCAGGAAGCATGGTAATAGAATAGATACTTACCGTTGGCCAAATAGTTCAGGCGTGTCCTCTCGCAAATTATCACCTTCAGTATCTGTTGTTGAACATAGGACATTAGTGTTCTCCAGAATTAAGCTACTAATTCATTGATATGACTGCAGTTCTGCCAGAAATTTCATGATTAGGACCAGCTAGACAAATTGTACCATTTTGATTTCCCTCAACATACGTAATCAGTTTAACATGTAAATGGCACCAGAACTGCTAAGATAACAGGAATCACCAGTCCCAATCACATCAGCATATAATAGATGCATATGCAGGAATCGTAAATACCTGCTCTCATTGCAGGCTCAACGCTATTAAGATCAACAGCTTGAAGTTGTCCCAACCTGCATAAAGACCGCACCCAATCTCATAAAAAAGCAGCTAATAAATCCTCATTGACTGATACTAGATATCCATGAACACACTGAGAGAAAGAGAGAGTACCAATCTACGACCTGTCTAATTTTAGGAGAAAATTCTTCAACCTATAGAATCGAAAGAAGATAGTTAAATGTTCATATATAAGCTGGGTTATCCAATTAAAGCTGGCACATTTACACGCGAGCGTAACGGGAAACAATTTGACAAACAGCTTTTGAGCAAGCAACAGTTAATCGAAAGAGCAGCTAAAAGAGAAGATTTCTCGTAATGGGTATTAAGCAAAGACAGAAGGAGAGGTAAGAAAATGGTTCATCCCCAGATAATTAAAAGAGAGGAAGACCTCCAGTGGGAAGAGATGAATTCGAGCAGTTTGAGCCAATCGGGAAACGTCCGGTGGTTGAAGAGAAGACCAATTGCCTCCTTTAGAGGTTGCGTTGGTTGAGCAGGGCCTCCTGTGAAAGCAAGTAAATAGCAGTTGTGAATTCAAGAATGTTTTGGAGTTTAAGCAATCATTTTGAGGCCTCAGACGGGATGCTGTGAATGTGATTCCTCGGAGAAGTTGGACTACGCTGCTTTCCATTTTATCGACTCCCTTCGCGCTGCGCTTCCTTATCCCGAAGGTCGACACGCGTACAAATATTAGGTTGAATTTCTTTTAGAATAGAATATCAAATCTCCGGGATCTTCAATATCATGTTTAAATTTAAATATGTTTATAAATTAAAATCTTAATTGAATGATCTAAAATATTAAAACTCATGTTTTATTTCCGAATATGGAGGAATTATTAAGCTAATTTACCAAAAAAACGATACAAAGGAAAAGAAATAAATCCAACTGAATGTTAAAAGTTTTAGCTGAAAAATTATGGTTTAAAAATTTTACAAGCTAAATTAGCTTAGTCTTTTAAACATTGAAAAAAAATCAATATTTTAAAAATTGAACCTAAAATTAAACTAACAAACAAGATATTAAAGTTAATTAATATTAAACTGCCACAAAATTAATTATAGATTAAATAAAATTAAAATTTTGAAAATATAATAAAATATTTTTAATTAATTAAAAACGTATTATTTATTAATTTACAAGAATAAGTTAACCAATTTAAAATAATAAAATAAATTAATCTTAAAAATTTCATGCCTAAATTTTTGTGATCACCGGAAAAAACTCAAAATTCGATTACAAGTTTTAAGTTGTTTTAGCCACCTTCTTGATCATACGATTTCTTCGATATGTTAAAAAACGTGTATTAAACGGTGAGTTCTCAATATTTTGCGCCATAATCCGTTATTATATTAGAGATTGGACGGAGCACTGCATAAATTCGTTAAGCTCATTTTCTAGAGAGAGAGAGAGAGATGGCGTGCTTACATGACCATAGCTGTGAAGATCACGATTGCTCCTCCGATTGGTCTCTCTACAAACACATAGATCTCTCCAAGGTTCATTCTTTCCCATATTTCCTCTTCTCACCTCTGCTCTTAATCTCATTTTATATCTTGTTAAGTGTACCAATCAGTTGGCATTTACGCAACCCTAAACTCCTTGTTTGCTGCTGGAAAGAAAAATAACAAAAAAATCATCTTTATTTCTTTAATGTATTTTGGTTCCTTTATGTTACTTGTGGGAAATCCTTTGCAATAAGAAATACCATACATTGGTAATGTCATATTTAGTTCTTTTCATTACATATCTCCATATTTGATGTTGAGAAACAATTATTCTTAATCTGCTTACAGTCATGTGGTTCTATGATTACCCTTTAAGCAATTTTCAGGAAAAAAAATCTTAATGATGCATTTCTAATTATGTGTTTGGGTTTTCAGGTCTTCGCTTTGAATGAAGCTGTTGCAGGCAGTGTGAAGTCTGTTTTCAAAGCTTGGGAGCAGCGTCTTGATACTTCTGGGGTACTCTTATTTTGTTCAATTACGTTGCCTTTGCCTTTCCGAAATCTTTGAATTTCTTCTAATCCGGAGGCATCTCAATCCTCTTTAATCCCGTTTTCCTGTTACAGGATCACTTGGACAGCAACGACGGTGATCCTGAGCTACTTGTTTACATTCCGTAAGGGGCAAATCTCACTTTCTTAAGTGCACTAACTTGTCTTGGAGCTTATTCTTACTTAAAAGACTAGTCTACCAGATCTCTCTACTTTGTGTTGGCTTTTATAGGTTCACATCAGATGTTAAGATAAAGAGCATTGCAGTTGTTGGTGGTTCTGATGGAACAAGCCCTTCCAAGATGAGAGCGTAAGTTTGATTTCATAGATCCAGCATGGAAATGAAATAACTACACTTGTCAATTTCTTCTTCAATTCCAAGATTCAATATTTAATTGCTGAACAATTTGATCATAGAATTAAGTTCTTGGAGCTGAGATTGGTGCTGCTAAAAACACATATTTTCAGCGATGATCCATGGTTTTGCTGAATATAATGAATTGCACCTTTTTTTTTTTTTGAAAAGTAAGTAATAAATTCATTCAAAAGGTGAAAATTACAAAGTGATTCATGTTACATCTCCTAAAGGTGGAGCTTGTACAAAATTCATCTAACTACAATGTTGAAACTGCCCAACAACAACAATTTCTTTATGTTCAGCTGCATCCTAATATGATTAGAAATAAGTTTTTGATCAGCAGTGATCATGATTGTCATCCTTAGTTTCGATAGAATTCTATCCAACTGTATTTCTTGTATTCTTCAGCTTTTCCAAAGATTTTTGTGTTTCTCATACTCCAAATATAATGCACCAATTCCTCCAATTTAGTTTTCGCTCTTGTAGACCAAAGATCCTGAGGAATGCACTTCATAGTTGTCTAGTATGATAACACTTGAAGAATATGTGATCCAGTATTTCAATTTCTCTAGAACATACAGGACAATTTGTATCTAGAATTTGAAACTTGATTTTATCTCTAGTTTCCAATTTCTGTAATAATGCTAACCATAAGATGAAAGAGTGGGCTTGAGCTATACTTGATCCCCATATCACACTTATGAAGAGGAAACTTGATAAGAGTATCTAACAACAACTGTTTACAGAGTTATGTTGTAAATTTGTGAGACTTATGAAGCTCCCATCTGATTTCATCTTCTTGCACATGATTTGGGCAATATGCTGGCCAATGCTCAACAATTGATCTGGTTCTTCTACTCATATGAAAAGGCTAATGCCAATTGTTGTTTCGAATTAGCATTTGCACCTTAGTTTTTTCAGGGATTGATCCTCTCAAAGCTAAAAAGAGTTGAGTGTTACATAAAGGCCCTAAAGCATGCCAATATATCAAACTAAAATTTTGTTTTCTTCCCACTTTGGATGTAATGCTTGATATGAGAGTCCGTGAAGGATCCTGTGTGCAAAACCTGTTGAAAGGTGTAGGATTGAGAATTTTTCTGAGAAATAAACTAGATGCTTTTCTGTTTAACATGATACATGTGAATCCATCTCACCCACATGCTTTCTTTATCCCAACAAATTCTCCATAGTCTTTTTGCCAATAAGATCTTGTTCATTCTGCTAGCTGAATTGATCCCCAATACTCCAAACTGCTTAGGAAGACATATCACACTTCGTTTGACTTTGGATATCCTTCCCCCACTAGAATTCTGTCCATGCTGAATGAAGTCTCGAATGCTACTGTCAATTTTCTTCAGTACTCCTTCAGGGATAACTAGATGTGATAACTAGTAAATGTGTATATTATTAAGTATGAAAATGGCCAATTGCATTCTACCTCCACATGACAAGAATTTGTTACTCCAATCAGAGGTTCTTCTGTGCACTTTATCTATGAGAGATCTACATTCTGCTTTCTTGAGCTTCTTTGTAGAGATTGGCACTCCCAAGTATGCGAGAGGCAGTTGATGAATAGTGAGTCTTGCATTTCCTATCACTCTCATTGAATCTTCACTACTTTGTCTAGTAAGATAAGCAGCATTCTTGCTTGGATTGAATTTGAGCCCTAAAACTTCTTGAAATCTCTGCAATGTTGTTTAGAGTATTCCAATGGATTTAGAATAATTGGCACAAAGCATGACTAAATCATCTGCAAGAGAAAGTTGTATGATATAAAAGGCCACTACACCGATAATGAAATCTGAAATTCATATTTTCAATTATACAAAGTTGTGTGATTCTTTGGAGCGCTTCGTTAGCAATGTCAAATAGGTAGGGGGAGAGTGGATCTCCCTGCTTAATTCCTCTAGCAACTTTGTAAAGTTAAGTTAGTTCTGCATTGATCAGCACTCAGAAAGAACTGATGTTATACAAGAGTGAATCCATTTGATGAACTCAGAAGGATATCCAAAAGCATGAAGAGAATTGATGAAACAATGTCATATGCTTTAGTGAAGTCAATTTTTAGGGCACAACTCCCAATATGTTCCTTGGACTTTTAATCTTTGAACAATTCTTGAGCTAACAATATATTGTTACCCATACTCCTACTTGGGGCATAAGCACCTTGCCTTGAATTGATTAATCCAGGTAAGGTAACTTTCAACCTATTAGCAAGGATTTTTGAAATAATCTTGTGCACCACAGTATAGCATGATATAGGTTTGAAATCATTTAAGCACTTAGGATTTTGGACTTGTTAAGAAATATCTACATTAGATGTTAGGAAATATCTAGAGTAGGATCTCCCTCTTTATTATGTGATTTCCTCTTTATTCCTAAGATTTTTTCCTTATGTAATTAGTTCTATATAAAGTCTATAAGGGTTTTCAGTTAGAATCAAGCCGTCAGTCAACATATTAGAATCAAGCCCTCAGTTAAAATATTCTCTGAATTTCACATGGTATCAGAGCCTAGTTAGTTTCTAAACCTCAAATCTTTACCATAAAACCCTAACACCTTCTAATCTATCCAAAACACTTACCTTCACTTACCAGTACCAAAAACCAAAGCCACAGAAGCAACTAGGAGGTGTCAGCGACCACCAAAGTGCTGGCAGGGTCGTTGGAAAACCAACCACCGTCGGTGACAACCAGCGATGGCAATTTGATGGATCAACTCGCCTCTTCGTCCTGAATGGAGTTCTGGTCTTACTTTATGTCAAAACTAAGCAGAACATGGGTATTTTGATAATAGTAACATCTTTTATACGTTTTGGAACATCGTCAGCGGTGTTACTGCTATCTGTTTAGCCAAGAAATCCGTCAAATATATTTGGGGATGTCAGATTCCATTAGCAAATCATTGACAGGTGTTCCAACAATGGGTTCCTCAACTTTGCGAATCACTAAGCAATGTTTGAACGGTAATAACTACTCTTTTGGTCTAAGAATGTAGAATTATTCTTTAGCGGTTAGAGAAAGTTGTCTCATCTTACATCTGATCCCCCAGCTGATTAGAAAATATTGGAAAATTGGCAAGGTGATGATGCGCAATTACCACATATTGTTTTCGATTCTATGGAACCTGAAAGCTCAGTTCTATTCTCTCATGTTAGCACTTGTAAGCAAGTTTGGGACTATGCTAAGCTTCTTTATTCCAATAATATGCTTCACCTATATGATATTTTTGTTGACAGTCCAAATACATGGGAAGTTTGTTTGAATACTTTGGGGAAGTGAAACGTGCATTTCAAGAGTTGAATTCTCTACTATCGATCACATCTGATATTAAGGAGATGTAGATTCAAAGAGAGCACTTAGTGACTATGACGTTTTTGGTTGGATTGAAACCTGAGTTTCAGCCTGTGCAAGCACAAATCTTGGGAGGAGTAAAAGCCTGTGCGAGCACCAATCTTGGGAGGAGTAAACTTTCCATCCTTAGTTGAAGTATATTCCAGACTCTCTCGCTCTATGACTACAGCGAATCCACTAGAGAATAACTCTGATAGGTCTACACTTGCAGCATAATCTAATTCACAAGTCAGAGGAAGCCATAGGGGAAGTCGAGGAGGATGTGGTGGTCGTGGTGGTCAAAGAGGATGTGGTAGAGGCTTACGACTCCATTGCACACATTGTGATAAAGGCGGACATGATAAAAGTCTTGTTGGGATAAATATCCTCATTTGCGAGCTGCTTATATTGCATCTCTTGAACAACATTCTTCGGCTACAACTTCACAATCGTCTGTTACTTTATCTCAAGATGAGTATACTAACTATTTGCAAGATAATTGAGCTCAATAGACATCGTCTTCCTCTATCGCATCTATGGCTCATCGAGGTAACCTAACTGCCTGTTATTCATCTATCCCTAGAAAACAGTCATGGATAATAGATTACGATGCCACTTATTATATTTTAGGTCAAATAACCAACTTTAACCATATCGTTCCTTTATCTGCCTCTCATAATGATAAACTTACTATTGCTGATGGATCTATTGCCACCATTAAAGGTGTCGAACCCTCTCATCCTTGTTCTCTCTCACATTACCCTCTGTAGAGAATCCCGTAATAATAGATAGTCCCTTAATCAAGGGATTATCCTTATAGATTATCCTTAGCCGTAATATCTAGCTATATTAGGGATATTTCCAAATAAGGAGTTTTCCTAATTAGGAAGACTCCCATAACTATGTACCCTAGCTCTATATAAGAATAGCAACAGCTGTTCTTCTATTATCTGAAAAAATAGAGAAGTTTTTACATGGTATCAGAGCCTCACGCTCTTCCATAAAATACAAGGCTGCAATGGTGGGATCTCGATCTTCATCCCTCAAGACCACTAGCACCTCTACCCTCTCTCTGGATCAGGAAATCAACCTAATTTAGTTAGCATACAATCAGAAAATTCCTTACATATTTCAATCCAGAAGCTGAATGGAAGAAACTACCTAGAATGGTCCCAATCAACCCGTCTAGTATTCACTGGAAAAGGGAATATAGGGTACATAATAGGAGCAGTCCAAACTCCAAGACCAGAAGACCCCAATTTTGACCAGTAGAGCTTGGAGAATGCCACGGTTACAGCCTGGCTTATCAACTCCATGGAACCAAGGGTTGGAAGGCCCTTTATTTTTCTCCCACCAGCCAAAGATGTATGGGAAGCAGTCAAAGAAACATATTCAGACCTGGAAAACTTTGCTCAACTGTTTGAACTCAACTCAAAAATGTGGAAGATGCAGCAAGGTGAGCAATATGTGACTGCTTATTATAATGAGCTGACTATAATATGGCAAGAGTTGGATCTATTTGAGGAAACAAATTGGAAATATCCAGAAGATGCAGCCCAATATAGAGAAAAAGTTAACAGGGGAAGAGTGTTTGTTTTTCTGGCTGGTTTGAAGGAAGAATTGGATGAAGTAAGGGGACGGATTTTGGGAAGAAGGCCACTACCTTCAATCCGAGAAGTCTTCTCTGAAGTTAGAAGAGAGGAAGCTTGGAAAAGTGTTGTGTTGGGAAAAAATGGAACTATAGAATTCTAGAATGAAGGTTCAGCCTTGGTCTCAAGGAATAGTGACAGTGAGGGTGAAAAAGGTAAAAACAAGCAGAAAACTTGGTGTGATTTTTGCAAAAAATCGTAGCATACAAGAGATACCTGCTCGAAGATACATGGTAAACCAGCAAATTGGAAGAAAAAATGGACTAGTGGAGCAGGAGAAGGGAAGGCTTTGGAAGCTGGGAATCAACCCAATCATGACCAGGATACTTCCAACTCAACCAGGACCTTTCCTTTCACAAAGGAACAACTTGATCATATGTACACCTTTCTTCCAGATGAGAATTCAAAAAAACCCTCTTGTTCTATAGTCTAATCAGGTATAGTCCTTCCAAAAGCCTTTGTTTGTTCTATACCCTTCTACTCTTGGATAGTTGACTCTGGAGCCACTGATCACATGACTGGTAGCTCCAAATTTTTTTCCTCTTACTCACCTTGTGCATGGAACCAGAAAATCCGAATTGCAGATGGTTCCCTAGCTTCAGTAGCAGGGAAAGGGACAGTTCCTATTTTAGGAACCTTAACACTAAAAAATGTTCTTCACATTCCAAATCTGTCATATAACCTTGTTTCTGTTAGCAAGCTGACCAAAGATATGAATTGCAAAGCTAATTTTTGGTCAACTCATTGTATGTTTCAGGATTTGGAATCGGTGAGGATGATTGGGGTTGCTAAGGTTATTGGAGACTTATATATTTTACAAGAAGACGGCAAGGAACATGGAGATGGGAGCTGTTACATTACTGTCAACAAGGAGGAGGAAGAAATAATGATGTGGCATTATAGGTTAGGACACCCTAGCTTGCAATACCTAAAGTATGTGCTACCTCATTTGTCTATCAATAAAAGTGCTATTTTTCAGTGTGAATGTTGTGAGTTAGCTAAACTTCATAGAAGTCATTACCCCATTCAAAACAGTCGATGTCCAGAGCCATTTATGTTAATACATAGTGATTTATGGGGTCCCTCTAGAACTCACACACCTAATGGAAAGCGGTGGTTCCTCACTTTTATTGATGATTGCTCTAGGGTCACATGGGTGTTTCTTTTGGGAGATAAATCGGAAGTTTATGCCACAGTAGTATCCTTCTATAACATGGTGAAAACTCAATTTCAAAAGGAGATTAGAATGTTAAGAAGTGATAATGGGAAGGAGTATGTGAACTTGGCAGTAAAAAATTATCTAGATAGCAAAGGGATTATCCACCAAACCTCCTACAATTACACCCCACAGCAAAATTGAATTTTTGAAAGAAAAAACAGACATCTTTTAGAGGTAGCTAGGGCTATTAGCTTTCAAGCACATGTCCCAAAATACCTATGAGGAGAAGCAGTTCTCACTGTCAATTTTTTGATCAATAGACTTCCCTACAAAACCTTAAAATTCCAAACCCCATTACAAATCTTCTCTTCTTTCTTCCCTAACACAAAACCGAACCCACCTGTCTCTCTGAAAATATTTGGCAGCACTGTGTTTGTTTATAACCATGATCCCAAGAAATCCAAACTAGATTCTAAAGCTATCAAGTGTATTTCTGTTGGTTACTTTAGAACCCAAAAGGGATATAGATGTTTTGATCCAATATCTCGAAAGTTTTTTACCTCTATGGATGTTACATTTTTTGAGGGTAGACCGTATGATAGCCACACTCATCTTCAAGGGGAGTATTTCAGTAAGGAAGATGAGAGGTCTAATGAAAAAAAAATTGAGATATTAAACCTAGAAGGATCCGCAGTAGAGAAGATTACTAGTAAGGGGGAGGAAACAGAAAATCAAGAAGAAGACAATGTTAAAAAGGAAGCTGAAAAACAGAAAACACTCCACGGTGCAGTATATAGCAAGGGAGCAAGGAAAGTAATCTTTGATACAACCCAATTATTATCCCCGAATCTAAGTCCTGACATCTCTCAATCCGAAACTGAGATCAATAGAACCCAATCAGGTAACTCAAATGATCTCCCTGGTGATATTTTTCTTCCTATTGCAATGAAAAAAGGGAAAAGATTATGCACACAATACCCTATTTCCAACTTTGTCTCAAATGCAAAATTGTCTCCAACTTTTTCTGCCTTTATTTCCACACTAACCAGTGCAGAAATTCCAAATAATATACATGATGCTTTGGCTGTTCCTGAGTGGAAGGAGGCGGTTTTGGAAGAGTTGAAGGCCTTGGAAAAGAATGGCACATGGGAGAAAACAGATCTACCAAGAGGAAAGAAATTGGTTGGATGCCGGTGGATATTTACCATTAAATACAATGCAGATGGATAGAAAGATTTAAAGCTTGGTTGGTGGCAAAGGGTTATACTCAAACATTTAAGGTGGACCACACTGACACATTCTCCCCAGTAGCAAAGTTGAATACGGTCAGGATTCTATTATCAGTTGCTGCATGTTGAGACTAGCCTCTAATACAACTAGATGTAAAAAATGCCTTCTTGAATGGTGATTTGAAGGAGGAAGTGTACATGGAGCCACCTCCTGGGTTTGAGAAAAGATTTGGAGACAAGGTGTGCAAACTTAGAAGGTCCCTATATGGACTAAAACAGTCCCCGAGAGCCTGGTTTGACAGATT
>JANQBM010000220.1:26192218-26206259 GCA_025594535.1 Erythroxylum domingense
TATAATATAAATATATATTATTAAATCACTAATAATAATACTAATAATATATATTATTATGATCTTTGCACACTCCTTAAGGGTAGGAATGGTAAAAAACTCTTAGGCCGATGGATGTCAATATGATAGGTATTGCGTGACGTTGTCCATAATTCAAAAAGTTATTAGTGAGTTAAATCAACCCGATCCATTATAAAATTCACACTTAAATGTCAAATTTTCAAATTCACACTTTAAATTAAGCATTACAACAATTATAACAAAACATTCCAACAATCATAAAGAGCATTTTATCGAACACCTCATAGGCAATATGTGTAATCTCTAACTAATCACAAAACAAATGCATTTTTCCATTATTTACCAACAATAACACATATAAATAATAAATCAACCAACAATGACACAAAAAACGGCATACAACAACAATAATCACATAAAAATCATCATCCAAACATCCACGGTTAACACATAAAACTTGCATTTTTTGGAGAAACAATACACCCAATAAAGAGCTTATCGGAAACGACTCACAATAGGCCAGAAAACGGTCAGAAAACGAAGGTGGAAGCAAGGAAAATCGCCCAAAACCAGAGGACGCTGAACGACGTCGTTTTATTTATTAATCAGTCGACATTTACCGACGAAATTTAAATTCCCTCGGTATTTAAATTCATCAATTATTTAACCGGAACATCTTGCTGCTTAATTTTGCGACAGACTCTATTCCGTCCTTAAATAACAGACGCTGATCTAAACTCACCGACGGAACAGTTGCTGTCGGTAAATGTCCGAAGCTATTTAATTGTGGGAAGCATTCCCGCAATTTTTACCGACGATAATGGTTACGTCGTCGCTATATGTGGTTGGAGATTTTGTCCGAAATTCTTTCCCTCTAGTTTTACCGACAACAATTGTTTCCGTCGCTATATCTAAACTTTGATGACGTATTTATCGACGGTAACTTGTAATCTGTCGGTAAATAGCTATGATTTTTATTCCGTTGGTAAATTTCCAACACTAATTTATAATTTTCTTGTAGTGTTTGGCCAGAGTTGCGACCAAGCTTGATTTCCTACTTCCAGGAGGGGCATATAATAGAGAGCATCCCTTTCAGAGCTTCCCAACTCTCCTGTAAAATTCCTTCCTTGACAAGAACCTCTCCAAATCATCCATAAGGCTTTCTCCAACTCGTAATCGATGACAGCGGTATCGAATGTGGATGGATGATGGTTGAGATTGATAATTGGCCTACTGCCACGACCTCTTTTAGTGTAAAGCTTCAGGAACTTTTGTTCTTGCTTCACATGAATGTCAAGGATGTGAATGAAATAATCCTTATATTACGTCTCCACGTTCTTCATGAAATGCTGACTCAAAATAAGTATTGCTTCCTACCAACATCATGACGATCAAACTTTTTCACCAAGAAGTCTCCAAGTAACCTCAACCCCATTAAAATCGTTAACAATTTCCTTTCTAGGAGCAAGACCAATGGTCAATTCGTGATCATTCTTGAACGTACCTACTCTTACTTTTTGAGGCCGATCTTATCAAACAGGTACGTGGTTGCGGATTCAATAAGGTTGTCGCAGTCGATCGAATAACTCCCACGAATCGTCAAAAATGAAGCTGCAAGTAGATTTTGCGGCTCTACGAGAGAAAAAGTAGATCAGTTTGTGCAGAACATACCGTTCCAGATTCTCAGGAACCAGTTCCCTGTAAGTATTTTTTAGCAGCATCAACGTTGTGAAGAAGGAAACATACCAGGAAATTAGATGTTGTGTTGAGGGTATAAACGCTGATCTTGAGAAAGCAAAAACTGCCATAATCAAGAGAAGCTAGAAGTATGGTTTTGGTCCCCAAGTTTCAGAAGTTTAGAACTTGGATACCAAAGTTTACAGATTGATGGATAAAAAGGAACTGGGTGTAGAAAAAAAAGAACCAATTTTGCGATCTTTTCTCGACTCATAAAAGGTACAGCTCACAGGTTGAGAAATTTCACTGTCAAGGGTGAGCTACTTCTGTGGCAATGAGTTTTCATGATCTTTTGACTTATGATTGGCACCCTAGTTGCAGGGCATATTAAAATGTGAATCTCATCCCAGGTTTTGATTGGTCCAACCAAGAATATGGTTTGGTCTACTCTATCATTGGTCATTTCAGGAGCAAGCTGCAATTTGATGTGCGTAAAGAGTGGGGAAGATTGTTCTATGGTGATGATTGGAAAGTTCGTCGAATTCATTTGGGATTTAGTGACTATGTTCAAATTGATCAAAGAGGTAACTCTAATAAGCAATGATTAACTTAATAGTTTATTGCTAATTTATACATTTATGTTGACCAATCAATAAGATGATACTATTTAAGTAACAACAGTTCATTCCAAGTAAAGTTATGAAGTAGTTGTCACTTATAAGTGTTAAAACTTATCTTTCCCAATCCATATAATTCTCATTCAACTCATCACTAGCTAGAAAACAGAATTATACCATCCATGATGTGTCTCTCTAATTTCAGAATCTTGGGAACACTAACATCAAGATGCAAATACATGACATCCAAACAAAGTCTTGTGCTCGAAAGGAAAATAATTAAACAACCACAATATACATATGTATAACGTCTTTTAGAGCATGAAGGGTGAGACTTAAGAGGATCACTCCACGAAGATGACTTTATCTACCTTTAGTAAATAAGATATTAAAATAAATAAATGAGCGAAAATAAAGCGTGCCTTCTGAATGCAACAGTAGACCAGCAGAGTCGGGGAGCAAGAATCACCATTACGGTAGAAAGATAAAATGCTAGGTGACTGCAAAATGCATTATATAGTAATTTAAATGATAAAATAAGAAGGATGAACATGAAGGACTACATAACTGTTTAAGATGCATTGACATTAAAACACCAATTGATAATATAAAACTTGACAACTGAAGAGCATCGAAAAGGGTTAACAAGAACATTAACGTTTGATGATGTGATAAAAATAGAGGATATATGTATAGAGAAATGTAAACCTTGCCTTGAAACTAGCTTTATTAAAATCTTCACATGTCCTTGAATTTGTTTTACAAAATTTGTTCAAGTGCTTAGAAAGAGAAAGAGTAGAACTTCAAATATTTGATCATAATTATTGAACAATTCTAGAGCTCAATTTCGCTTTCTTTTCCTTCTCAATCTTTTTCTTTCTCTTTTTCCATCTTTTCCTCTTCTAAATTTTCTATCTCACTCTTCACCTTCTTCTCTTCCCCAACTTTTTCTGCAGCTTTCTCCATCTTCTTCTCTTCTCGTCCACCTTCTCTCCTTCCAAATTTTCTCTTGGTGTCTTTCTCCATCTTCTTTTTTTTCAAGTAACTAAGAACTCCTTCAAGAGCAACATCAGGAAGTTCGTTTTTCATTAATTCTTCAGCCAAAGCTGCAGGAGTGACCTCTACAGTCCTTATTAAATCATCAATCTCCTCAAAGAGTGGATGCTCTTGTATCTCAAGATAGTTTGAGGCCAAGACTCTGAAGCCCTGAGTAGTGCAATAAGACATGTGAATATGCATATCCATTCTACCTGGTCGAAGCAATGCAGGGTCTAAAAGTTCCTTGTGATTTGTGGTGAAAACAAATATACGCTCATCTCCACACACTGACCACAACCCGTCCATGCAATTGAGAAGAGTTGACAGGGTAAACTGCTCTCCAATGTAAAAGGGCAAACAAAAGAAACAGTAATTAATGACAAAAAACATTGAAATATTTACAGCATATGCAATTTGATCAATAATAAGAGATAAATCTAAAACTAAAGCTCTGACCTTTTAACAAGTCACTAACCTTGGAATCGTAGTTGGAATTGCCATCTTCATTATCATCATCATCGTAATACTCTTCATCATCATCTGACAAGTCTCGGTTCCAGACTTCTTGATTACAATCAATGTCCTCAACAACAATCAAGGACTTATTGCCCGTGGCCAGTAATGTATCCCTTAGATCACTATCTGAAGTAACGCTTCCAAGCTCTAAGTTATAAATATCATATTTCAAGTAATTGGCCATGGCTGCAATTAAGCTTGATTTCCCAGTACCAGGAGGACCATACAATAGATAACCCCTCTTCCAAGCCTTGCCAACTCTTCTGTAGAATTCCTTTCTTGACAAGAACTTGTCCAAATCATCCATTATACCCTTCTTCAAATCATAATCCATGGCGAGAGTGTCGAATGTGGATGGGTGATCGAAATCAAGGCTTGTCCAACTTCCTCGGTAATTTTTCTTTGTGAAGAGCTGTAGAACCCTTTGTCCTTGGTTCATAGTAGCTTCATGAATTTGTAGAATGCGAGTCAAATACTTCAAGGCAATATCTCTATCTTTCTCTTCAAAAGTTAACTCAAAGTAACTATCCGCGTCACTAACATAACGCTTCTGCCGCCCACTATTCTCATTGTCGTTTTCATTAAGAAGCTTCCAAGTAACCTCAATCCCATCAAACTCGTCGACAATCTCCTCTCCACGAACAAGGCCAGTCGTCAAATCCTCTTGTTTCCTGAATTTACCCACTTTTACCATCTTATTCTTGGGACCAATCTTGCTGGACAGGTACAAGGTTACAGCTTTAATGAGTTCGTTGCGGTCGAAACAGTCCCAATAATCGTCAATAATGAAGGTAGACTGAGAGGGTGGGGCTTTACGTGAGAAAAATGAGCTCAGCTTGTCAAGAAGGTACTCTTCAAGCTTCTCGGGAACCAGTTCCTTGTAAGCGTTTCGTAGCAGCATCATCGATGTTGAGAAGGAAGCATAGTATGAAAGCAAAGAGGTCGATGATGGCAGCATCCGTGCATATTGCACAAGAGTGGAAGCCATGATTTTTACGTAGTTCTAGGGCTCTTACCTTTTGGTCTCCTTTAAGTCGAAGAACCGGAGACCTATATTTGCCTAGGGCTGCTGTTAGGGTTTCCTCGTCATTTGAGCTCTATTTATAGCGAGTCACTAGTTGGTTGGCAGTCGTTGGCAGGGTGTTGTAATTTGTTTCACTTAATCTAATTTATGTATTTGTGAGGATTCCATATTTTATATTTTATGTGTTTAAATGAGATTTAATAAGATAAGAGATCTGATAATCATTCGTTTGCTGATCTTTTACGTTCTTCATCATTATCGATCATTATAATCTAAATTATATGTAGATATTAATAATTTGATAAAAATAATTTAAACAATATTAATTATAAACTTATTAATATTCGAAATAAAATATTTGAATTTTTATATAATTAATATTATTTTAAAATTATTATATATTATATTAAAATTATTTCAACCACATCAGGTATACTTTTAACTTGGTTATTATAATCTAAATTATTATGAATATTAGTTATTTAATATAAAGTTAATTTAAATATTATATATAAATTATTAATCTCTTAAATAAAATATGTAAATTTTTATGCTATTAATATTGTTTTTAAAACTATGTATTTAAGACTATATATTGCATTATGTATTATGACAATCACATAAAAAATATACTTTTAAGTTTAGTGCTCCTTTACGGTTAATATCATTATCAATATTGTTATAAAAGTGGTTTGGTTTTACTTCTACTTTTATGATTTTAGTTTTTGTTTAATGTTTTTATTTCTTATAGTTTACTAAATAAATATTTAATGATTAAATTTTATAAAATAATATATTTTTTAATTAATGCAAATTTTATTTACAATTTATATATTTTAAAGATATTTTAAATTTAAATTATATTTATTAATGATTATTAAATTAAAATTATTTAAATTAATTACTAAAAATATTTGTAATTCTTATTACTAATTAATATTTAAATAATTAATATAATTCTTATTAATAATTAATATTGAATAATTAGATAATATGTATTTAGTTGATACTAAATCTGAAAAAATAAAAACAAACAACAAAAACTTGCTTATATGGTTATCATAAATTTTAAAAAATGGAAGAAACTAAAATCTAGTAAAAACTAAACTCAACAAACATGTTTTCTATTGAATTTAAAAATTAAAAAAATCAAAAGTATAAATGAAAAAAATTTAATTACTTAGTATAAATAAATTTTAAATAACATTAATTATAAAATTATTAATCTTTTAAATAAAAGATGTGACTTTTTCTGTAATTAATATTGTTTATATGAAGCACAACACATTTATATAATTATATTTTTAATCATATCTTATATTTTTCAATATAAATTTTTTCACTTATTTTAATTTAAAGTAAAATTATATTTTAATGATGATATTTATACTAAAATACTAGTCAAATTCTAACATTTTAGAGTATAAAATTTAACTTTTCAAATTTGTTGAATTAACAAAATATGGATAAAATTATATGTTTGTCAATTGAATATCATGTTATTATCAATATATCACTCATTATTTTTGTTTATGTGAGTTCACTTCTACTTAATACTATAGATCCACTTATTTTTAATGAATCTAAATTATTATTAAATTAATTTATTTTAATTTCTAAATAATATTAATTAGTTATAATTAGTTATAATAAATTATAGTTAATATTAACGAACTCTAAATTAATACAAGCCATAAAACTTAATTATGCTTAAATAATCATAATTTAATATTAATCAAAATTTAATGTAACTTTAATTTCTTTCTCATAAATGTTAATGGTATATCCTTATCAAAGGAGACAGTGGAGCTGAGACTGTGGTCAAAGCCCGTATGTTTGCTTACTTGCCCCTTACTTTATCCTTACATTTCTTGGGGAAGTTGTATTTGTTTTTTTTTGTCAATTCTCCAAAGTTATTCTCACTTTTCTTTGTTTGGCTCTCTTTGTTTTTCCATTCTCTTGATATAGATTAAAATAAAAATTCAAAGAAATGTAAGGAATCAAGAAATTTAGATAATAAAGTTGAGGAATTGAAGTAGATAACAATCACTGAGCTTTCATTACTTCAAAACATTCTAGTGAAGAATGTTTGTGTTACAGAACAATGTAGGGGGGAGAGAGAGAGAGGGAGGGAGTTGAAGACCTTTTAAATTCAAGATGGCCTCATTACAATGATCAACTTAATATATATCTGACATCTCATGCATAACATAATTCCCATAATTGCAGTAACCTAGCTACGTGGCAAACCATTCTCCCTGGTGAGGATGAGAGTGAATCTCACGTGACTTATTTAATGGAAATTCCAAAAACACTTGCTTTCCCTTTATCAAATCCCTTTTCCTTAACATCATCCTTGTCTTCAAGGATTAAAGTGAGAAAATTCATTTAGTAAATCATAACAAACTCCTGAGTGTTATCTTCAATAGGCCAAGCCTTCCCTTTAACACGGACCTTAATAGCAACACATCTTTCTCTCTTTATCATCTGTCTATCGATGATTGCCTCAAGCTTAGGAGTGTATCTTAAGTCTCTCATAAATGCAACAAATCAGCCTTAGATTGTGTTGGGTCATAGAATTTCTTCAATTGATACACATGATAAGTAGAATGAATTTTGACTGCAAAAGGTAGTTTTAGCCTGTAAGCTACGTTGCAAATCATGTCTTCCACTTGGAAAGGCCTATAATACTTTGGAAACAACTTTTCATTTGCCCTTCTAGGCACTCTATGTTATCTATAGGGTTGTAGTTTAAGATAAACCATTCGCCCAACTAAAAGTTTCTGTCAACTCTTTTCTTATTTACCAGTTAAGTCATGCATCCTATGTTGTGCCCTCGCTAAATGCCACTTAACAAGCTTAATCCTATCCACCCTTTCTTCCAGGATTCTATTCACAATATTATTGTTTGATTCACTAAGAAGGTATGGAAAATGTAATGAGGGGGAGTACCCATATAAGGCTTCAAAGGGAGATCTGCCAATGGATGAATTATAACTTATGTTGTACTACCATTCCATTAGACTTAATCGTTTTTACCAATTGTGTGTTTCAACACTACTCAAACACCTTAAGTATGTTTTCAGCGGTCTGTTGACCAAATTAGATTAACCATCCGTTTGAGGATGATAAGCAATGGAATTATGTAAATTAACCCTTAGATAGTGAATAATTCATTCCAAAAGTCACTCAAGAATGTTTTGTCTCTATTAAAAACAATTAATTTAGGTAATTCGTGTAACTTGAAGATGTGATTTATAAAAATTTGGGTCACCGTAAGAGCAGTGAATAGATATGAGAATGTCATAAAATTTGCATACTTAGTAAGCTTCTCTAGGACAACCATAATTATTGACATACCAAAAGAGATTGGAAGTCAAGTCCATTGAAATTTTTTACTAAGGAGTCTCTAGAATAAGGAGGGGTTACAACAATCCAGGATTGGTCACAGTATTTTTCTTACACCATTGAAAATTATCACATTTTCTTATATAGTTCTACATCTCTTTATTCATGCCCTTCCAATAAAATAAAGATTTCTGCCTCTATAATGTAACATCTTGACTCGAGTGCCCCCTATTAATGAGTTGTGCATCCACTTAAGGATTGCCTCTCTAACTTTTGGTTCATTTCCCACTACCAACTTCTATTTTTCTTCTTAATTCAACATTGGACTAGGTGTAATAGGGATGAGAAATTCTAGTTCTGAAATAAGATTCTTTAGGTTTATATCAATGGTTTAAGTAGATTGAATATGAGATTTTAAACCAAGGTTATTGGATTGCAAAGCCATGCTAGTAATTCTACAATTGACACTTTGGATAAGGAATATACTGCTATATTTTCTTTCCTTTTTATATTGAATTCTATAGTCGAACCTTATCAGTCTCGAAAGCCACACTTATTATAAAGGGGTGGATACTTGCTGCTCAATCAGAAAATTTAAACTCTTATGATCTATTTTAATGATGAAAGGTCATCTTATCAAACACTACTTCCATTTCTTTACTACAAACATAATTTCCAAAAGATTCCTTTCATAAATAAAATAAGATTGATGCTTGGGGCTCAAAGCCTTGCTTATGTAGGTTATGGAATGATGTTTCTGCAATAAGATTATCCCTATTCTAAATTCTAAAGCATTCATTTCTAACACAAATATCTTTGAAAAGTCAGGAATAAGCAATATAGGTGCTAATATGAGTGCTTGTTTTAATTGTTTAAAGCCATGAGTTGCAGACCCATTCCATAAGAGGTTTTCCTTCTTTAACAATTTTTTAAAGGGTTTAGAAATCTAGCCATACCTCTTTACAAACCTTCAACAATATCTTGTCAAAAAAATATCCTAAACTGCTTCAAAGTTTAAGCTTAGGCCATTTAATAATTGCACTAATTTTTTAAAGTTCAATGGTTACCCGTCCTTTGGAAATGATGTGACCTAAATATTTAACCTTATCTACTGCAAAAGTACATTTTCTTTTATTAAGGAACAGAAAGCTTTCTCTAGGCTTATCAAACATAGCTTTTAGATGCACCACATGTTATTATAAGTCATGGTTATAAATGACGATATCGTTGAAAAAATGAGCACAAATTTTCTAAAGAGCTAAAAACTGCATTCATAAGATATTAGAAGGAAGATGGTGCATTAATTAAGCCAAAAGGCATAACTAAATATTTATAGTGGCCTAAATAGGTTTTAAAGGCTAGTTTGAAAACATTGCTAGGATCCATTCTTAGATAGTGATAACCAACCATCAAGTCAAGCTTAGAAAACACCTAAGCACCCCCTAACTCATTCAAGAGGCCTTCCACTATGAGTATGGGAAACTTGTCCTTCACCATCTAGTTGTTTAAGTCCCTAAAATCCATGTGTAATCTCTAACTACCATATTTCTTACCAACCAAAACAATAAGGGCTCCATAAAGGCTGGTACTAGCTTGGATTATTTCTTTTTCTAGCATCTCTTATACTTGTTTTGCAATAAAGTTCTTTTGAAGTGAAGGTTACCTATAAATTCTATTGTTGATAAGTTGAGACCCTTCCAATAAGGGAATTTTATGGTTAAATCGCAACCTCAAAGGTGGCAATTTGTGGGGCTCCTCAAATAAATTTGCATAATATATCAGTAATGGTTTAATTGCATTAGGGAGGTCTCTAATAGTCTCGGTATGGATGACAAAAAAGGAAGAGATCAATGACTCCAGTTCTCTAAAGTGTGGCACACATGTAGTAATTACATCTGTGGGTTATTGGTTAGAGCCCTTTTCATTTACTTTCCCCTGATTTTCTTAGCCATAAGTTTGTAGGATCCTATTAACATATATTTCTTCTTTTGATAATCAAACTCTATAGACAAGTTTATAAAATCCAAACCAATCCTTCCTATTGTTCGTAACCATTGAACCCCAAACAACATAATATAGTAAGCTAATTGTAAAATCCTAAAGTCCCTTTGAAATTTAGTGTTATGTAATTTCCACTTGAATTCTTTGTATTCAACAATAGTAACCAAGGAGCTCCCATCTACCACGTAAGTAGATAAAGGCTTGGTTCCAAAAATTTGTAACCTAATTTGATAGCTACATCCTCATTTAGAAAGTTGTAAGTACTCCCAGTATCATCAATATATGTAACGTCCTTTTATTGTATATGTCAATTACCCTCAAAGTTTGGTAGCTCGTGGATTTAAATAGTGCATACATAGATATCTGTGGATTATCACTACCGCTGAAAGTAATATCCTTCATACCTCTTTCAACTTTACATTCCTTAAGAATCACTTCATCTTCTGCCCCTTCCTTAATGAAGAGTTGAGCCTTTTATGTTTAATATTATGTCCTAGTGTACAGGGTTCTCCACTAATAAAACAAAGTCATTTTTTCTTCCTTTCTTCTAGTTTAATAGGATTTATACAATTAAGAGGCTTACTTAGTAGGGGTCTCTGATATGTGTTTGTGTTTTCTTATAATGTTAGCGCTTTGAAATTAAGTGATTTTTTAGGATTATTTGGTTTTGAGGATGGTGGGGGTGAAAATGAGGAAATTGAAGTTGGAGAGTAGGACCAACTTTTGGTGCAAAGTTTTTGTGGTGTGGGAAGACCAAAGAGAAACAATTCATATAACCTGGCAAGTTGAATAACATGTTGTAAGGCTTTTAGGTTAAACATTCTGATATGTTCTTGGGTTACTATGTTAAGTTTAGAAAGAAAATGCTTAAAGCATGTTCATTAGATAATGGGACTCTAGATAAGAGAACCTCAAATTCATCAAAAAATCCTATATAGAACCTTTCTTTTACAAGCTCACTAACTCATCTAGAGGGACATCATAAGGATTACTAAACCTAGTGGAAATATCAATGATATCCTATGGTAGCTAGGGAACTAATTATATTGGTCCTTCATATATGAATCATGTTATTGCAAAGCTTTACCTCTCAAATGAATAGAAGCCAATCTCACTTTAGATTTAGGAGTATTACTAAGGAAGAAAAATTGCTCACACTATATAACCATTCTTTCAACAAGGTACCATCAAATTTGGGAAACTCAACCTTAGCTAATCTCATAAACAATGATCGGATACCACCCCTGAGATTAACCAGAAATCCTAATTTCTCTTTTTCATAATTTTTCGACACATATTAATTTTCAATAATAACACGAAGTTTAGTGGTAAAATTTGCTTTACCTAAATTAAACCTAGAGGTATCAATTACAGTATGCACATTTAAAGATTCACCTTATTGCCTTACTTCAAATTTTAGCTATTTGAAGCTTGCAGACCATCTCTCCAGCTTCCCATTGAAATCAATTATGAGTTGTATGTTGGAATCAAACAATTTCTTGTTGATTGCCTTCTCCATTTCTTAAAGAGTCACTTGGTGAGTAGTTGAGTCAGCCATTATTTAAAGGTGGGCAATCAGTGGCTCTAATACCCAAATGATAAATATTAAAATAAAAACCCCAATAAATAAGGAAATAAGTAATTTAGATAATGAAGTAGAGAAATTGGAGTAGAGTCCAATCATTAAGTCGTATGCTTATTTACAGAATATTATAGAAGAGTGAAGAGAGAGACACAGAGGGAGGGAGGGAGGTGAAGAGCTTATCTCAAAATTTAGGATAGCCTTAATACAATGCTCAAGTCAGTATATATCTAACGTCTCATGCATAACATAATTCCTAAAATTGCATTGGCCTAGCTACATGGCAAATCAATCTCCATGATAAGGATAAGAGTGATTGTTACATGACTTATTGAATGGAAATTCCTAAAACACCTTCTTTCCTATACTTTCTCTATTCAACTTAGACATCTCACTCATCTCTCTTTTAGTATAGACATCATTCTTTGTTTATTTTTTTAAATTCTCTAGCTCTTTCCTAGCCTCTTCCTGTGTAAATTTTGTGTTATTCAGCTTTTAATCTTCCTTTCGTTTTTTTTCTCTTTCTTTCACCTTTTCATTCGTTTTATTTTTCAACATCTTTTATGTTCATTTGTGTTATTTGCATTATCTCTTAAGTACCCTTTTTCTTTCCCTTTTTGGCCTTTCCTTTACCCTTATTTTTGTTCATTCTATTTTTTTATTGTTTCTTAATTGTATTCCTCTTTTGTCTTAACGTATAACTCCCTTTTATTTTCTCCAACTCTCTCCCATTTCAGTTCTTTGTGTTTCTACCTCATGCTTCCCCAGTTCTCCATCAGAATAGAGGAATATACATAGGAAAGAAAAGCGCACAAGGTCTTGTCAAATTTTAATTTAGGGTTATTAAAAATATGAATAATGTTAACAAATTATTAAATGAGTTAGAGTAGAGACTCTTTGCCTTCTCTCTAACCAATTAGCCTATCCATTCTCATTCTTTGTCTTACTACCTTATTGCCTTTAATTCCTATTCTTTTTTTTCCATCTCCTTCCTCTCAACATTGAACCAAATCCAACATGTAGAACCTTTTACACTCAACTTCTCTAGTAATGATCTCCTTAATTTTGCATGGGGTATTTTGGTCCTTCCTTCGCCTTTTTTCTTTCTCGCTTTTAACCATTATGTTTTTAGTATCTAAAGCTTTAACATTCTCAAAATTTTACCTTTCCTTCAAAATCTTATGTCTCCAAAACTAGTAATCTCTTAGGGATAGCGTAGGGAGGATTACCTCCTTATCCCCCTCCAGTAAGACCCTAGTTTCTTCTCCCCTTTCATCCTTAAACTTTACACAATCACCTTTAGCCTCTCTTTCAGATGCAACTCATACTCCTTCATCTCTCTTGTAACAATCTAGTGAAAGAAATACTTGGAAACAGGTCCAAAGATGTTGGACCCCGATCCTCTTCTTACTAGTAAGCATGTGATTAGTCTATGTTGAGGTTTAATTTTGATTAATTTGATTTTGATTAGGTATTAACTATAATGTCTTTGGGTGTAGAAATTTTTTTTTAAGATTGATGGATTAAAAGGAGAAATTTAGATTAAGTTAGAAAAGCTTATGGAGTTAGTTACAATTGAAAGAACATGATCTTGTAGGGTTATTTTAGGAAGAACACTTAAGTTCTTAGAAGTTAAGTCTTACAAGGAGGGGCAATTGAGTCTTTTTAACTTCTTGTAAATGAAAGAAAGAAAGAAAGCTAGGGTGATTGTCGTGAATGAAGGAAAGAAGAACAACTTTTTACAAGAAAGAAGAGTGCGTTTCGGTGCTGAGAAGAAGAGAAGAAAAAGAAATTAGGGTTTCACCTTTCTTTACTTTAGAAAGGTGTTTTTGGAGTGTTTATCAAGAAGGAAGAAGGGAAAGGAAGGTTTACTCTTCCATTAGGGGCAAGAAGCAATTTCGTGAGAGAAGTTTAACGTAAGTAAATTTTTGGATTTTTTGAGGGTTTAGGTTCAAATGGCTTAGGGAAAAGCATGGGTATGCTTGTTTTAGGATAAATCTCATGCTTGTTTTTCCTTAGGTTTTTAAATTCCGAATTTTATTAATTTTGGAGTTTTTGTGTTCTTGAAGAGGAACAAGGGAGGCAAGAGGAGCTAGTGGAAGGGCCACTTGATCAAGCCTAAGCTAAATGATTTAAGATAGGTGACATTTTAATAATTGAGTATTAAGCTAATAAATGTTGTCTTCATTAAATGCATTAAATGCTTTCCTATAACTT
>JANQBM010000220.1:26225339-26262521 GCA_025594535.1 Erythroxylum domingense
TTTACATGCATTCTTTTTCACTTGGCAACAAAGTATGCAAACACTTCCAAAATTCATTCATACACAAAAGAAACATGTTAAAAAGTTCAAACCATCACAAAAGTAATAAATGCAAAATTTCTAAGTCATAGGAAAGCATTTAATGCATTTATTGAAGGCAACATTTATTAGCTTAATACTCAATTATTAAGATGTCACCCACCTTAAATCCTTTGGCTTATGCTTGATCAAATGGTCTTTCCTCTTGCTCCTCTTGCCTCCCTTGTTCCTCTTCAAGAACACAAAATTTCCAAAATTACAAAAATTCGAAAATGGAAAACCTAAGGAAAAACAAGCATGAAATTTATCTTAGAACAAGCATACCCACGCTTTTTCCTAAGCCATTTAAACCTAAAACCTTCAAAAATCCGAAAATACTCACCTTAAACTTCACCCACGAATTTTCCAATGGAAGATTTAATCTTCCTCTTTCACTTTCCTTCTTGATAAAACTCTCAAAACACCTTTCCAAAATCAAAGAAAGGTGAAACCCTTACTTTTCTTCTTCACTTCTTCTCTTCTTCACTCAACCGAAACACACTCTCTTCTTTATCAAGTAAAATGTTGTTCTTCTTTCTTTCCTTTCACTCACGACAACTCCCTAGCCTTCTTTCATTCTTTCATTTACAAGAAGTTAAAAAGACCCAAATGCCCCTCCTTATAAGACTTAACATTTAACATCTTTAGTGATCTTCCTAAAATGCCCCTACAAGATCATGTTCTTTCAATTTTAATTAACACCATATACTTTCTAATTTAATCTCAATTTCTCCTTTTAATCCATCAATCTTAAAAAAAATTCTACACCCAAAAACATTCTAATTAATTCCTAACACACAACAAATTAATCAATTTATACCTCAACATAAACTAAACACATGCTCACTAGTAAGAAGAGGATCGGGGTCCAACAAGGCGAGTGAGAAACAAGTAAATTCCATGGTTGCGAAGGATCAAAGAGAGGGAGAGGAGGACTCAATGGAGGAAGTCTACTTAAACAGTTTTGTTATGTTAGGCACAATAGGCTTTGTGAAGGAGTTCTCGAACAAAAGCAAGTAGAAACTCAATGGAGAAGGAATATGGTACTTAGGAGATGTGTTAATGGCTAAGGATTCTTTGAGGAAACCACACTGGGAGGAGTGTCCACAATTTATTTTGACGAGGGGATTGAGTTTTTCTAATAGGGGTGGTTTGTTAGACTCCTAAGTCCAAGATAGCGGAATCGTGTAGGCATTGGCGAGCCTTGACCAGTGTTCGACACGCGAAATAACAAAACAAGGTAGAGGACTTACAAGGAGGCAAGGTGATAGGCCTCGTTTCCAGAGTCTAACTCCTAAGTCAAACATGAGTGCATCACTCTGTAGGGTTCTTTTAATGGAATCTCATTAGCCATCATAGGTTCATCTTCATTCTCATAACATCCCAAAATTCCATATTTGGACACTTGAAGTACGACAATCCATTCTTATGTTTATATCCTCAATCGTCACCCTAAACATATCACTCATTTTTATCTCTTATTTCCACATCAAACTAAATACATTTCAAGTTCCATTCAAGCGTAAATGTATCATAGGAAAGCATTGATAAGTCCACAACTTATAAATGTACATGATTTGGGACAATAGGCATAACTTTCACTATGGATGTCGGATTAAGGTCATTCAAGCACGGTTTCGAAGAGAACATTAAGTACTACAACTTCTGTGAAGACACAAATGCATCTTTGGACTCATAATACAAAATACAAAATATAAATGAATGAGTAATACTTGAAATGCGACTAAAGCCTTGAATTTTCATATACTAACTTAAATACAAATTTATGTTAAATTGGAGTGGTAACTTGACTCTCGATGACTCGATCTCTTGCTCGTCACCTAGAGATGGGGAGGAGGGGGTGAGCTAAAAGCTCATGGGTAACAAGTTTATAGTAGAGAAACAAGCGAAACCATTGAAAATATTCATGTCATAGTAAAATGCATTGAAACCATAAAACATGTAATTCTTAACTTGTCAAACAAATCATAAACAACATAAGACATGTATTTCTCAAACTTGTCAAACAAATCATAAACAACATAAGCAAGCATAATGGTTTGGGTAGTCCATATAAACATAATGGAGAAGCCTTGCAACTAAACCATATGCATGAGGGAGTTCTTGCGAAGCTCCAATAAACATGGGGGAGTCCATAATAGAGCTCCATGTCACTAGCGGCCAGGCGGGAGAAGCCTTTAACATGGTCAACATGCACGTGACATAACATGATGGACACCACAAACCCAAACACAAACATGAATTTCATGACTTGTAAACATATTGCACAAAGGAACATTTCGAAAATATGATTTCCATAAGCACGATATATTTCAAATACAATTTTCATCATCATTTCATGAATCATCATCAAGATTCATGTACCAAACATATAGCAAATACTTAAATCATTTAAGAAACAATAAATGCAATATTTATAAGGCAATTGAAATCATTTAAATATATTGATTAGGAAAATACTCATGGCTCATTAACTCAAACTATAAACATGTAACCCACTTGGATTCCTTTCTTAAAAACTTGCTTAAAAATGCCCCTTCTCTTGCTCCTGTTGCCTCTTTTGATTTCCTTTAACATTGGCACAAAAATCCGATTCAATGGAAATACAAATTGGGAATCCAAAAAGCATATTTATTAAAAATTGATTCTAGATTACTTAAACCCATGTATTTCCTAAGCTTCATCAATCAAAATTCCTTCTAAATTCTAAAGGATTAAAAATGGGCTTACCTTGAATTTTCACCAAACAAAGAGATTTTTGGCTCAAATGGAAGCTCTTCTCTTCCTTTTTCTTTTTCTCTTCTTGAAAAATCTCAAAATCACTCTTGAAAATTAAGAAAAGATGAAACCTAAGCTTGTCTTCTTCTTTTCTCTCTAATGGTTGAAACCCTCTTCCCTTTTCTCTCTCTCTTTTCGTTTTTCACTTCTTCTCTCCCTTCAATTCACGTTTTTTTATCTTATGAAGAAGACAACATTTCCCTCTTTCAATTATACCCTTAATGAGTGTGAAATGTCAACCATACCCTTCATTTGATGCTTCATAGTTTTTAAACTTAAGTGACATGCCACAATTGCCCTCAATACATTATTGCTACTTAAATTTAACTAACCAGTGAAATAAAATCCTACTAACACTATAATAAATAATTAAACTCCAATAATTATTCTATCATGACCTCATAATTTATTATGCTTAACTAAATGAAAAAAAATTCAAAGGCCAACAAAGGACAAAAAGGAATGTCAAGAGTTGGCATGCATTGGTGCACATTAGTGAAAATCTTTGACGAGGTGCTAGATTCAGATATGAAACCAAAAGAAGGCTTGAGATGGACATCAAGTGGAAGGTTAGCCGGATCACAGGCATGACAAGAATATGTGAGAGTTCCAAGGTTACTTAGCAAGTAAATCAAGCATGGTGCAAGTTTTAGGGGAGTTTCGGACCTTGTACGAGCTGACTTGGCTAAGGCTAGGTTTGATAGACTAAGAACTTAATTTATGCTCAAGTGGACAGACCATGGCTAATGGAGTTGGCATGGGTAAGCATTAAATGGACCAGTGTGCTATTGGCTTGGATGACTCATCATCAATAGAGAGAGATTAGGAGATCTTGGATGATGTGGCAGATAAGATTACAGTAGATGGACTAAATTCTAAGAAATAAAGATCATGTGGAAGGATCATCTGAAGATAGAGGAGATCTTTGTGGATACAGATCATTATTCCTAAATAGTGTAATCTTTTATCTTGTTATTTTGATGTAGTTTAATCCTATTAGATAGAATCCTAATTGGATGGGGATGTCATCTATTAGTTAGTATGATGTAATCTGATAAGGATAAGATAGGATAAGATTATGATCTTAGTTAATAGAGTTCTATTAGGATTCTAACTTAGCCATCTAGAGGTGCCTAGTTAGAATCCATCTAGAGGTGCCTATAAATAACTCATTTGGGCCTTGCTCTTCATAGTGAGAGATGAGAGTGATAGACACTTAGGGATTAGGAGAGTATTCCTTTGTATACTTTGAGGGAAGTAATAAAGGTTGGCTTTTAAGATGTATCTCTTTCTCGTGTTCTTATTTTTGCCATAATTATTTAGTTATTTCGTAGTTTTCTTGCAAGGGTGTGCGAGTGAAACACTGCAAGGATTATGAGGCATTCGAGAACAAGTAGGTTGGTCAATGATCACGGGACAAGGCTGAATCTTACTTTGATGTAGCTAAGTGAGTTTGTCGTGCAAAAGGGTTAGTGCATCTTATGGAACAAGTTCGTGCTTGAAGAAAAACCTTTGTAACAACAAACTACAAAGTTCTGATTGCTTGTGGTTTTAATTTTTGGTTGATATTATGAAGAAAAGGAAAGAAACCACTAAATCACGTTTGGCTTTTAGTTTTTAAAACCAAGAAAATTCACAATCGATTTTAATTTACAAAAACACAAAAAATGTGTTTTCATGAATTGTGATAACCAATTGATGAAGAATAGAGGAGGACTTGACTTTTTCGACCACTCAGAGACACTGATTCACTCGAGAGAAGAATACAGGGTCATCAACGTCGAACTTTTCTCCTTGTACATCTACCATCATAAGCCTCGGTTCCCTTTACAAAATTTGCGATTTTATTTTTGGTATCATATCTTTTTTCTAATTGTGGTGACAAACTCCCTGCCTAATAGGGTTTTTGTGAATAATTGATGTTGTTCTTTATTGTATGTCAGATTTCACTTAAAATTTTGATTTTTTTTCTATTGATTATGGTTTCTGACTCTATATAATTGTGTTACAAATGCTTGTAAAATACATCAAAGTACTTCTTACTATTAAAACCAAAGAGAAAACACACATTTTATGTAGTTTCGAAATCCCTACTAACTGCTAGAGCCAAAAACTAATCATGACAATGCCTAGTTACAAAGCACTAGTTGACCAATATAACATATTAATCCACTAATGTATATTGAATCCAAAAATCATTAACCATTGAGACACTGGTTGACTGGTAAGCATATTAGTCGACCAATCTAGCACATTAGCCGACCAATATATTAATCAATGTTTCTACAAAATCTCATTATATCAAATTTGATAATTTTAACTTATATTAGTTAACCACTAACCCATATAAGTTGACCAATCTCCCAAATTTTATGATTTTAATAACTTCAAATGCTCAAACTCAATTTTTAAACACTTCCTAAAAGGTTCCCTAAAGAGTGTTCGAAAGATCATGAGGCTTTTTTATTAAAACCAAAAGCTTCAATATCTCTTGACAAACAAAAAGACTCGTACAATAAAGTGACATGAAATGTTTATTTAAGGTGAGCCTTTTAGAACAATAAAGTGACTCAAAGGGATTATAATTACATTACAAACTAAAGAATAAACTTGATGTTCCTTGTTCTTCTTTTGCTTTTGACTTGGTCTTCACTTGATGAGTTGCACGCTTCATCTCTTCTTTTATCTAACTTTATGAACCATCTTCTTGAGTTTATGAGCATCTTGTTTTTGTATTCCTTCTCATCAAAACAATGAACCTAATAGTAGTACTTATGTTTTACTATTATGAAAACATTGATTGTAACCTTTCTTAGTTTAGTAATCTCCTCCTTTTTTATAATGACAAAACATTTATGATATTATATAACAATAATAAAATTAAGCATATAAACAACAACTATCTATATCAAGATAATGATTAGCTCCATTCTAATTAATACATAAGACATAAGTCAATATCAAGAAAAAAAGATATTTTTAATTTCAAGTAAGTAATGTCCAATAACAAGTTAAAGAAATCCACACATAAATTTAAACATATTATAAATTTACTTAAGCACAGAAATGTCATATATATAAAAATCACCACATATATAAAAGTCACTCTCCCTAAATGTCATCATTCTCCCTAAATCTAATGTCATAAATCTTTCTCTCCCTTTTTAGAATAATAAAAATAAATCAATTTTCTACATAAATAATATAAAGTGTCATGCATCAAGCTAACTTGGTTAAAAGATCAAAACAAATTTGATCAAGGTAGCTAAGTTTATTCAGGAAGAGGACTACTAAATATTTAAAGAGAAAAATAATTGTTTAAAAGGTTATTTGAATAGAGGCATTCCCAATGATGTCTAACATTGAAACATCTCCAATTTTGAAATTATGCCTAAGTTGAAATATTTAATTAAAGTAACAAGAGTTTGACAAAATTGGAGGTTGGAATTATGACAAGCATAAGCATACTTGTAATATCCAACAATCAATTTTATATGAGAATGTATAATTTTGAAATGCCCAAAATATTAGAATTGAACAAAATCAAAGATGCATTGACAAAGGGAGACCACCTGAATCCTTTTATAATTTAAATATGAAAGCATTACTTTGAAGAGATAACTCTTAATTAAGAAAAATTTTGAAAATCCTTAAATTTGAACTCCAATAATGAAAATTTTTCAATTTCATGCAATCTAACGAGATTTTAATGAAATAAAGGATGATTTTTTTAAAAAAGAAATGAGTGAATTATTTAGGGTGTTGGAAGATATAAACATCCAAATTGAAAAATAGAGGAAAGGAGGAAGAAGAAAGCTTCAATCATGAAGAATGGTTGACCATATAGCTTTTGTTAGTCAACTAATATATGTGGTCAACCAAACCTATCAGCTAATTAAGGCAACAACTTAATGGAAGAAAAGTTTACAAAGGAAAAAAGGTATATTATTCAACAACTGAAATATATTGGCAATTAATAAAATTAGGTGATCAATCAGTATATACAACCAAACTTAGAGCAAACTCACTAAAATGAAATAATTTTTTTAGGTGAAGTGATATTGGTCAACACAAAAGGATATTGGTTAGCCAATATGTATAATTGGTCACCCAAATTAGCAATTAAAAAACTAGCAAACTCATTAGAAAGTAGGAGAAGAGTGTATTTTAAGGATAGTGGGCGACCAATTGACCAAATAACTTAAAAAACTACCTTTGAACTAAAATTAAAACATCAAAGGAGACTTTAATCATAAAGAATCATACCTAATTCTCTCCTAATATCATCGTTCATTAGTATAAAGAAACTATATCCCAATTGGCCTAATATGTCAACAAACTTTAACCCAATATCCCTATTTGTACAAAATCTCTAAATTTAGTTCCATAATATACCAAAAAATGTTTAATTTCTCATTCATAATGCAAACACAACATTCATCTTATTGAACATTACCTATGAATAATTTGAATGATGATTGATTTTTCAATATATTAAAAATATCTCACCCTTCTCATCTCTTTTACTTTGTTCAGTAATTAAATCTTTTGAAAAGTCATGGTAGTTAATTTTTAAGGGCTAAATTCTCCTCATCCCATAATAATATCTTAAAGAATTTCTTATACGCAAGAAGGATAGATTCACTAAGATAAAAAGTATAAACTGATCTTAAAAATAATACTTAATTTAATAATTACCATCTCTACTACATTCAATTTTCTCTTTCTTTTGTAAGAGTCCTACAAAATAAGGAAATTAATATGTTTCAAATGCCTTAATGAGCTTGATTTCTTAATTATTAGGCTCCTTATTTTTGACCTACACTTTCAAAGGTCTTATTTCCATTCCTTTTTGGAGAAAACAAAATATATCAACATGTCCATACTTACCACAAAATAAAATACCATGTTATATAGGTAATGATAATGCATAAATACATTACTTAGACTTTTATGTGTGTATACATAATAAGGAATCTTCCTTTAGACATTAGAGGTGTTGAATATTCTTTTAGGGTAGTGAAATTCCTATCATGATTATATGTATAATGCCAACTATGAATGAAAGCTTGATGTATGTTTTTTTAGGCGTAAAAAGTTGTGAGTAGTTTTGCATATTATCATAAAATTTATGCCTATTCTTCTCTTAAAAGTATTAAACCCTATACTTAGATTATGAGCTACATACAAAAACATGATGTTTACTTGTAAAATTAATCCTAGTGGATGGCATGTGCATACATATGCTTCGTACTCATTTGTCATATTAAGAAATGGTTCTTTATTATGAAAATATTTTCCCTTTATAAATGTGGTTTTAGAATCAACTTCATTTCTATGATTGTATCCTATTCCATGCCTATCATTGAAATTGTTTTGAGCTTGTAACATGTTTTCTAGTTTTTCACTCCCTTTAATGAATTTAGATAATGAATTATAGAGAGCATGGATGTCCTTTTTCAATGTCTCATTTTCATGCTTTAATGTATTTAATACATGATTTTCATCAATGATCAAATTTTTGGATGCTTTAAGCTATGAAATTAGCTTTTCATATTTTTATTCTCACTCATGCATGCATCCAAATGTTTTTGAACTTCCTTGAGTTTACAAGATTATTTCTTCCTTTTTTATTCATGATTTTTAGCCTTTTGACTAATTCATCATATTTCAAATGACTATCACTATTACACGAGTTAGAGTTAGATGTTTTCATAATGTTCAAGTATATATAAGCTATCTTTTCTTGCAAATTATCATTTTCAAATTCACTTGTGTCATTTCAAGTTGAGGCTTTAAACGTTTTCTTCTTTTCCTTCTTATTGTTTTTTTATACTTCTCATTACCTTTGGGTAAAGCATATTGTGACTTATATGATTAGGTTTTCTACATTAAAAAAATAATGTTAAAGGATTTATATTTAAAATCACATGTACCGTCCTTAAAGTCCTTTCTTTTGGAGAAATTTTTTTCAAGAATTTATTGAATTTAATATTGATTAAGGCAATGTATTCTTTAATTACTTTCACTTATAGATGTCTCTTTCTTTTCTCTCGATTTTTTCTTTGAGGCTTTAAATACCAATTCTTTTTCTTTAGAAGCGTCATTTCTTATTTCATCTCTTGGAGTCTCATTTCATATGTAAGAAGAGATCTCCTAAGTTCTTTCAATAGTAGTGTTGTTAGATCCTTGACATCTTTTATAGCCATTGCTTTATCTTCTTACATCTTCAAAAGTAACCTAAGTAACTTCCTTACTATTTAAACATTAGCGTAGGCCTTTTTAAGACCTCTCAGAGCATTAATAATATCAATAAATCTAGTGTTCATGCTAGATATAGTTTCATCATGCTTCATTTGAAACAATTCATATTGATGTGTTAATATGCTAACTTTGCTCTTCTTTACTTGATTTGTTTTCTCCTGTGTAACTTGAAAAGTGTAATAAATTTCATAAGTTTTTTTTCACATAAAGACCCTATTAAATTGATTTCTTCTTAACAATAAAATAAGATGTGTACAACCTTATTATTCAAGAAAAATATACTTTTATCTTGGGATATTCATTCTTCTTTTAATTTAGGGACCTTTTTATTATCTGCAATTTTTATAAGTATAAAGGGACCATTTTAAACTAGTTCTCGTAGGTTAACACTTTCATCTATTAAAAAAAATCTCATCCTAAGATTCTAGTAGAGGTAATCATTGCCACCAAGGAAAGGTTTTCTACTAATTTTGTATCCCTTTTGGTTGAATGATGATGATGATACTTCTAAATAAGCCATTAAGATCTTCGTTATATGATTTTGTTTGAAATATTAGTCTAATACCTGTTTTGATACCACTTGTTAGTCCCTAATAGCACCTAAGAGAGGGGGTAAATTGAGTATTTATAAAATTCAATTTTCTAACTAATGAACTCAATTTAACTACAATCAATATATATAAGAATAAAAGGATTGCTTAAAATAAATCAGTCAAACAATTGAATAATAATTTAAAGAGAAAAGGAAAGAGAGCATATAAATCGATTTATAGTGGTTCAGTAACCAACTTTTGCCTAAGTACACTTCTAAGACTCTTATTAGTATTCCACTATAATTCTTCTTTCAAGGTGAAAATAACCTTTATATAACTTGTCTCAACTAAAAAGGAATCCTTTTACAATCTTCTTTCATAATGAAGAAGAACCTCAATCCTAATTAGAACATCTCTAAGTACAATAATATTATGCCTTAATTAAATCTTAGAACTTGAAATATCTCAATTTATCGCTTGTAAACTCTAAAGAGACTCGCTAACACAAATATAAGATAATGATGCTTAAATTATTGCTAAACATTTATAAATATGTGTAAAAGACACCCAAATACTTTACTTGATGATAAAAATAAAGAGAAAATATATATTTATAGGATTTTAAGACCCTTAGTAAACATTAGAGCAAAAAACTAGTAGTTACAATAGATAGTTACAGAGTACCAGTCGTATAGTATATCATATTAGTTTATTAGTATGCATTAAATGCATAATTTTCATTAACCGTTGAGACACTGGTCGACTAGTAGGTATATTGGTTATCCAGTATAGCACATTAGTGGACTAATAAATCAACCAATGTTATTATAAACTCTCAATACATCAAGTTCAACATTTTAACCTATATTGATTGACCACTAACCTATATATAGGTCATCTAATCCTTTAAAAGATATTATTTTAATAATTTCAATGCTCAAACTCAATTTTTTATACAATTATAATTTAAAATCTTCTTAAAGAGTGTTTAAAATATCAAGAGTTTTTTTTTAATTAAAGTCAAAAGCTTCAATGCCTCTTAATGAATGAAAGACTCATGCAATAAAACGATATAAAATGTTTATAAATGGTAAGCATTTTAAAACATTAAAATATTAAAATGAAAAAATGAGATTACAATTAACATTACAAACTAGAGAATAAACTCGATGTTCCTTGTTCTTTTTTTTGTTCTTAACTTGGTCTTAACTTTTTAAATTGAAAACTTCATCTTTTCTTATTTTAAGTTCATGAACTATCTTTACAATTTTATTACATCTTGTTCTCATATTTCTTCTCATCACAATAATAAACCCATTACTAGTACTTATATTTTGTTATCATCAAAATACCAATTAGAGTCTTCATTGGTTCAATACTATATTTGTTTAGAATAATATATTATCTTGTGGATGCATAAGAAATTGGTTAAGTGGGTTTGTAACTATTTCTAAAAGAACTCGAAAGTAATTTGTAATATCATTCCATTCAGCCATTGCATATATGAAATGTATGCAAAATGAGCAATAATGCATAATATTTTGGGTTAGATTCGTTCTTTTAACTCTATATGGTATGTATTCATCAGTTAGAATATATGCAATAATATGTGCACTATCTATTGCTCCTATGTAATCTTAAAAAATGGAATTATATCACTGAAATAATTAAATAAATATAAAAATAAAAATATGAATATATGAAAAAATATGAATTTTATTTTGAATTATACTAAATTTAGGAGGTGTATTGATAAAAGATAGTAGAGTGATGACCCTTTTTGCAAGATGATTAGCTATATATAAAACTTTGCAATACTTTGAAATTGTTCATGTCGAATGTTGAAGCACTATGCACCAACTTTAATTGTCTAACTATACTTAATAATCATAATGAAAATTGAAACTTGTTCCTCTTACTAATTGGCTTTAAGCCTTTTAAACTTTTAAACTGATCACATAAGCTCAAGAAGATTGTTTTACTTATTCTTAAATTCTGATAAATCCTTGTAAGAATCCTATTAAGAAGTTCCAATATCCAATCTTAACCTCATAGGCTAGAAATTTTATTAAACTTTTAAGTTGATCATATAAGCTCAAGAAGATTGTTTTACTTATTCTTAAGTTCTTATAAATTCTTATAAGATTCCCATTCAAAAGTTCCAATATCCAATCTTGACCTCATAGGCTAGAAATTCTATATGGTTGTTTGTATAAATACAAATATTCATTTTCTTACCCAGCTAGAGAAATAATAACTACCTTCATTAGTTCATCAACTACATCTAATTTGAAATTTGATACAAAAACCATTTATCTACAATATTATCATTAAATAATTAATAAACGCATTTAAATAAAAATGCCAAGACTATTATAAAACACCATAACACAGATAATATCAAATAATATATCAAGATGAGATCTTATCAAATTCCCCCACACCGAACTCATGCTTGTCCTTAAGCATACATTAATCATCTCCATAAAAACCTCTCATCTCCTTTCATGTTATCCAGAAATTACTATAAGCTAATTCACATTTAAGGGTTAAGATAAAATAATGATCGAGAGAATAAGCACTCATAAGACAGACACATTGTTAAAACATAGCATCTCATCAATTCTGTCAAAATCAAATGAACTAGACTTGACACCCTCTCAAGGATTTCACTCTATACATTCAAAGTGTTTAGGGTTCATTAAACTCTCAAATCAAAACATAGCAAGTTATTTCCATAAGCTTGTTCAAGAATCATATCTCCACTACTAAACAAAATGAACCTAATGTATAAATCAAAGGGACTTAATAAGAGTTGTATTGTGGCTTAGGTAAGGTATGACAAAAGGAACTTTTTAGCTAAATAAATTGAAGGGAATCATACAAACTTATCAACACAAGTTTCAACTTAAATCAAAATTCACTTGATTCAAATGACATCTCTTTCAATCACTTTGTCTTTTCTTCTTTTTTTTGTTTTTTCTTTTTTTTAAACAAAAATATCAAAGAGGAGATTTTGGTTTTTTTAATATTTCTTCTCCATTCTATAAAAAATAAAAAACAATGCAACTTGAATAATCTAATTAACTTTTTATGGGAATAGTCAAAATCTTATGCAAATAACCTGATACAATTCCTTCAATTAGGGGTTCAAAATCATTAAGGATATCAACATCAAAAAGGATAAATTTGACTTGTAACAAGGCTATTATGCAAGAAAAGAAAGGAAGGCTCAAATTGTTTTTCTAGGGATAAAAATTAAGGTAACTTGTTTAGGTCAAAATTGGTTATCCTAAATGCCCTCATCATCTTTATGCACAAATTCATCAAAAATGTGGTCTCAACACGTATTCAAAAGTAAGTTCTAGCATAGATAAGCTATGTTTGATACAACACAACAAAAAGATATATACGAGCACATATATAATGAAAACTCTTAGGCTCAAAGCTCATATAGGTGTCAAAAATGCATCAAGTCTTGTATACTTTCATTCAACAAAACTAATGAGATACTTGAAATAATTTAATGAAAACACTAATCATGCTTGTCTCTCTCGTGCATTAGATCTTAAACTGAAAATGCATCCTAACTTAAAAATTATTCATGAACAACAATCAAAAACTTATAAAGCTATCATGAAGAATAATTAATATATGAATCAACATATCATGAGTCCAAGCACAAATCACAAAGTTCATCGTAATGAAAACTCGCTCCCCCCATACCTAAATCATTCATTGTCCCTAATGTATGCATAAGATACTCATAACTCAATAAAGATAATCAAAGAAAATAAATACTAGCAGACTTCCTTGAAGTGTGAGCGTGGAAAAGGATGTGTACTATAGCGTCGGAGGGTATAGAGGTACAAACCCTATGAATTGAAGTAGAGCATCTAAATTTTTCTCCACTTTTAAAATTGTGTTCCAATCTATCCAACTGAGAATGATAATCCTGTTGTATCAGTGGATTTGGAAGATATAAAGTTGGTCGAATGTTACTATGCTCTCGTTTTGTTGATGATGAACCTCTCTAGGTGCGATCGCGACATGTTCTCCTTTATTTCTCATTTACACCCATCCTGCTTAAACAAATTATATCCAAAGGTTCCATCTCACAGGTTATATACATATCAGTGTTAGTCAGATCAAGCAAATTCAAATTAATAGCCAAATGAGAGATAAGAGAACCAAGAGTTAATTTTTTTTTTTGAAGATAAAACAGTGTTAAATTGCATCACCAACCAAGCACCTAAATTGACATGCACTTTATTCACCATACACCAAATAAAGAACAACTCAACCTTAGTACATGTATATGTACTAGCATTCCGGCTGGAATAACTAAAGGCTAAGAAATGCTGCATATAAATCCACTCCATTTTGTTAATATCCCTACCCTTAGATTGAATGGGATGATAAGGAAAAGGATCAGAAGACATTGATTTCCATGCTTGAACACTAATCATGCTTGTCTCTCTCATGCATTAGATCTTAAACTGAAAATGCATCCTAACTTAAAAATTATTCATGAACAACAATCAAAAACTTATAAAGCTATCATGAAGAATAATTAATATATGAATCAACATATCATGAGTCCAAGCACAAATCACAAAGTTCATCGTAATGAAAACTCGCTCCCCCCATACCTAAATCATTCATTGTCCCTAATGTATGCATAAGATACTCATAACTCAATAAAGATAATCAAAGAAAATAAATACTAGCAGACTTCCTTGAAGTGTGAGCGTGGAAAAGGATGTGTACTATAGCGTCGGAGGGTATAGAGGTACAAACCCTATGAATTGAAGTAGAGCATCTAAATTTTTCTCCACTTTTAAAATTGTGTTCCAATCTATCCAACTGAGAATGATAATCCTGTTGTATCAGTGGATTTGGAAGATATAAAGTTGGTCGAATGTTACTATGCTCTCGTTTTGTTGATGATGAACCTCTCTAGGTGCGATCGCGACATGTTCTCCTTTATTTCTCATTTACACCCATCCTGCTTAAACAAATTATATCCAAAGGTTCCATCTCACAGGTTATATACATATCAGTGTTAGTCAGATCAAGCAAATTCAAATTAATAGCCAAATGAGAGATAAGAGAACCAAGAGTTAATTTTTTTTTTTGAAGATAAAACAGTGTTAAATTGCATCACCAACCAAGCACCTAAATTGACATGCACTTTATTCACCATACACCAAATAAAGAACAACTCAACCTTAGTACATGTATATGTACTAGCATTCCGGCTGGAATAACTAAAGGCTAAGAAATGCTGCATATAAATCCACTCCATTTTGTTAATATCCCTACCCTTAGATTGAATGGGATGATAAGGAAAAGGATCAGAAGATATTGATTTCCATGCTTGAAAAGAGTTGCAATCACCATAGTCCACAATATATTTTTTTTATTGAGTTGAATTAGCATAATCTTCATCTATTAACCCTAAGGCTAAATTGAACCCAATGACACTCTGTTTGAATTTGACTCTCATTAATATGTATTGAATCACATTAGGACTACTTAAAGTAAATTTGTCTGGTTTGTAAAATTTAAAGGTAGTGTAAAAATCCCTAGTTAATTCAATAAAACAGGACAACTAATTAATGCAAAGTACTTCCAACTTATATCGATTAGAAAATCGTCAAATTTTTCCTTAATTTCTAATTCTTCTAGGGAAGGGTAGTGTACATACTTACCCGCAACAATATGTCGAGATTTAGTAGTAGCGTATCGTTGTTTTGGCTCTTTGGTGTTGAAAGTGAGACATCCTTGTAAATCCAACTCAGTAGGTGGTAGAATAGAAGTATTTTTCACAATCTGCTCACACTTCCTTTTGTTACTAACTTCGGAGCTTGCAATAGATTGATGGTGTGAAGTAGCATTTACTGGTGACTTTCCTTTTGCAGCGGTCTTGATAGTAGCCTTAAAACGCACCATTATATTGAACAAGATAAACAACAACCACTTAAAAAAATTGAAAGAAAACTTAATAATAATAATTAAGATTGAACTATAAAGAAAACAAAAGGGTTTTAAATAATAATAATAATAAATAAACAAAAACAAAGTAAAGTGGTTGAGTGGTTATGGCTATGGGATTTGATTGGGGCTGGGCTTTGCTAAAAAGGGGCGGCTGGTGTGTTACGTTGGTGATTTGTGACTGCTTGGTTATCTTCGTTGCTGGATATGTTGTGGTTGTGTGTTGCTACGTGAGATGGCTTGGTGATCGTTTGAATTTTTCAGTTAATTTCCTACAAAGACAAACAAGCAGATTAGGATGTTTGAGTGAGTGGATGGGTGGCTGCTGAATGTTGCGTGGATGTATTGGGTGTGATTTGTATTACTACTGCTTGGTGAACCCTGAAATTTCTTGGGTACTGTGTTGGGTGCGTGTTATGGCGTGGCTTATGGGCGATAAAGTGTTGGACTGTGAGTGAGGAGGGAACCTGCTGCTGTGTGGTTGGTGTAGGTAATATGTTAAATGGTTCTTTTAATTCCCTACAATAACGAAAAAGGCATGTTAGTTTTTTATTTTTTAATTTGAATAATTAAAATCAATAATTAAGTAAATAACATAATTAATTAAATAAAAGATTTAAAAAATTAAGTTTTTTTTTAATTTCCAAAACACTAAATCACATAAGGCAAGATCTCGTCTTATGATATTTAGTAGTCTGGAATTCCAGAGCACTAAATTACATTAGGCGAGATCTCGCCTTATGAAATCTAGTAGTCTGGAATTTTAAGGTCTTCACTCCAGAGGACTAAATTACATTAGGGGAGAGCGAGATCTCATCTTATGATATTTAGTAGTCAGGAATTCCAGAGCACTAAATTATATAAGGTGAGATCTCGCCTTATGAAATCTAGTAGTCTGGAATGTTACGGTCTTCACTCCAGAAGACTAAATCTCATTAGACGAGATCTTGCCTAATGAGATTTAGTAGTCTGGAATTTTAAAACCCCCTTTTTCACTTAAGTTAATAAATTTATATTTCAAAAACAAACAAATTCAAACTATATATAACAAAACAAAACAAAATAAAATAAAAACATCATATTTCAGGTCACCTTCTAAAAAGCACCATTGTTTAACGTTGATATGCTCGACGAAGTCTGTTCTTCCCAAACTTCTATGTAATTGCAGTTTTGTACTCCTTTAGTAGTGCTATCAACCCTTCCTCTTGCTCTATAGTCAATCTTTTTGAAATGATTGTAGGTAATGTCTCTTCATCACCTAAATGGACATACTTTAAGTGATCTGCTAACACCTTCAATTATATCTTTGGAGCCTGCAAAACGAAACGTAAGATTTTCTTGTGAGTTATATTAAGTTCATCATTCAAAGGTTCCGCAGTTATTAGCATTGATGACAATGATTCTACAACTTCATAAGTTTCTTTAATTTGTTCGTTCACTTCCGATTTAGCCTTACACTCTAACTAATCTTCAACAGTTTCTTCTTTAAACATATCCTGCGCAAATGAATCAAATAATATCCCTATGATAAATAGATTGAAAATCATTTGGTACTTCATTGCTTCAGAAATATTGAATTTTACTATCTCTCCATCAATCTCTATGGAAAGAGTGTCCTCATTCACATCGATTATCGTCTTAGCTGTCTTCATAAGTGGCCTACCCAACAGAATAGAAGCTGAATGTTCAACACTATCTCCATCCATTTTTAAGATGTAAAAATCCATTGGAAATACTAAACCATTAGCTTAGACTAAAACATCCTTAATAACTCTAATAGGATGCACATACGAATTATTAGCTAGTTAGATAATCATATTAGTTTCTTGCAAAGAATTCAAATTTAAAGCTCAATAAATTGAGTATGGCATGACATTAATAGATGCACCTAAGTCTAGCATGGCACACTCAATTTTTTATTACCAATAACACATGGAAGTGTAAATATACAATTTCCTATTTATCACAGCTAATATATTCTTACCCAAAACTATTCTCTCCTTGTCCTTTAAATTTTTTTTTATTTGTGCACAACTCCTTTAAGAATTTTGCATATTTCGGAACTTGCTTGATGGCTTCTAGGAGTGGTATATTGATTTCCACCTTTTTAAAAATTTCTAAGATCTCTCTTTCACATTCATCATCTTTTGGTTTAGCCAATCTGCTAGGAAAAGGAGGTAAATGTGCATTAATTGATATTGATGAAGATGAATCATTTTTTTACCTTTGTTGATTCTTTAGTTGGAAGTTCTTGCTTCTTTTCTCCATCATCATGACTTTCTACCTCTATTGGTAAAGAAGTTCCATATTGAATTTCTTTACCACTTCTCAAAGCCATTTCACTCACAGTCTTCTTAGGATTCACCACCATTTGGGAAGGTAATTTTCCTGATGCTTATGCTTCTAATTTACTTACCGAGGTGGCTAATTGAGTGATCCAATTTTCCAAGTTTTGAAGACTTGCCCTTGTTTCCTGTTAAAATTGTTGAGTATTATTATCAAGCGCCATAACAATTTCATCTAAAGGCATATCTAAATTTAAAGATTAAGGTTAAGTATATGTAGGAGCTTGAGGTTGTTTAAAAATGTGAGGTTGATATCATTATTGACTTCCATGATTTCCATAGCTCAAATTTGGATGATCCCTCCATCTTGGATTGTAGTAATTAGAATAAGGGTCATACTTTCATTGAGGTTGACCAAGAAAGCCCCCTATTGTGTTAGTTTCTTCAAAAGAGTTGTGTTGCAATGTAGCGCACATATCTGTAGGATGTCTAGAGAATGAGCATATTCCGCACACTCTTGCCAATTGCAATTAACCTACAGCCATTTGACAAACTAGATGGGTTAAATAAAAAATTTTATCCTCAAGGTACGTGTTACTTACCTCATTCACACACTTAATAACTCCATCCATCCTTATCCCAAATTGATGAGAATGTTCATTCATAATTGATATCAACTATCTGGCTGCCTTAGATGTTTTGTTTACCAGAGCTCTTCTACTATCTACATCGACCATACTTCGATCCATTGGCAATAGACCTCCATAAAAATTTTGAATCAAGAGTTGGTTAGGAATCTGATGATGCAGACAGCTAACATATAGCTCTTTAAACCTTTCCCAATATTCATATAATCTTTCTACTGTAATTTTTCTTATCTCACATATCTCCTTTCTAATATTCGATGCTTTTGATGCAGGAAAGAACTTCTCTAAAAACATTCTTTTTATCTTATTCCATGTTATTATTGAGCAAGTGGAAGATAATATAGCCAATCATTTGTCGTATCTTTCAATGAGAATAGAAAGGCCCTGAGATTAATTTGTTCTTCTCACCCCTTTTCATTTCATTCCAGAACAAACAACATAAAATTCTTTCAGGTGTCTATGCGAATCTTCACTTGTAAGACCACAAAAAATAGGCAGTAAATGAATCAACCCAAATTTCAATTCAAAATCTACCTCAACATCTAGAAATTGAAAGCATAAAGGTTGTTGATTCAAATTCGCTGCTGCTAAATCCCTCAACATTCTAGGGTTAAGGTTTGCCATCTTTTCATCTGCTTCTTGAAAATTAGAGTCTTCACCAATTGTTAGATCTACTTCAACTTTCACATCTGAAGGTAAATAACCGCTTCCTTGCTTAGTCTCTTTTCTCAAACAATGCGCTCTCTTCTCAATTTTTTGATTATATTGCAATTTACCTATCTGAAAAGCACAACTCACACAAGACGAGAGGTTAGTAGTAAATGTAAAATAAAAATGAAAAGAAACTAATAAATTAAAATAGTTCCCAAATTTTGTTTGAGTTGTTGAAGCCCCTAAAATAATTTCGATTCTCCAAACCTTTGTAGTAGTTGTGGAACCAGTTCAAATCCCTAGAGAACTAAACACTAGCTTCTTAATTTCAATTAATAAAGTAAATGGGGGGTTTTTTATTAAATAAATGATTAACTAATATTAATTCGAAAACAAATTAAGTCAAATGAATTTAAATATGAGAAAGTCAAGATTACCAAACTCCAATTGTAGGGAAAGATCTCATCTAATTGTAACATTGATTATTGGTTTAAAGAGAATATTTTCACAATTCTAGCAGTTAGTCTGAAACATATTAGGATAGTCATAATCAGTCTCAAATTTTTCTAAATTAATTAGTTCAAATCCAACATCCAAACCACACTTATCATCCATTAACTGGGTGTGATAGCATTCCATATCATATAAATGATAGAAATAAGCTCCGTGAAAACGACTAAACCCTAAGTCAAATAATCGAGATAGTTGTAACTATTTAATTTAGTTTTCTTGTTTATTATATGTTAAATATGGAAATTCATAAATAACCTATTTGTAACTTATACCAATCCTTCATGAAAATTATAGATCAATGAATTCCTGTATAGCAATAGAATAATCAATATTAAATTAAATTATCAGATTAATCAAATAATAGTCATTCATGAAATATGAGAACTCAAAACAAGAAATACTTGAATTAAACATAAATAAAAGTTTGGAATACAAAACCTCACAAGGTTACAACTAAAGTTTGAAATCCCCTTGAATCGGAATAATTGAGTTTAGCCACATATGGCTTTTGCTCTAATAACAAAAATAGAAAATAGACTAAGAATTACAAAACGCATAAAAAAGAGAGAACCCTTTTCTATTGTGAGGAATGTCCCTTTTATAGGATTTTCTAATCTAATCCTAATCTAACTCTAACTTGTAAAGATGTCTATCTAAAATGAATTCAAATTTCTACATTATAAGGATAAGGTGAAGTCTTCCATTCAAGCTCCAACTCTTCAAGTGATCAATTTTATCCATTACAGCAATATTTCCACTTCATCCAAAATTTTGTAATTATCGCTAATAATATCCCATTTTGATGCAATCTTTACTCTTCATCTCTTAAAACAAAACAAACATTAATTTTAACATTTAAGTACAAAATAAATTCAAAACAAAGGAGATAATATCAAATAATACGTCAAGATAAGATCTTATCAAACACTTAACATAAATTTAAAATTTTTATAACAAACATATAGTTAAAAAGTTCATATCAAACATTTATAAGATACACATAAAATGTTCAAACCATGGAATAGTTATTAATATAGAAGTTCCTAAATCAATAAGACTTCAATACAAAGTAACATAAAAATATAATTAAAAGAGACATAATCTAATTCATCTTCCTTACATCTAACATCTTTATAAAGGTCTCCTTATAAAATGGAGAATCATGTAAAGCCTTTTTTGTTTTTTCATATTACACACCCTTGATACCTAAATCATATAGTAATCCAAATATTCCATCATTGTATTAGTCTCTTGATTAACTTATGGAACTTCTAATCCATTCTCTAAAATAGATTATGTAACTGATTTTTTTTGTCAAGTAAATCATTCTTTATTTTTGACAATTCACAAATTGTAATGAAGACATTTTCTAGAATGCTAAAGTATGTATTTTTTACGTTCTTCTTTGGAGATTTCTTTTCTTAAAAAGAGAACTTATAAATTGATCTACTTTTTCATTTAATGAATAAACTTCATCAGTATCAATTATATAATCCTCTTTTGTACTATTTGGTAGAAATTTAGTTAATGGATGTGCGCTTGCAATGGTATTTCTAAAAATGTGACATAAGTGTGAAAACTCCTTGCATCCTTTTTCTTTAAATATGTAAGACATTTTATACACCTACAATGATGAAAAGTATAAATGAGAAAAAATATTAAATAGTATATCAATAAGCAAGGAGATATTTTACCTTAAATAAATATTCCTAACATTTATATGTAGCATTAACAAAATTGGTGAAGGAATTGTTACCAATGAAATTCTTCAATCTAACCCTGAATATATTATATTTGTTTTTGAATTGAATATCAACATACTTTTTATTTAATTTTTTTGAACACGTGCCTTAATATTCTTCTAATGAAGTTTGAAAAAGATAGTAGTTGTTTAATTTTCTTTCTTCACTTCTTCAACTATTAATGAAATTAAATGCATATCTACGACTTCATTCTATATCCAATCTTTTTCATTTCCATACAATCATTAAAATTTTTCGTGTTACTCTAAACTTTAATCACTAAAAGTAATTACATATGAGTGTCAATAGAAAAAAGTGACAAAAAGCATGAAAGAAAAGGAGAAACAAGAAAGAAAATTTCACAATAAAAAAACCATATTGAATGGATAGTTTGAAATTATGGTGAATAGTATCTGTGTTTACTTTCACTATACATTTATGCTTTTATATTCTCTAGTTTGCTTATGCTTTTATAAAATATTCTACATAGTAAAAAGAAGACTTTCTCTAAGATCATACACTTTGTATCTTATATATATGAATTTAAGGATATAAAAGTACTAAAATGTAATGTCAACAATATTCAATGAAGAAAAAGTGAAGAGAGATTCATAATGAAATGTCTCGTGAACATGCAATATCCAAACACCATATCGTGCCAAGGTCGAACAAATAAAAATACTAATGAAAAGCAATAAAAGCAAACAAGGAGGAACCCTCTTAAAATGAGAAAAGTAAGAAAATAGAAATGTTCTGATCCTGTATCCTAGAGTGGTAATGTACAATGATAATATGATTTTAGATATGAATAAACATTTAAAAGAAACAAACAAAACTTCGAATTTTTGTATTCAAATAATTTGCTAATATAGAATTATGAATAAGAATAAAGCTCCCTAATAATAATCATGATTAAGTATTGTGATTGAATAATTAAACCCTAAAAAGAAAGCAAAAACTATCCTTGCGCATATTCAATAAGTTAAAAATATAAAGAAAAAAATCATAAAATTTACCTTTAAATTATCACTCAGAAATTAGAACTATAAAAATCTTTTGCTGTCAATTCTTAAATTAAGATATCTTAAATTCATGCATTGATGAAAATAAAAAAGCTAAAAAGTAAAAACTACAATAAAATGTTTGAAGGAAATTTATAAAAAGATTAGCATAAAAAGTTAACGTTAAAACTCCCTTAAATAACAAAAAAAGCCAACATTAAAACTCCTTGAAAATTCGAAGTTAAAATAACAAACTTGAAAGAAATCAAATGTTAAGAGTCTCTTCCACCGAAAGCCGTTAAATTTGACCTATTTTGCTCTATAAAGGCGGACCCTATTTTGCTCTTAATAACTCTTGTCTAAGTATTGCATGGTCCTCTCAACTTTTCCTATTTCCCTACGTACGTTTTGCAGCTCCTCAAATAGGGGTGGACCTTATTTTCTTCTTATGGGAGTGGTCTATGAGTAAGTGCCCTTTTGCCCTTGTCCAGAGCCGAGGAGCAAGCTAAAATTACCATTGCTGGCTCCAAAACACACCTATTACTCTAATTTTTCAAGTGCTGTATACAAGTTCTCACGTAATTCTTGATTAACTTGAGCTAAACCTGAATGAATTCCCTGACACTTGTCCGTTTCTTCATCCATCACCATTCCTATTTTAATCTCTACTAATTTTCAAAAATGATACTCGCGAATTAGCAAGCACGAGTTTGCACACCAACTCTGTATACCAAGCCTGCCTAATCTCTTTCGTTTGATAGACCACAAATAAATTATTTTAGCCAAAGAAAGTACCTTGTGAATGCACAACTATTTTATTTATGAAACAAAATCATCTGGGTGATGATTAAATAACAACTTGACCAAGCCTAATAATGCCATTGGATGAAAAAGGAGATGATGAGAAAAAAATGGAAACCTAGATTGTTACCAACCGTATTTGATAACTTCAACCCCACTTACGAATGCTACAGTTGTTAGCTGTCAAGCAAGCGTTTACTTCGCATAATAAAAACAGAAAGAACAAGGCGAGAAAGATAAGCGAGAGCGATCATTAGAGAACAAATTAGAGGCAAAAACTCGGAAAGTCAGATTCTAGAATTTGCAAAAATCATAGTTAAACGAAACATAGCCTAACTAAGCAAGACATGTTAGACATTTTTGCCTCTAAGGGCAATTTTGTCAATTTTCCATTCAGTGGACAGTTATTAATTGTAATTTAGTTTTTAAATAAATTATCGGTTAAGTTACGTAATTTGATCCGAATAAAGATAATAAAGTGGCCTAATAAATAATCTAAATCAATTGGTAGAAGTCAGGGTGAAAAATAGATCCCTTTTAATGTGGACCTGGTCCATATCGATCTTGTGATAGAAAAGCTCGATATGGAAGCTATATATATAGGTTATGATCTCCTGCAGTTGCTTATATCAATCACGAGCAAAAGGAATCTCTGACTCGTTATGAGAGCTCGTGTTTTGAGAAAACTGTAGACAGACCTAGCCCGCGTCTCAGTGAAGGATTCCCGTAAAGACGGCAGTGGATTTGGGATTGTTTCGGCTTCGGAAAGCTCGGTTGAAGTTTCAGAACCGAAAATCAGGTATTTCCGCATTTCTCCTTTTTTTGCCTTTTTACGTTCAATTCGGGGTACGTAACTAAGGACCCGTCATGTATTATACGTGGTATCAGAGAGGCGGCGTGATCGGGCGGTTAAAAACGGAGATTTTTCGGTTTTTCTCTTCATAAGGTTTTTGGAGAGTTAGCTTCCGTTTCTCGGTTTTTTCTTGTTTTTTATTGCAAGAAAGTAGTGTACATATGTTTAGCTTGGAGAAACGGGTTGAAAACGAGCCTGAGAAGTCCGAAAAATGACCCGAAACTCGCCAAAAATCACCTTTTTTTGGTGAGAGACGCATTATCCTCGGGTGCGTGAGCATCACGCGCCCGACGGTGAATAGTACCATGGGCGCATGGCAGTGTCAGGCGAGTACATCGCACTCGCCGACACGTGGCGCCATTGATGCGGGACGCTTGTCTAGCGCATGTAATACATGGACCAGACGCATCCTTGGCCCGTTGGCGCAGGGGCATGATCAGCATGAGCCAGCCGCGCGTTGTCAGTACGCTGACGTCTGCTACAGTAAAAAAAAGAGGAAAAACACAAAATTTTCAAATTTCCCGTAAGATTGCCCCGGGGTATTTTGGGTCAGTTTTCGGGTCCGAAAAATTATAAAGTAATTTTTCCATTTTTTTGGATTTATTTCATTAGTAATAAATTAAAGTTTAACTCCAGAAAAAGGAATTAAGGTATTTCGGATCCGATTTCAAGTAAATTTTCATGCTTCGGACATCACATGAGAGAGATACTTCAAATTGTCATGTCTCAGGACTTATATTCAAGGTTTGGGATCGTATGATGGTTAATCGGAAAAGGAATTTAGACATTCTGAAGCCATTTTTGAGTGAATTTTTGTGCAACGAACTTGCCATAAAGGAGATACATGGGATCCTTGTGTCTCAGGCGGTCAGTGCGGTATCAAGTAAGGCACGATATTCACTCTACTGAGATTTTTCTTTTATAAAAGTCTCAAATGAAGTTTTCAGATAATATCTTCAACATAGGTGTGTCACAATGAGACTGTGCATTCGGGTTTTGCATTTATTGCAGTGACATTGTCACATACCATATGCCCATAAAGAATGTGAGGATAATATAGAGATGTATCTCTTGTGTTTGTGGACTTTTTGGGTGCTAATAAGAATGTAGTCACCACATTGGCCTTTCGAGTCAGTATTCTGAATTGTTCTGCTTACACGTTAGGGGATGTCTCTAGTCTCATGTTTGGTTATTCTGCCTACAGGTATTGGCAGCCTTACATGAAATTTTGAGATGTGCATAAAGGCATTTGATAAAGGAAAGTCATTGCTTAAATGATCTATTCGCCAATAGGTGGTAGTTATTATGAGAGCTGATGGTTTGTACTCTAATCGCTTTTATGTGTGGAAGTCTAGTTGCATATATTATGCATTTAGCCCACAGGTGTTTCATAATATGTGTGACCGGATTTTTAGGAAAGATATTGTTTAATGGCTTTCAATATCGTTGTTGTCCTACATTTGCGCTAATCTAATTAAAGTTGCTAAAGAGTCACCTTTTCGGTCAATAAAATCAGTGTCACCATTGAAACCCTGACTGGTTTCAATACAAAGAAGTAGACAGAGGATGTATTGAATGCTATGGAAATAGCTGAGGTTGATATGACCATACAGACAAATGGGTCATCTCCACCTACATCCATGAGCTCAAAAGCTCATAAAGCAGCCTATTAAGCCAAGGATCGGTCTGACAGATTATGTCTGATGACCATTAAGAGATCCGTACCTAATCATCTGCATAGTGAACTTTCGGACACAAACATAGCACAGTGATTTCTTGGAAATGTCTCCTAGAGGTACGCAGTCTCATTTAGTATTGAGACAAGTGCCTTGAATAAAGAATTATTCTCCATAAAGTATACGGGAAAAGGGGGATTAAGGAGCACATATCAAGAATGATTCATCTTCATAGGAGACTGAAGATATAAGACATGTATTTTCCTGATGTCTTCATAATTAACCAGACTCTGAATGCACTCCCTTTAGAGTTAAGTAATCTGGTGAAGACATATTATTGGCAGGATGAGAAATATGACTCAAATGCTTTGATTTTTCATTGCATTGCTGAGAGGGAGAACCTTAAGTTTGTTACTCCTACAGTCCTTGAAGCAACTAAATGGAAGGCAAAGATGAAGCATGCTAAGATTAAAGGTAGAAAGATTGAATCTTCTCCACATGTTGATGCTGGCCGATTCAGTGTTGGTGAAGGTCCTAGGGACATAAGGAAGCTAGCAGTATAAGGCATAGAAGGAAAGACTGTGACTATCAGATAACTTCTTGGCTTGTCAATTTATGAATCTAATTTGCGATAGTCGCATTAAGTACTTGGTGACTATATAGTGGAGTATCTGATCAAGGTTCTTCCACGGTGCAAGTGTTTCAGATCTAGGATAAAGCCAAATAAACAGAAAGGAGGAACTGATGGTTGACAGCAATGAAGAAATGAAAGTAATGTATATAGGGGATGTATGTACTGAATCTTGTAGCAAGGTTCATTTAGGTTATTACACGACACATTTTATATATGATCTTTGGATCAATTTTGGACAAAGAAGGTTGACATTTTGTATTTAATACTTCTGTTGTATAGTGTTTAATGCAAAACATAATAGTACGACTTTCTTATCATAGGGTTTGTATACAATGTGTCTTACCCGAATTAGATATATGCTTCTTCGTATCTTGTTGAACAAGTCATGAAATGAAGGACCCTAATGAATGAAAAGTCATACTTGGTATGGCATAAAAGTTTAAGCCACATATTCAGAGCTAGGGTTGAGAGATTGATTAGTGAAGGCATTCTCTTAATTTTAGATTATGATAGTCTGGAACCATGTGTTGACTATTACAGGGGTGAGTTGACTAATAAGGATATTGAGGTCAACTCATACTTCTGACTTGATGATTTTGATACATAAGGATATTAGAAGACCTTATACAATTGCATTATGCAATTAAAAAGTATTCTGACATTTGGTCATGATTATTTCCATTACAATTCTATGTTCTTACGTAAAGACTAAAGGTTGAGAACTAATTGGAAAAATCCATTCAGAGTGTCAGATCTGACATGGCAAACATGATGTTTCAGGACTTGAAAAGGTCCGGTTGCCAGATATATGGAATCGGTTGGCATAGTGACTTGGTTCACTATATCGATTAGTCTTGAGCAAAATGGTGTTTTACTGAAAGGCACAAGTACACTCTGAAGGATTTAAACAAGTCAATGCAGAACAAGACTAATCAAAATAATAATCTAGAAGTGTGAAAACCCAGTCTTGCACACATATGTGTGTGGGGCTGCCCTACCGAGGTGGTATAATCCTTATAAAGAGAAATTGCATACTCATTATGCTCATTGCTATTTAGTGAGATATCCTGACCACTCTAAAGGCTATAGATTCTACTGTAGAGAAGGAGGGAACAGAACAGTGGAATCACTAATAGCTAAGTTTCTGGAATACGATGTCTATGATGATGGTGGGCCTTTTGACCCTTAGGATGATGACAGGATGGATACTACAGTTATCATGTATCCGCTACTCATACAGTTAGATCCAGTGGATTTATGTCTTTGTACCAAGCTTGTACAAGAACAAAAACCCATACCTGACACACAGTGGTTCCTGGGGGTATAAGATCTAATGCAGTTGTGAAGATCCACCGAAGTGAGATGACTTGTTATCCCATCTGATGTCATAGTCTACTAGGTGAGCAGGACTATGCCATTAGACATATTAAGAATTCAGTTACTTTTACAGAAGCTGCTTTTGTACCCACAACAGAATTGTGGTGGGTTGCAATGACTGATGAGATGCAAACCATGAAGCATAGTAAGGTCAAGGAGCTAGTTGATTTTTTAGCATAACTGCAAAAATATCAATATAAAGTTTAAGACCTAAAGGACTTCAGGATAAAGTTTGTCGGATTATGGACTAGCTCAATTACCTGATGGTTCACTCAGAGAGAAATGTTAACTTTACTATTACTTGTCTCTCGTACCCTCGTAGGAGACAGTATGAGTGATTATGGCAATTGTAGCTCATGATGATAAAGAGTTACATCAGATGGTTGTCAAAACCGCTTTCCTAAATAAAGACCTTTATACAGTGGTCTATATGGTACAACCTGAAGGATTTCAGGATCCAGATGGAACTGACATGGTTTGCACGCTATGCAAATCAACATATGAGTTACCTCATACCTCCTGAAAGTGAAACCTTACAGTTGATGAGGTTATGACCTCTTTTAGTTTCATGGAAAATGAAGTTAAAAGGTGCTTGTACTAGATCAAGGGGAGCAAAATTATCTTCCTATTATTGCATAAGGATAATATATTGCTCACGTCAAATTACTTGACCATGTTGTATAAGGTTAAGCAATGTTTGGTTAATAACTTTGACATAAAAGGTCCTTGACGTAGCATCTTTTGTCCTAAGCATTTGGATTCACCAGGACAGATCTTAACATTCATCATACCTCTCACAAAATGCATACATTAAGTGTATGTTACAGAGGTTTAACAGTAAACCTGTCGTAACACTTATCTCTCATAGTGAGAGATAATCTTTGGCACAGTGACCAAAGAATAAAGTAAAGAGAGAGGTTATGAGGAATATTATGTGTTCTAGTACAGTTGATAGTCGAATGTATGCTCGGCTATGTACTAGGCAGGACATTGCAGTTACAGTTTGACTGTTTGGTCAGTATCTGGTTTACCCAGATGTAGACCATTGAAATCTAGTCAAGTGAGTGTTAAGATAATTAAAAGAAATCAAGGATTATATGTTGGCATATAGATAAGTCAACAGACTAAGCCTCGTAGGGCATCAATATTCAATTTTAGCTATGTGTCCGGATGATCGAAAGTTCACTTAAGGTTACGGTTTAAGGTGTCTGTGGTTGATTCAGTGGCTAAACCCATTCAGTTGCAATGTGGTAATCAAGCTTCCATGTTATTTAATAACAACTTTGAATATCACAGGATCTTAGCATTTTGAGATCAAATTCTTGACATGAAGTAGATGACACAAAAAAGTGACGTTAAGGTTTGGAGCATTTAAGGACTGAGGAATGATAAGTCGATTCTTTAACTAAAGCACATTACCCACTTGTATTTGGAACACAAGTATATAGTTGGGTATTTTGAAGTCCTTAGACACTGTTAGTTAGGGAATCATTATGTTTGCTCCATTTACATATGTACATTTTGATGTATTATGACAATATGATGGTTTATCGATAAAGATGATTATCGGTTATCCTCAGTAATACTTGTTATCATACGTTGTCATAATACGTATAGAAGTCTTAAGATTTGTGTTGATCTTAAGCATTTTAAAGGTCATTGGGCATATATGAAGATTGACCTTGAGCCTATGTAATTAGACACACACAGTTTTGTACGGATATATCCTTAAAGTTTGACATGACATAGAGGGATATAAGTTTTTTAATCCCATAAAGGTTCTCTAATGCAGTTTAGTATTCAATTGGAGAACATAAAGGTTTTCTCTAATGTTGTTTAGCATATGGTGAGAAAAAACAAGTTTTCTCTAATGTTGTTTAGCATTCGGTGAGAGAAAACAATATTTCATTGATGCAGTTTAGCATAAATATAGAGAAATCGAGACCTAGAGACGAAGATGATACATATTAGATCATAAAGGTATCATTGTAGTCTGTCACACTCCATTTTTCCATTCATGTTAGTGAGGTATTAGGTATACGTGATTGTATTGGACCTGAGTCACACATAACACATGTGTTTGATATTTTTCGATATCGAAAGCCTTGTAGAACAGAATGTAGGACTTTCATTATTTTTGGATCAAATGTTTTATTTTTAAACTCAGTCGACTAATACAGTAGCGTGACTTAACCGAGCTTTTAAACTGTTTTTAAAGTTGAGTCAAAACTGCAATTAATAATTGTCCAAGGGGGGAGATTGTTAGACAATTTTGCCCCTAAGGGCAATTTTGTCAATTTCCCATTCAATGAATAATTATTAATTGTAATTTGGTTTTTAAATAAATTATCAGTTAAGTTACGCAATTTGATCCAAATAAAGATAATAAAGTGGCCCAATAAATGATCTAAATCAATGGGTCGAAGTTCGGGTGAAAAATGGATCCCTTTTAGTGTGAACCTGGTCCATATCGGCTTTATAATGGGGAAGCCCGATATGGAAGCTATATATATAGGTTATGGTCTCTTATAATTACTTATATCAATCACGAGCATAAGGAATCTCTGACCCGTTAGGAGAGCTTGTGTTTTGAAAAAACTGTAGAAAGACATAGCCCGCGTCTCGGTGAAAGATTCCTGTGTCAAGACGACAGTGGATTCGGGATCATTTCGGCTTCAGAAAGCTCGGTTGAAGTTTTAGAACTGAAAATCAGGTATTTTCGCATTTCTCCGATTTTTTCCCTTTTACGTTCGATCCGAGGTACGTAACTAAGGACCCGTCATGTATTACAAGGCAAACATTTACAATCTTTAGGAATAGTGAAAAAGAGAGACAGAGACCTAGTTAGTGGAGCGATAAAGAGAAAAAGAAACTCAAGAAGAGATTGGTGGAACAGCGGAAGAAATGAAGTTCCTCACTAGCGGAGGAGTGCAGAACAACAGAAGAGAAGAAGTGAAAAACAAAAAGGGCTCTTTTAGTTTCAGAAATCAGTTTTCACAACACACAGAAACAACTTCATTTTTATTTTAGAAACAAAAATTACAATAGAACAAAATAAACATACTTCGTTGTTATGTTTTAAAAAAGTACAACAAGATACGTGAAAAACAAACCTTTCCTTATCTTACATCGTTAAAAATAAACTATACTGACTAAATTCGTGACAATTAAAGACATTATTAAAATTTAGTTGTACAAGAAATAATATAAAAATTGAATTATAACATCAGAAGGCATTATTGTGATGCATGGCCTATTGGCCTGTCATATATACTCTTTGGTTGAAATTGATTTTCTTTTATCAAAATTAGGTCGTAAACATTACATAGGAAATAATGTAGCCCACCCAAGATCATGCTTCATACACTATTCATCGTAATTTTCTTTTTTCTTTGACTGCATGAGAAACTGTTCGTACTGCAAAGGATCTAATAATCGTCAAACAAAAAAATAGAAATCAAGCGTCTAATAATCGATTTCTGAGAGTGGGGACATGGCAACAATTGATATCAGACGTCTGGGAACTTTCACATGTCGTTGTCCAGATTAACTACAAAATGAAGCATTCAATTTCCTACTTTTTGTTTGCGGGCCGTGGCTCATCAGCCACCTTGACAACGGTTACATGATGGTGCAAGATGGGTTGGGCTCGTCGTAACGGCTCATCGGAACTACCACTATACGCTGGCACTGTGGGCATGTGTGAGGGTCATGTACCAAAGGCTTCACTTCGGTCTTACTTTTTTCTTGCGACTGCTGGGGCTTTTTCTCACCTGCCGCTGGCTTCTTTTCCTCTAGATTCTTCTCGTCAGGCTTCTTTTGCGCCTCCGGTTTCGGCGGTGGTGGCGGTGGCCCAACGCTCACAACCTCAGCATACTTACCTGCTTTTCTTGTTCTGACAATAATCTCATAAGGGTCTGCCTTACCTGTCACAGTTACTGTCCCCTTAGTTTCATCAACCTCAATCTTGTCCACCCCTGCCAACCACAACCACACATTTATAGAACATAATCACCTTTTCAGAGAGAGGGATGTGATATATGGGTTAAGAGGACTCACCTTCAACAGCAGAGATTGCTTTCAGAACCTTCTTTTTGCATTTCGGGCATGAGATATCAACCTTCAGGACAGTCCTCTGTACCATGGACAAGTTTTGAATCTAAAACAGAAACCTCAGTCTTTTCCTACGATCGCTTGGATGTTTTTCATTGTGAACTACTGATAACTAAAGAGAAACGAAACGTTGGGTTGTTCACCTTCCAGGGAGAAAATCCTCGAGCTTGTACACTCTGCGATTGTCGTTTACGTTCCTAGTCTACATATTTTCATTAATTTAGAAGCTGACGATTCGTTAAAGCCTCGAAGATTCAGCCGCTTTATCATTTCTTTTTTGTAATTTCTCATTGTTCCGACCTGATCACGCTACAAGTAGGTATTATTCTGCAGGCGGTCAATCGTCACCTCTGATCTCCATGTGCTGAAATCAGGATTCACCAAACTACCAACCAAGAAATATGCAAGTTGCCAACAGTACATATCTGGAATAAATAATCTTATACCTGAGGAGGGTTTTATCAGTACAATAGAAATCCGAGTTTGACTATTGGATTAAGTGGGTAGCAATTTAATCTAAGAAGTAGTTTAACATGTCTTTAGGGTCGTCCAACTGTTCTTGGGGTCTCTCTAACACGTTCAAGTACGGGGAGTTTTGTATCCTAAGTCCGCAAATTTCCTTGAATGTTAGGAGTTAGTTCCAGGAGTAATTGAAGTATGTGATTGACATCTTATTGCCTCATTTTAAAATTTTACTTGCTACGTAACTCCCATCACCAAAAAAATAATTGTAAACAAACAGAAAAGTAGTTTATAGCTTTGATTAGATTATAAATAATTGCTTGAAGTCAAGAAATGGTTATAAGGGGCAGGATAATATTAAATAATATGCACAGTTATAAATTGGGTGCCTATTCAGGGGTGGTTGTGGTGGGCTGACTTGATTTCTTAACTAAGAGCAACAACCTTGTAAGAGTATATTAATCCCTTTTTGTTTACAATGAAGACTTTTCTCTTTAGATAATCAATTACAAAAAGCACATCTATATAGTGTACTTCATATATAATTTTGTTGTGAAATTGTAACTCGTTACCTAATTATAAAGCTGCCTCACTTAATTATGATGTGTAAGTTAATTATTTAATATATGTTAGCAGTTTTCCCTTGGTCAATATTTGTAAGATTTCTATGATTGTAGAAGGCAAGACAGCCAAAATAAGGTACAAATTATGGTTGCACCAGAGTCTAGTGTAGTTTAATTTGAGTTATTAAGGGACCTAAACTCTTACCATATATAATTGGTGAGTTGGAAAAATCGTCAAAGCAAATGAACTCGTTCTTCTATAAGCAAACAGTGTCAAGTATGCTAATTTTGAATTCCTTTACATTAGGATACGATAATTTTATGGGTGAGAATCTCAAATTTTAATCAAATATAGAATAATTTTTCTTTTTTATTTATAAAATTCAAAATAGATATTGACATTAGAACAATAAATTAATTTATCTGAAGTTCATATGGTACTTTTGATTAATGGAAATATGCAGTACTGTTTTTTATTACAAAACCATGCACTTACTAGGATGGCACCTAATCGAACTTGTCCTATTTGCGCCATTGTGTAAATGTACAAAGTTTGCGGAGTTCATCATGAGAACTAGTTGAAAATGATATTTCACAAGTATATGGAAGCGTGATGACTACTCCAAAAAGGCAAAGTTAACCTGTCTATTGACTTTGCATCTTTGGAGTCTCTTATGTTGAGAAACTAAGCGTCATGGGTACCGTTCTATACCAGTTGAAGAATGGTACCCAAAATATAGGTACCATATTGGTTACGAATACTAGTTGATGCTGGTTAGTACCAGCCAGTACTTAGAATGGTGGAATTTTTTAAGGCTAAATTATAATTTAAAAAAGTTATGGACTAAATTGGAAAAAAAAGCCCTAAACCTAAAGACACCAAACCTACATGCCTCATCCTCACTCTTACTTACTCACTGTCTTCTTCATTGTCACCGCCCACACATGCCTGCCTCGTTGACCTATCCTCACTATCTTCACAATTCCTCCACGGCGGGACTTTCAGTGTCTCTGCTTATTCATTGTCATTGACTTGGACTAGACAGCTTGCTAGTCGTCATTGCTACTCCTCCCCATCATTGTTGCTCGATGGTAGCTACTTGTCTCAACCATTGCTACTACTCGCTTGCTCGTCTCCGCTAGTCCACCATTGAATTCATAATCCGAATTTATTTAGTGGAATTGACTCGACTCGACCTGACCTAACTTGTGGCCCTCATTAGCTTGATTGCAATATGTCTGCTTTTTTTAAGGTTTTAGGTTGCTTGTTTCTACTCTAGATCGCAATTGCATTGTGTTTTGGTTGTGTCATTTGTGTATTGTGATTAGTTTATAAAATATGCATTGGGCAATTTGGGCTTGAGAGTTGGAATTGGTTGTGTGAATTGTGTATAGTTTAATAATATTTAGGCATTGTAAACTCATAAAGAAATGAGATCAAAATAATAGCGTGTATAAATTATGAAAGAACATTTAGTATTGAGAATTTTGTGTAATTCAAGAATATTTCATATTATTTGTTATTTTAATAATCATAAAAATGAGATCAAATTTAATTCATTGAATTGTTAATTGTTAACTAATTTATATGAAACATACAATTTACTAATTATTGTTTTTATATAAAAATATTTAACATATGATTAATCATTTAAATATAAGATTTAATATATAATTAAATTGTTTTCATTAGGAAATAATATAAAAAATATTAATCATATCTCATAAGTAGCAAATACACATTCATCATCTTATTTTATGGATAGTTAAATACGTTGTAAAAAAATAACATGTGAATTTATGAGAGAATACTCATTCCTTAACATAATGAAAAATTGTAAGTGTTTAAATCATTTTTTTGATGTGTATTATCATAAAGAAATTTCATTTTTGCAATGTGTGCTATCATAAAAAAGATGTAAGATAACATATGTTTAGAATTTGGATATATGTTTAGAATCTTGATATGCTTATAATTGAATATTGAATTTTTATAGTTATGTAATGATATTATATACAAAAATTGTATTTTTGAATATGAATTTATTAATTTAATTTTAACACGTGTTCATTTAATTTTAGATAAATGGAGGGTAGTTCAATTACTCCTAATAATTCAGCTGTTTCAAAAAGATTTGATGATTCAGCTTGGCCTTATGCTAGATTTGTTCGTAGAATGAAGAACTATACCGTTTGTGTGTATTACAACAAGCATTTGAAAGATAGGAGGAATCACCAAATTAAAGAAGCATTTAGTTAAGATTAAAGGTGAAGTAGAGTTTTGTAAAAAAGTGAGGCATGAGGTGAAATAACAAATGAAGAATTTACTTGAAGAGTATTAGCATGAAAACGATAGAAAAAAAAAGGTTAAACCACAAAATTAGTTGAGGAAATTCTTATCTAGTGGCCAGAATGATAGTACTCTTAGCCAATAAGAAAGGAATGTTTGCTTGATGTGATGAAAAGAAGAAGAAAAGTGATTAACTTTTCCAATTGAAAGGTAATTTGTTTTCAATTCTAAATTTACTGTCTTTTGCTAATATTTAGCAGAAAATGCTGATCTTTTATATTTTTTAGGTTTTTGGACTCTCTTAAGTGTTATATACATAATAGAGCTTAGCTTAAGGTTTATTGCAGAGGCTTATGTGTCAAATGAATGTTTGACAATTTTTTTATGTACTTGAATAACATTAAGACACGATTTAATAGAGAAGAATGTAACTTTGACTTTGATTAAGATGGTGACTTATTAGTTTTCTCCTAAAAGTAAGGCCACTTGGAATAGAAAAATATATAGAGTTGACTAAAGAAAAACTTGAAATTAGTTGTTGATACATTTTGAACAATTGTGAGCAAGTTGACTCATATATAGAATATGTATATTACTTCTTATCCATTAGTTCATATTATAATTTAATATTAAGACTATCTTTTCTTACATCAATTTATATTTTAATTAGAGAGCACAAAAGTTAGATTAAAAGCAAAGGTGAAGTTAATGTTGAAGAAAAGCATAAGATAAACTTCCCCTCATTATTTAGGACATGAGTATATTATTAATGTAAAAGTAAAAAAATAAACATTGTCGTTAATATTACAACATTAATTTTTGTGACATTTTTAACAAAGGATATAGTTTCATAACAATAAATTATCAAAAGCAATGAAATCATTATATTCTTTTGCATGTGGGCCTCATATGTGAGGTAAAAAATATATAGTTTTCATATAATGGAGTTAAATGTCACAAAAAAGAATATAACAGTCGACTTAGAAGACAAAACTATGGGATTATTATTAAAGGATAGCTTTATTTACTTTTATTATGTTATTTCTAGAATATTTAAGTTAGATTACATCAAGGATAGAAAGGTTGTTTTTTTCTAACTGCAGATGGTTTAACCTTGGTGAAAAAGAGATGAACATTAAGTGAATATCAATATTACCATAATCATTATCAGTAACATTTGGTATGAAAATGAACTATTTGTCCTTGCAAGTCAAGTACAACATGTGTTATATCTCAATGAACTGATATTAGGCAACAATCGATAAGTTATGCAAAAGTTTGAGCATTAAATCCTTTTGATGTCTGTGAAAGGGAAAATGGTGAAATGGGTCAAGATAAAGACGAAGTAGATTAAGAGATTGAATAATAAGGGAATAATGTAGCACTCGAAATTTTAAATAATAGGAGAATAATGTAGCACTCAAAATTAAAGATAAGGATATATCATCATTCTATAATAGAGATTTGATCTTAATATAATAGAAGCACCCAAAGTACAAGACATTTGAAATTGTTCAAAATGACAAGTTATAACTTAATGAATAAGTATTAAATTATTTATTGTGCCTTGATTTTTTTATTTCAAGGAATTGAGTGAGAAGGAACTAAATGAACAAGGGTGTGATAAGATCATACTATATAAACTTATTCACTATAAGGAAGGTAAAGGATGAGTGTCACAAGAAGTAGAAAACAACTATCTAAATATCAAAGTTTGCTAAATATTTTTTTCATTTATTAATATAGCACTAATATGTTGATTGAATATTAGTTTTCTTTTTGGACCCCAAAAATTTTCTTGGAAGTTAGAACTATTATATGCGAACTGTTGGAAGTGGTAAGCTGGAAAATGTAGTTGGAACATATTCACTGAGTATGCTTTGGTATTTTAGCCATAACTTTT
>JANQBM010000220.1:26262621-26277944 GCA_025594535.1 Erythroxylum domingense
ATTTTAAAACACTTAAGGCACTTTTCCAATTTAGCTCACTTAATCACATTCCAAAAATCGGGAAAAGTCATGTATGCGTGTACAAATAATTCATGTGCAAGAATTCACTCATTATTATGCATGTGCATATATGAATGCATGCATATGTCACTGTTCACTAGCAATTGGTGAGGGGATGTTACAAATTGGTTTTTGTATCCTTCACAGAAGTTGTAGATCTTCCTTTTAAATTTTTATTGATACCAAATTTACAAAATTTGGAGTTCTGAGTAAGAAGTTATGGATGTTTGAAGATGGACTATCGTTTTGAGCTAATCCAGAGGGGGCGGGGCTGGCCTCTCGGCGCCTCGCTATCACGGCGCGGTCGCAACCGCCCGTCTAGCGGCCGCAAGACGGTCGCAGCGCGACGCGGCATATATGAAAATTTTCTGATTCTAACCCCTCTCCGCTCTTTTGGCCATAACTTTTTCTTCTGACCTCCGATTGACCTGATTTTTGAAGCATTAGTTTTCTAAGACATTTTTCTACCCCTCCATACCCATTTATATCTTTTGACTCGCCGGGGTGGGGTTCTAACATAAGATACAATAGATGTTAAAATAAGTCTAAATTTGAGAGTAATGAGCTTAGTGTGGATGTGATTTATGATACAATACTTAGTACTTGTTAGGGTTATATTAAAGGCCTTGGCTATGATCCCAAGTCAAAATTTTCAACATTTACATATAAAACAATCATTGAAGAATTTCAAGAGAAAAATAACTACCTTAAGGTTGCATTAAAAGCTGAAGTAATCGAGGGATAAGAAACTCAAGCTAAATTAGGAAACATGATATGTTATTTAAAAGATAACTTGGCTCGCAATATATGATGGAAATGAAGAGAAAAGTGAAAGGAATTGATTCTAATTCTTAGACTTATTCTATCACTTCCTATAAATACTATAATTTAACTTTAATACTTTTTCTCAAATTATATAATGGATGAAGATGCAACTAATAACTAACCATATTGTGATCGGTATAAAGTTATGTGGTGTTTCCTTTAATTTGAACAAAATAATTATTGTATTCATTTTCAATAATATTTTTAGTTTACTCAAAACAAGCTTGTTATTTGTTATAAAGGTATGAATTTGGCCAACACTGATGGCTAATATTTGACAATGTATCTAGAAATATTCCAATTAATGGTATTTTTCATATTGTTTGTTTACAAACTATAAGGAATGCTCAGACTATTATTAATATTTTGGGAAAGAAGAAAGAATAAAGAATCATCTATTTATTTTATATTACTTTTGTTGATACAATTTGATAGATTTACCATATATTGGATGCATCAACTTTTGAATTAATAATGTTTCTCTATAACTTAATATTTATTTGCTTTATTGGCACTCAACCTAATAAAGACATTAAACTAAACGTTAATTATTAAGAAAACTCAAACTTTACTGAATTTTACAATTATAGTTTGAACTTTAAAAAGTAGCAATTAAATACCTAAACTTTCAATTTTTTCCAAATATATCCCAACGTTAGTATCTTCATTAACGCTGCTAACATGGCAAAATACATAATACATAAATCTAAATACATATAATTATAACTGTATTAAATTGTACATGTCAAACTTAATTAATTAATTAAAGAAAATTAAAAGAAAAAAATTCATTTGATATTCCTGTGCTTATGTATAATCGCAAACCGATTGTAAAATCGCTCATCATACTAGAGTACGTTGAGGACTTATAGAGAAACAATCTATATCTTGCCTAAAGACCCTTATAATAGGGCCATATATTGCAGCCTTTTAGATGAAGTTTATAGATGAAACCATAAGTTAGGTAGTTAAGCCTACAACTTTTTATTTTAACCATGTTATGATATCAATCTAATGGAGTATTATTGGTGATCTACTCCTTATAAGGATACTACAATTGGTGATTAAGGCTTGCGATACCACGGAGGAGGAAGAGAAGAAAAAGATATTTGAAGAGATGGGTAAGCAATTGAAAGTGCTCGATAACGATCTAGAAAGAAAGGAGTTCTTTGGGGTGACCATCGGGTACCTGGATATTATTGCTTTTTTTATAGCTCACTGGTTTCAATTACACCAAGAAGTCACAAGAGTGTCAATTGTAGCTAAAGTGAAATAACCAAACTTATGGAAATGGACCGAAAAACTACTTCACACAAATGTTGTCAAAGGAAGCTTAACCCCCAAAGATATGCACATTTTTTTCTTTAAAACTCGCATTAGAGGCGTAAAATCTGCTTCCAGGTAGAGACCAATGTGAGGATTTGTAAATTTAGACACCTAACTTTTAAAATATTCTCTTATTTTTTTCATTTTCGTATTATCATGCTTGGCATGTACAGATGAGTTCTATCTCTGGTAAATAAAAGCTTGGAATGTTTAAGTAGGTGTTTAAACGGGCATATTAGATATGAAAACTAATTGATAGTTGACTCAGATAATTAAAGACAAAATCATTTTAAATGAATACTGACTTGAAATATTCCTAAAACTCTGAGGCACAAGCTATTGCAACTTATATGTTATGCATAAATACAAAGTTAGTTAGATGAAACAAGGATTATGTGAAGCTTTAGCAGTGCATTTATATCAATTTTGTGTTAGAAATTGGGTGAGATCCAATATTGGGCACAACGAAATATATACAGATTTTTTTTTTGCTTTTTCAAAGCCAAGATTACTTAAATTCTATAACATGATTAATATATATAATGTAATAAATTATGAATTATAATTTGTACTTTATTCTGAAACTTGATCATTTTCTTGTCGTTTCTCTCGAACCATTTCTGAAGTTGGTTCATCTCAACCATCGTAACTATACAAGTGTCTAACATTTAACGATATCTACAACTAAGAGAATTCTATAAATGTTGTAGAGAGAGTTAGATAAGAAATGCTAGCAGTTTAGGAGTGTAAACCTATTTAGAATAGTTTTTAGACATTTTAATAATTTTATTAAAACAAAATTCTAATTTCAATTAAACTTTAGCTAGATTTACAATTAATTATAATTAAATACTATTAGGCTCAAATATGATCCAATATCTCATATTGATCCTTCTTATCCCTACAAAACCTAATGTTTCTCTCAACTTTTATGATCATTGTGGCACTGTAAAGCAAGATCCAGTGTCTTTCCATAAAAAGTCTCAAAAAAAATTGTTAAAGTTATAACTGGTGCACTATGACATGTATATTGTCTTTGAGATAGAGTCCATAGGTGGTGAAAAATATTTTTGTATTTTTATTGATGATATTACTTGCAAGACTTGGATCTTCATATTGAAAACAAAAGTTAGATGTTTAAGACATTTTGAAAATTTCATGAAATGGTGGATAGGGAGACAAAGAGAAAGTTATATTGTCTCTAAACTAACAATGGAGACAAGTACATCGCCAATGAATTTGATGGCTATTGTGTGATACATGGCATAAGACATGAGAAGATAGAATATAGTACCTCACAACATAATAATGCTATCGAGAGAATGAACAGAGCCATTATGGAAAAGGTTGTCTAACCTACCAAAGTCTTCTTCAAGTGAGATGGTTCCAACAATAGTATATATGATCAATAGAAATTTTTTGTCCCTTTAAGATCTTGATATTCCCAAGAGAGTGTGAAAATAGAAGGATCTAACTTATACACATAAGAGGGTGTTCATATGCTTTTAAGCATATAGCAAAGTAATAGAGATTGAATCTGGATTCGAAGACTACTCCTTGTATATTTATTAGACATGGAGAAGAGGAGTTTGGCTATAGGTTCTATGACTTGAAAAGTATAAGGTTATCAAATTTAGAGACTTAATCTTCTACAAATATGAGATGGGTGTAGATCTCATCAAAGAAGGCAATATTACTTCTAATAGTTTTCCTTTAGGTACTATGAATACTTTTCTTATTTCTACTTCCATTGATCAGTCTACAGGTGAAGAAGGCGAACATGAGCTAATATATGATGGTGATGTTAAGGTGTAACTTAATGGAGATAAGCCTCATGAGTCACTTCCTGTGGATGATGTAGAATAGGTCCATAAGCATAAACTTACTCAAGTGTTAGAAGATGTCCAACTTCAAAGGTTAACTAGAGTGAAGAAACCTTCAACTAGATACCCAAGTTTAGAATATCTTCTAATCACTACTGAGGGAAAGCCAAAACATTTTCAAGAAGTTCAGTCACTCAAAGATAAAAACTTTTAGCTCAAGGCAATGCAAGAGGAAATGGATTCATTGGATAAAACTGGTACTAACAAATTGACGAAGGTAGTTCTTGAGAGTAAACTTGTGCTTTGTAACAAACTCCTCGGGATGATTTATAAGTGTTTAATGGGGTAGTAAATTTCTCCTCCAAAATGGATTAGATAAGATAATTGTTGTGGGTCTAATCCCCTTTTATAGTAGTTGTTCATTCAAATACCATTAACTTTGGCTCTAAAAGCGTTAGATGCCTTTATGGAAAAAAAAGACAAAGATTTAGTGGTTTTAAGGTAGAAACTGATGATTGGAAGCGAGCACATGCCCATGCCCAAGTTACACTAGCCATATGGATGAAAGTGTAAACTTTTGTAACCACGTAAAGTTGAATAACGATGTTTAATGATAGACACGCCCTGTGTCATTTGTGGACATAGTTGTGTCCGCTACCCATGTAAGTCACTGAAACTGTGTATATCCATTATTTAGAGTTTTGAGGCATAAAAATCAAACAAGGTTACCACACATGACTATGTGGGCAACTATGTACAGTTTAAAATTCTTATCTTCTTAGATTTAAAATGCTTAAGATAGAAATATACGATGAAATAAGAGTTTTAAAATCTAAATAACATTGTTCAACCAGAATTTTATTGAATTTTGTTTTTTAGTATTAATTGGGAATAATATTGGTGTGTGTTTATATATATATATATATATATATATATATATATCAATTTGTACTGAAATTTGGAAGTTTTTTAAAAAGCTAGAAGAGAGATTAATAATAGTTGTTCTGTGAGGTGTTTTTGAGTTAGAGTCAATAACTAAAAAACATTAAAACGCTTGTATCGTGCTATTTTCGATTTAGTGGATCATTCTTATTGGTTAAAAGTCATGTGTTCAACTCATCTTCCAATTAATTTGATCTTTAGGATGTTATTACTTGAAATCCATTATATTGTGTATTCTTGTGCACCGTACGGGGAGAAATAGAGGCTGGAAAGAAGCTTCTTTTCAGTCAATCAAGTTGGAGATGTTTGGACTAGAGAGGAAATGGAAGGTAATGAATGGGTTGGAGCACCCTGTTCTCCTTAGGGTGTTCCAACTTTTTGCCACTTAATTTTGTCAACATATTTATTTGAACCTCACATAAATATATAGATAAAATTGAATGGAACAGAGTAGGAATTAGTTAACCGAAATAGAGGATCTGTTCCGTAATAAATATAAGGCTATGGAACAGCGGTTTTAAACAACAGTTTGAGCCATCTAAGAATCAATACTCTTATAGCCTTTTTATGAGATATACGGAAGAATAGTGGATGAGGGAATGGATAAGGAAAAAAATTAATCCCATTAATCTTCTTGTTCTTAGGAAACTGTGAATTTCATCTGGAAATGCAACCAAGTTTTGTATATATATAATATGTATATTGCATATTTTGCAACTTGTATTTATCATTGTCTATTTCTCATTGTTCTTTCAAGTGGCAATCGAAATGTAGGCTTTGAATGGCCAGAAATAAATATTTGGAACGGGCCAAGACTCAATTTTGGGCCTTCCTGGCTTCCAAGTGCAGAAGGAAGAGATATACTGTGGCCGACAAGCAGTTTCCGCGGGGAACAAAAGGAAAAACACTGTGGCAGCATCATTATATTTTTAGCCAGATACAGTTTATAATGGATTGAGTGGATGTTGTTTGAACAACGATGGATACTGCCTCTCTAATATGGAAACTATTTTTTTAAGTGTTATTCGTGACACAAGTCTTCTAAACATAGGGATGATTGGGAAAAAAATTTTGTATGAAGATAGTCACTTCATGGTTGCATTTGTATGTGTGGCACAAGAGTAAGGACAAAAGCACTTCACCTAATCCTCCGTACAAGCAAGCATGCGAACAATAGAGGAGCTGGAAAGAGTTGTTAATGGATATCTATCTCACTAGCTGTGGTTCCAGGAGCGAGGTATTGAAGTATTGCACCATCTTTGATTGTGTCTAATTACAGTTTAGATTTGATTGGGCACTTTAAGCTGAAAATGGGAGCAAACAGTTAAACTGTTGTCTGTCCTCGGGGTCATGAGCTTCCTGTCTTTATTTTCCTATCACTTAACAAGATATGTTATCTTGTCTTATATATATAATGAAATTATAAAGAAAAGAATTAATTTAAAAATAATGCAAATTGATCAGAATTCAGAAACCTTACTTTTCTTATAGGATAAGGTAGAATCAATGCACTCCATATTGCAACTAAACAACAGAACAGAGAGAGGTGTCTCGATTACGTGCTTTTCTCAGAAAGAGCATCTCATTAGGTATTTGTTCGTTTAACGTCAACAGTTCTTCCACCATGGACTTAGTACAAGTAAGTTCAGTAGACGTGAATTTATAGCCTTGCCTGAAAGCAGAGGTAGCCTCAAAATAAAGGAAATTCGCCTATCAATCGCCGAATTAAACCAAATCAAGAGCAAGAACCGCCCATGTAGCTGTAGTACAAGTCATTTCTATAAATGATGTGAAGGATCTACACTATAATGACCGCACATGTCAACTTGCTCGTCATATAAATTATATCAAGTGCGGAAATCTATCCTCGTAGACTAGGAATCAGTTCAATCCACATCTGGGTTAGGGAACGGCAACTTCATCACATAGTCCGAAATTGACACCATGTTTGTTTCTTTACGGTCCTGCTGGAAATAAGACTGGACGTGGGTATACTGAAGAAATAATTGATTGATTCAGCCACTTGCATGCCAACTCTGTTACAGTCCAGCTAAAGCGTGCACACCTAGCTAGTAGTCAGATAAGAAGGCTACAGTCTATACATATAAATTTGTCCATATACAATCATAATTTCGTTGATGGGTATCATTCTTTTTCTCTTTTATCAACCCGTGTGTACTTTGAGGGCCCTTGGAGCTAGTTCATGTTTCTTAGTTCTATGGTAGCCATTTGGCATTGTACTCACAGACTATAGTAGTTGCCTTTTTTGATCTTTTCCTTAGATTGTTTTTTCTTGTCCAACATAGCCACAGATAAAAGAGTCCTAAACGTACAATCTGTTCTTTGACAGACAAGAACTTGAGGTTTTCCAAGCTTTGCCTACCTGAAATGATTTTTGTGGTGGTCCATTAAAATGTACAAGAACTTGTTCTGTCCCGCTTCCTAATCAACTTTGATTCATTCCTGTCTTCTGCGTTCGATCAAGTCACAACTGTAGATTTTTATTTTTAATAACTGGTACCACAGATCTGGGCAAAGAACGGGATGTGGTTTCAATGCACGAAAATTATTAATGGTTGAATGACTGAAAAGTAGGTTTCACGCCAAGTCAGTACTTATTAAAAGGTATTGATTTCATTTACATCCAAAACAGTGACTAATTCTTACCCTCTTTTTCTTTCCTCGGTCCAGACCCACAACTAGAAGAACCTGTTCGGTGAAAAGAATGGACTGACTCAGTCTTGCTGTGATCTAACGGTAGACCTTCCATGCGGATCTGATATGTTTCTTGACTGTCCTGGGTCCCAACAAACACAGGCCATGAGTCGCTGGACATTCCGAGCAGTTTTGTGTAACTGTTCCAACTGTAAACAAAGTCTAGAGTACTAGAATAAAGGTGTTGCTAAATCAAGATCTTGTGGTCTATTGGGGCATCATTCGGATAGTGCAAGCGCAAATATAAATACAATTATATTAAATTGTAGTATGGGGTTGAAAAAGGAATTGGCTGGCATTTTCAACTTGCACACTTAATGATTATAACAGATTCGCAGTTCAAGATTTGGGTAGAGTCTGTAGTTATGGACGTGGAATATATTGCATTTGCTGCTCTTAAGTGGCAAATTACGAAGCACGCATTATTGGACGTCGACCACAGTCCAAGAAAAACAAGGAGATGAAGGATCTATATTTTTGAGTTTATGATATGGCCTGAAATCCGATACGAGCCCACCAATCAATCCATGTATGTAAAGTGTAAACTGCTTGTGATTTAGACGTGGAAATGAAGATCATTTATGCTTCTTTCTTTTTGCAAGTTCCAAAGGATTGGCATCTTGATGACTTCAGGGAATAGATGCTCAATTCCAGTGACTAATTCCATGAAAGAAAGCGAGGATTAAAAGAACTTGACCAATGTATTTTTGTCATACGGTAGACCCAGTTTCCGGAATTCAAACCAGAAAGTTGATGGGTCTGCATAATCGGAATCAAATCAATGCTATGTTGTTTAAAGAGAATTGTATAATTGTTTGATAGAGTTTGAAGTGCGGTTAGCAGCAGAAAGTAAGTTTATCAAAAGGAAAAAAAAAAAAATCAGAGAGTAAGACTCAAGTAAGCCATAAATGTGTCACCTTCTAAAGTAAACCTTTACCCTCCAGGAAAACAAAATTATATGCATTTTGGTGAATAATGCTAAATAGTTCTTATTTCACGGGAAGATTTTAAGATCTGATCATAATTCAATCATGGGGAACAGTTTGCTTAAACATTTTCCAAACAAGAAATCTTCAGAAAACTACAACCTGGAAACGAAGAAATCCATGGTTTAGTAAGTTGCATAGTTTTTTTATTATTATTTGGATAAAGCGTTATGGTATGTATTAGATATATTAAACAGCAGAAATGGAATTGTCCAGCGCGATGTGGCCTCTGCAGTTAGGTTCTGATAATGGTCAGTCCATTTGAACTCTGGAGTGCTGCAGCTATCATTGCGGATCTACTTTCCAAGTTTTTTTCCCCGACTTTCAGCAATAAAGCCAAAATCATGCTGGAAAAATAAGAAAGGTAAATGAATAAACAGGAGAAGATCGTCAACTTTAGCAGAATAATTGAAGGCTTAGATCCAAAAAAAAAAAAAGGGTTTTTCTTTGGGGAAAACTTCTCCGGCAAATGGATAAGGGTAAGATGATACACATAAAAATTAAGAATAAGCCACTGGCTTAATCCTGAAAGGTGTTGCCTGTTGGCAACAACCACTGAAAACTCCCCACCCCATGATGACATACCTAAACATCTTCACTTGACGCTTTTCCAAAAAGGAACAATTGAAAGGTACAAAAAGAGTTCAAGTGACAAAAAGAGGTCGCAAGGTGTTAGACAGGTTCTTGACGAGTGCAATTAGTGAAAGAAAAAGTTGGGTAAAACCCGTTTAAATTCTAATCATATAACTTCTATGGTGGAAATAATCATGACTACCCCAATTAAAAGGGGAAAAGGAGAAGAAAGAAAGGATTAAATTAAGGCAGGGTAAGGCAGGCACAAATGTGGAGCATCACTCAGAATTTAATCTTTCAGGATAAAAGTGACTTTTTCAACGAGTAATTGCAGGGGGTGGTGACAAATAGTATAAGGGAATCATTATCATATAATTATGTTATGATTGGTCCCAAATATCCACTAGAGACGTCAGTTGCTTGACAAAGGGCAAATTATTACAAGGTTGTGGGGACGATCCTTGATAAACCTGTCAAGAAATTTTCTATCAATAACTATTTCTGAGGAGCGAAATGTTTCAACTTTTTACAACAATTGTCTTCACTTGAAGAACCAAGTTTGTCCATTTCATAATCATACAAGAGAAGCCCAATAACAGGGCAAAAGAGAATTATATTTCTGAATTGATGGTTTAACCACTTAATCTTGAAGGCAATAGTCACATTTTGATTTTGTTTTAGCACATCAAAAGCTTGAGTGACCTGGATGCGAATTTGTCAAGCTCTGTGCTGCGACCAAAAAGCAAACAAGGACAGAATAGGAGCACCAAAAAATAAAAGTTGCAGTCCATCTATGGTATTGGTTAGTTGCAGCTCAATCAATTCTGGTACTTTTTGAAACACTTATTACCATTTCACCTCGGTGAACTTGGAGCCAGGGTTTACAACTTGAATAATTTCTATCCTGTGAACTGGCAAGTTCAGGAGTACTGGTAAAGTTCAACCAACGAAAGAACTAGAAATGAAGAATACCAGTCATAAGAAAAAGTACAAGTATATACAGGTACTGCAAAACACAATGCTGAAAGGAATACAGTACATTCCATCACTTCCATCATTACAAAGTGAGCAAAAAGAAAGAAAATTTTACCCCCGACACTCATTTCAGCATGTAAAAACAGACAAGATGAACATTGTACTTTGCAGAATCTCCTTTAGCTTCCCATAAAAAAATAGAATCACTCACATCTCATTCTCATCCTAAATCACAATCAATGGGTGCCACAAGATGGATTTTACAGAAACAAACAAAACTAACCATCCTGCTCATGGACCCCCTTGATTTTCATGCTCATTACGCTCTGGGATAATTAAAGCCTCAATACAAGGTCTTTTTGTTCGTTGGAGAGATTAACTGTACATGGAAAGGATTAAATGGAGCAATTTCTAACAAAAGGGAGGAAAGTCGTGATCTTTATTTATTTTTTCTTTTCTTTTCTTTGTTCCTTATTCTTTCTGAAGAACAATTGCCAAAGACTCTTGGCGTCGAAACATCAGATGCCTGGCGATAAAGTCATCCACTGTACGCTGAAACTCCTCCTCACTCAACTCATCTTCTGGACACTGCTTCTCGTCGGCTGATGTCACCATTTTCCGGCACTTCTCCGTCTCCAATCGTCGGAGTTTCTTTTTAACCTTCTCGGAGCTTTTCCTATTCACGTTATCCGACATTGTCCGGCGATAAACCTTTGGATGGTCTGAATCTGAACCGAAGTCGGACTCAGAACCCGAGGACCAACCCATATCATCAAAATCATTGTTCCTTTCCTCGACACACGTGTTGGTTACTACATTCACTAGAGAGATGATCTCTTTATCCTGGTACAAAGTATCATCTGTCCCAAGAGACAGAGAAAGAGTTGTATGAGAAGGAGGATTCTCTGACAAGGGCTTGGGACAACGATGTTCGCTGTTTTTAATGAACTCCTCGTAGAGTTCAGTCTCAGCATTGTTCGCGGCGGGATTCTCGCCACAAAATCTCCTGGACTTTACGAATAGAGTGGCAACAATGGCGTTGCAGAGCATGAAAACAAAGAGAGGATTAGAAACAACTCCGGCCACTCTCCTGAAAACCTGGCCGGAGATTCTGACGGCGAACGGAACACGAGTAGAGGCCCAAGAGAGAAATAGCAGAGCAAGACAAAACTCAATTACTCGTAACAACCTCGTCAAGTTCGGAAGCTGATTGTAACTTCGCATGGCGTTTGCTTTCTCTGCTTTTACGCTGTCAAAATCGGAAAAATCCATCAAATTCCAGAGATCCAGGAGAGAAAACGAAAAGGGTCGAGCAGGAAAAGTTCAGAGGGTGAGCTTATCGTGAGAAATGTCGACTAGGGTCGTTAGTTTACGGGGAAAATAGAGAGAAAAAGGACAGGAAAATGGAGGAGACAGATAAATGGAATTGTTGAATGTGTAATAACAACTTCAAAGAGAGAACTGAACCCCGCCTGCCCGCAAATCCTTGCCTTTAATAGACTCCTCGCAGCACTGTGTTCTCGAAAAAACATATAAAATTTTGAATTTTTTAATTATCGTATTTGTTCCCAAAACCAAGATGGGGACCATTCTTCAGACAGAGCGTGGATTATAGCTGTTTAAAGTAGCTAACCAATTGACATGCTACGTGGATTATCAAAAATAAAAAATCCTTTTGGAATCATTTTTGAAATAGTGAAATTAAAATATAAACAAAATAATTTTACTTTACTGTTTTTTACAACTAGAAATTAGAAACAAAAAAAAACGATGTCGATGGTATGGAGTCTTTATCTTATGAAGATTGAAGAGAAATTTAGGTTGGTGGAGGAGTAAATATTACTGCGTGTGATGGGATAAATAGGGTGTTTTCACGTGAGGGGTGTGGTTTCCTCAGACCCTAGACCCTGCACTTCTGCTAATGCTTACAGCTTTCTGTTCCGTCCACTTGCTTTGCTTGATCGAAATTATTTCTACACACGATAGAGGGCTTCTCTTACCTATTCATTTCTTTTGAGATGGTACGAGTCAGGCCTCAGTGATTTTCTTTTTTCTTTTTTCCCTTGTGTCCATAATTTCAAAGTTGTACCCTTTCCATTTCAAATTTAAGCTTGGTCCAAATTATGATCGGTTTACCATACATCATATCATATGCTCCTAATAAGTGAGTGGAAGGACCCTTTAGTTGAGATTCAGTGGGACTTCTTTACTTGTCTGTGTCTCAAAACTCAAAAGTTGTATTATTAGGAAAGGAGGAATATCATATATTTTATATCATCTCCAAAACTAACTTAAAGTTTAATGATGACAAGCGCAATTAATATCTCTCTAAATAGAACTTAATGGTATGAACTATGATCTATCTATAAGCACAAGCGAATGGAATTTTCTTTACCCAAAAAAAAAAGAAGGCACTGATCCACAAGTGGTACATGTAATATAAGAAATGTTAGTTTCACCGAATTCTGTAGATTTTTGATATGGAGATAGTGAAAGAGTACTTAAGAAGTAAAATTAGAAGCATCTGAAGTGCGAGAGAGAGCGTGCAGCATGCATGCGTGCACAAACTTCCTCGTGTAAACACAAGGAACGCTGTCCGTACAGTTCAGCAATTGGTTACTGTTCTCACGTGGCTCTGAAAAACTTGCTGTAGTAATCCTAACCGCAATAAGATCATATTGTTTGACGGGGTTAAATAAAATCTATAGTATATTAATCAGTGTATAATATTATACAATTTTCGTATTTCCTTATTAGGGAACAGAACGTTTTTACTATTAGAGAGAAGGGACTTGTCTGTTGTCAGACAGGCGATTGTGTGTGGCCTTAATTTCTTACACAAGTTCTTTACAGAGTTCCGAGGCCGGGAGCCAGGACTTATTTCAGCCTTATATTATAATATATTTAAAATATTTATTTGAAAATTTTAAATACGATTTTTCTCTTTGTATGGAAAAGATAATAATGAATAATGTGAGTTCTTTGAGGAGAACCAACAAAAAAGTTTGCTGAAATTGAAGTTTAACTACATAATGTTATTCAAACTTCTTGCAAGATGTACATTTCTCAATGTGTTTTACCAGTTCCTGGAAAACAAAAATGAAAGTGAAACGACCAACGACCTGCGGAGCAGGAATTGTGGTCCATGGGGTATCTGAGAACTTGGATTCACTTTGTTGCAATTCGGCCCACTGTCTGTCTGTGTGTTCTGTGACTGAAGTTTCTAAAATAAGACTTACAAGATTGGTCTCATGGTCTGTGTTTCTTTTTTCTGCAACTCTGGCCCCTCACTGCACAAATACATGTCAGATTGGAGATTTTTTAGTTTGATGGACGTGTCTTTACCGTCTCTTTCTCCAAGATACCAACGCCTCCCTCTCCAACCCATCTCCTCCTTACATGTGTCGCAACCCCTTCATCTGTTTGGACCCCTACCCCTGCGATGAATCTCATGTTGGCCTGTTTCACCCTACTATCAATGCTCTCCGCGATCTGTCCTCATTCCTTGTAATCTTTCATTTGTTCAAGTGTTTAATCTGTTATTTTCCTCAAAGAAACCCTTTACAAGTAATTTCAATAGGTAATCGAAGCATTAAATCTTGAGTGAACCCTAAAGGAAACGAAGAGTGATGATAGGTTCAAATCTTGATAGATGAGAATAAAAAATTTGACAAATAAAAAAGTGATTACTTGACCTCCAAATGAATTCTTTTGTACTCGAAAAAAAGATAAACAGCTAGATAGATGTAGAATTTATGGTCAAAAGATGGTTTTAAGTAAAATATATATCTAGTTAGTATTAATTTATGCACTGATGTTCCTTATAAAGTTTTTTTTTTCTCAATCACATTTAATTTAAACACGATAGACACCTAATTTGCAATATGCTGCTTCCTAGCTTTCTTCTTTGCTCCTTTTCATGTACGTTTGTTTCAATTATCAAATGTATTTGCTGCATTATTTACATTATCCTGAAAGAAGAAACAACATATTAGAGGTTAATAAGGTGCCAGTCTAGTGGTGGAAGTTTGTTTCCAAAGAATTTGCAGTCGACTAAAGTACCTTGCTTCTGGCGTGGAAATTGATCTACTTGATCCTGATTTTCACACATGGGTCTTGATTGCCTGTAAAGGCCTTGTAGAATATGTGTAAAGTAAGCTCGAGATATTGTTAACTTTGTGGGTGCGCTCGTGCCAAAATCAGCTCCATGAAAACTAATGACATTGACCTCTTATTGCTTTTCTCTGGCATTGGACCTCTTATCCCATTGGAGTCGCTCGAAATTGGAAATATTCTTTTGGGTTATATCTTATTCATTCATACGCGGTTTGAGCGACAAAGAATCAATCCGAATGGAATCATCAACGTTGTGAGGTATTGCGCTTTACTCTTTTAGCTATATCAGTGGTCACTATTTGCATTTGTTCTTTTTTATAATGTAAAAACCCACAATAGACATATTCAAGTGTGTATACAGATCAAAATTTTGAGAGCACAGAAAAATTTATAAAGCTCGCTTGCATCAAGTTTGTAGATATTGAAAAGAATGATTTCTAAAAACGTCAATCTAAGTATTCAAACTGATGACTTCTGACACCAAAGGCTCTTTGACTATATGCATATATTGGCCTTGTTTGGTGAAGAGCTGATCAGCTCTTTTTTAGCTGGTCAACCTATTTTAGCTTATTGACTTAAAAAAAAAGCTTATAAGTTTGTTTGGTAAAGAGCTGATTGGGTTAGTTGATTTAATCCAATCAGCTAATTTTTAACCAGCTCTCCTCCATGAGCGTTTTATCCCATCAGCTGATATTTTTTCAGCCTTTTCTCCATTTTGCCCTCTATATGCTTAAGTCTTTGGCGTCTTTATTTTTCCAGACCTTTCCAAAAGAGGGCCTGCCCTCCTTCCTTTCTTCTTTGTTAATCAATCAATTCTTACCTAATAGATTAATTTGGTTGGATGATTTTGCTTACGAGGTTATCATGTAATAGCAACGTGGAAGGATAAGACAATTTAAAAAATTATTATTATTATTATTATTTAAAATAATAATAATAATTGTGAATTAAAATTATTCAAAAATATTTATATTTTTGAATT
>JANQBM010000220.1:26305783-26321211 GCA_025594535.1 Erythroxylum domingense
GAAGTGGTTGAAGGGAGGTTCTAAGGCACAGAAGAATCAGAATGCAGGAGGGGACAAGGCTAACAATTATAATCCTTTCCCTCACTGTGGTAAGTCGAATCATCTTGCTTTCAGGTGCTAGAAGAGGCCGGACGTCGAATGCAAAAGATGTCATCAGAAAAGGCACATGGAGGCAATTTGCGAGGAGCAAGTCACTCAAGCTGCAGCAAATGTGCAAGTCACTGAAGAAGAAGAAGAAGAAGAAGAGCAACTTTTTGTAGTCACTGGCAACCTTGCTGAAGAATTTTCATCTGAATGGTTGATAGATAGTGGATGTACGTGTCATATGACTCCTGATCCAAGATTATTTAAGTCTTTGGATCAAGAAGTAAAGGCCAATATGAAGCTGGGCAATGAAGGAAGCATTAGAGCCGAAGGAAGAGGAGTGGTCAAGATACCTACCAAGAATGGTGTCAAGATCATCCCTGATGTGTTGCTAGTGCCCAAACTTCAACATAATTTCCTAAGTGTGGCCCAATTGATTGAAAGAGGTATGTCGGTGCACTTTGAGTCTGATGTGTGTAAAGTGTTTGACAAGTTTGGGCAACAGATGTTCAGTACAATGATCAAGAACAAAAGGTTCTCCATGAGACCAGAAGAAATACAACAGGAGGCGTTAGTGAGCAGGGAAGTCCACTTCCTTGAAGATGAACATTGGACTTGGTCTGAAGGGGAGCGAGGAAATGTGCAAGAAAAGCAGTCTGGCAGATTTTTTTCTGTTGTTCCAAAAATTGCAGAAAATAAACAAAATCAATTGGAGAATGATGTGCTAGAATATGAGGAAGAGGAAGATTCAGAAAATCACTTTGAGCAAAATGAATTAAATTCTGAGGAGGACCAAACTCCAGAAATGCCAGATGATTATGATTATGTACCAGTGAAAGGGACTAGAAGCTTGGCAGAAATTTATGAAAGAAGTAATGAAGCAATACTGGAGCCTTCTAGGATTCAGGAAGCTTTGCAAAATCTGAAATGGCTTGAAGCTATAAAGGAAGATGGAGATGAGGTGGATAGAAAGAATTACAAAAGTATGGTGGGTTGTTTAATGTACATTACAACTTCGAGACTTAATATTCTGGATTCTATTAGTGTACTTTCTAGATATTTGAGTGATCCAGGAAAGCAACATTTAGGTGCTATGAAGAGGGTTTTACGGTATCTCAAAGGGACTATCAAATATGGTCTGGTATACGAGATGACAGGGAGGTGCGAACTCATGTGTTACGTAGATAGCAACTTGGGTGGAGCAACGAGGGATCAAATGGCAGATTTGTTTACAAAAGAATTTCATGATTCACGATTCAAACAGTTGAGAAGATTAGTGGGAATTCAGAAGCTGAATTTCTGATCCAAGGAGGAGTATGTAGAAGGAATGTCTCAGAAATTCAGATAGAAGGTGTATTCAGTACACATGCAAGCCATGTAACGATGTAAAGAATTGGTTTAAAGATTTCACGAAGAGTTAGTTAGTCGTTAGATGGCAGTTAGGAAATTGAGATGTTATAAATGTGTGACTTTACAGAAGTTGTAGATAGATATACGTTGTTCTTTGATATTGAATAAAAACTAGAAGAAAACTCAACGTGTTGTTGAGTCCTTGAAAACCTACTCTGTTTGCCCTTGTTTCACTACACTTTCTCACTCCAAATTTCGTCCTTCAAATTTCAGTAGTTAAGTCACTAGTTTTTGTGTATGATAGATAGATAACATCAACATCCCCTCCTATAGATATTAAAATGGCTGGAGCAAGAAGATGAGACACTAACATCATTGGCTTCTTCGTGGATAGAATGGTGTCCTTTCCTGCAATGAAGGTTTAGGCACACCTTATTTAGAAGCATTATGGACTAGTAAACATCCTTTAAACAATAAGGATGTATTCTTCTTCAAGTTTTCCAGTTCAATAATTACTAAGAAAATCTTTAAGTCAAGGCCCTAGTATGTCCATAACAAACCCCTTTTACTTTAAACTTGGCGACCTGGCTTAAACATAGAAGAAAGCAAGCAATCCAACATCCTATTTGGATGTGCATTCATGGCATTCCTTTGGAGTATTAGACATCGACAGGTCTGGGTCACATTACAGTTTTGTGGACAAACCTGTACAATTGGATGAAGCCATAACTTAAACCAAAAGCATCAAATTTGTAAGAATTTATATACTAGTCGATGCAATTAAAGATCTCCCTAAAGAAATGCCAATTCTAAAACAAAATGACAATTATGAGCTAGTGGAAGATGTAGTGAAAATCACATATGTATGGAAGCCTAACAATATAAAGATAAAGGGAGACCTATGGGCAAAATGTTCAAGATATGCTAGTTTATGGAATTAATGGCATAGGAATAAGAAATAAATGAAGAGTATATTATTCCTAACATTGAGCACAATCAAGAAAATGAAGGAATTGAATTCCAATAATAACATAACAGATACCACACCATTGGCTCCATAAGTATAAAAGAACCATAATGAATTTATTCCATTGCTATCACACTTAAAGAGGCAACTTGAATGAAATAAGTATCATTAATGAGGTAAGCCTTGATACTTATCCTCCTTCTAAGTTGAAAGATGACTTCAAACTCCTTCTAAATTAAAAGATGACTTCAAACTCCCTAATAGAAGGAAATCTAACAGGAAGAAGAAGCCCTTCTTCAGAATTCATAACTTTTATTGCATGGACTATAGAGGGAACTAATGCCCCTTTTAAATAATATGCTCTTAGGGACTTTATTTTACATAATAAGACTTATAGTACAGGCATTTTGGAGTTTATGATGAAAATAGGAAGATGTAGCTTGCTAAAGCTCTTCCCAAACCAATAGAGAATAACCATAAACTACTCATATCATCCTAATGGAAGAATTATAGTCTTGTTCAATGAGGAGAAAATAAAATTTTTGAGCTCCCTGGTATGTGACCAAATGATTCAAATTGAAGTGAAATTGAACGCCTAAAATCTTATAATTTCTATATAATTCATTTATGCTTTCAATTACCCTTTCCAAAAAACTTTTTTATGGTCAAAGATCAAAGAAAAGTTAACCTATATTAAAACACCATGGACATTGTTTGGTGATTTCAATTCAGTTATGTATCAAAATAAAGCTAATGGGAATAATCATTCCAATATGTTATGATAAGTTGAGAAAATGCTTGAATGACAGTCAAATGCTTGATATACCTTTTGGTAGCTACTTCTATACATAGAGGGGTAAACAGAAGGAGCATTTGTAGGAGTAGTAAGCAAAAGGAGCATTTGTACCTAAGGGAAAAACTTGATAAAAGTTTGCCTAATTTAGAATGGTTCCAAAGATTTCCTCATTTTATAGTTATATTTTCATAATTCAAGTCTTTTAGATCACTCCCTAATCATCAATGTACATCACCTGTAAGTCCATCCACTAAACCTCCTTTCAGATTCAAAGACTTCCTTGTTGAGCTCTCTGGATTTTCTGATGTTGTAGTTAAAAAGCTTATCTCAAATGTCTATGATACCAAGCAATTCATACTAACTAGAAAGTTAACAAACAAAAGGAAAGTGCTTAAGGTACTATATAGACAAAATGTGGGAAGCATCTATCATCTTCTCAATAATGTAAGAATTACTCTAAGAAAAGCACAAACTGATCTCAACAATAATCCACCCAACCCTTTGTTACAAAACTTTGAAAAGCAAACTCTATTTCACTCGATTTTTAAACTTTGATCACTCCTTAATAAAACAAAGATCAAGAAGTTTGTGGTTAAAGGAGGGGGATATAAATTGTTCATTCTTCCACAAATCTGTCATTTCCAGGAAAACCTCTAATAGAATTGTCACAATTGTCAAAGATGATACCATTTTGACGAAGCAAAGCCAATTCCTTAAAGAAGCTAAGCAGTATTTCTCTAAATCTTTAGGCTGTCCTTCTTCTTCCATTTCCTCTATCTTCATTATTAAAGAGATCATTCAGGATCATCTATATTTTTCAGGAAGTGGAAATTCTATCCAATCCTGTCATAGATGAGGAAGTTAAGAACTCATTAAAGTTTTTTAGGCCTTTTAAAGCACTTAAACCATCTAGCTTTAATGCCAATTTTTTCCTTAAAAATTAGTCGTCAGCAAAAAATGTAGTAGTGGAAGCTATGCATAAATTCTTTATAAAGAAGCAAATTTTGAAAGAGATTAATAAAACTATAATATACCTTATCCCAAAAGGAAATTAACATAAATCCTTAAGTAATTTTTGTCCTATTGCATGTTATGAAACAACATACAAAGTCATTTGTACAATAATTGTAGATAGACTTAAATCAGTGCTATAAGCTCATAAGGAGCTTATATATATGGGAGGCAAATTGGGGACAACCTCCCCTTAGTTTAAGAACTTTTTAAGCATTACACCAATAAAAGAAGTAGATGGAATTGTCCCCTTAAAATAGATTTTTAAAAAATCTATGATACAGTGGATTTGGACTTTATACTCAATATAGTTGAAGGTTATAGGTTTTCCATTATATATAAAGTATGGATAAAACAATGATGTACAACAGTATCCTTTAATATTCTAATTAATGATGAATTTACAATGTAATAAAAGGTGTTAAAGGATTAAGGCATGAGGATCCTATATTCCTTTATTTCTTAATTGTGATGGAGGTCTTCAAACAAGCTGCTCAGAAGAGTTGTAGAGAGAAACAACTACTTCAACTATCATTCTAAATATAAGAAGCTTAAAATTATATGTTTGAATTTTGTTGATGATCTCTTTGTCTTTTCCAAAGCTATTGATAAATCCATTTCCTCAATCATCATTGCTCTAAATATATTCTCAAAGCTCTTAGGATTAAAAGCCAAATATTCAAAAAGTGGATTGTATTTATTTGTAAGTGCCACTGATCAGCATCTATGGTTGTCTTCCATTATTGGATTTAAACATGTTCGTCTCCCTATTATATAAATTGGATACCTATATCATCAACAAACCCATCTTATACTGATTTTAAGCCTATAATTAAAAAGATATAGAATAGGTTGAATAGTTGGAGCTCTAAGTCTCTATCCCTAGTTAGTAGAGCTCAACTGAGTTCTCAACTCCATTAATATCTACTAGTCATCACATCTAGTCTTCCTTAATGGCATAATGAAAATCATAGAGAGATTACTTAAGAGATTCCTTTGGTTCAGCTTCAAGGATAAGGAAATAAAACCAATAATCAAATGGTCAGCTATATGTTATCCACAAGCACATGGTGGTCTAGGAGTTAAATCACTCAAAACTACCAACATAGTGATGCTTTAAAGATGATTTGGAGATTATAAAAAGATAATAATGCATTATGGATCAAATGGGTTCATGCTTACTATATGGCACAACCTCTAGAACTTTAAACCACCCTTAAATGCATCGTTTACAATGAAGTTTGTGACTAGACTAAAAGACAAGATAAGAATGCAATGCTTTATGGTGAAGGTCTCATCTCTTCTTTTTGCTATGATAATTGGACACCATTTAACCCTCTAGAAAACTTAAGCCTTCTTTCACCTCTCAAGGTATATTACCCAATAAATGCCATGTTATCACAAGTACTCATCAACTACAGCTCCATTAGTAATATCCTTCTAATTCCAAACATCACATAATTTCTTACAAGCTTTGCTCTCAGACCTAAACACCAAGATAAACTCATCTAGAAAGATGCAAATTTTGAAAACTTCACCAATATATCATACAGGGACCTTTTTAATCCATTAATACCTAGAGTTGCTTGGTACAAACTGGTTTGGATTAAAAACTCTCTTCCTCATTCTACACACACCTTAGATAGGGTTGTAAGATTTGTAAACATTCCCAATCGGTGCATCTTTTGCAGGTCGTCACTTGAAACACTAATCATTTACTATTTCAATGTAATTTATCTAACTTTTCTTAGAATGAGATCATAAAGAGATACCAAATAGTTAATCCACTAAGAACATGGCTTGAAATAATGGACTAGAGCCCCAAGATCAAACATAACAATTGAGGTGATGCATAAATCTATTGAGTAGCCCTCTCCTACCTTATCACTTCTCTATGGGATGAAAGGAACAAAATAGCCTTTTCTAATCAATGTCCAAAGAAAGGAGGAAGTAACAAGGAAGCTAACTAAGAAATTTAGGTGCCATATATACACATTGAAAGATAAGCATAAATGCAGTCAAAGTCACCTCACAAGCTAGAACATCACTTAATTTGATGTAATCCTTATACTTTTGCACAATTCTTCATAGAATCATTTGTATGCATTGGTTTGAGTTGCAAAATTCAACTTTTCTTTGTCCACCTATATCAACATACTTGTACTTATATTTCCTTTTATGATAATTTATTCAAAATTTTCAAAAACATTATAAGTAGTATAGAGCAGGTTAAATTAGAAATTTTAACTCTTTTAAAGCTATACATATTTATAATAAAATTTACACCTTTTAGTAATTTACTTTAATTATAATTAAAATTAAATTAAACTTTAATTATAATTATAATTAATTCTAATGAAATACCAATTATGCCTAATAAAGATATAATATCTCATATTAATCCTTCTTAAATATTTCATATTTAACCTCTAAAGTTTCTCAAATTTTAAAATCAAGGCCAAATTGATTAAATTACCTTTTCTCTCTTTAATCACTCTTTGTTGATGACCAATTAGACTCTTAAATATGTTAACAATTGATATAAATTATACCCCTAAATTATATTTGGGATTAGATAAATTAAACTGCTTTATTTTATCTGTAATTATCTGATTAAATAATTTATATCCATAAATCAAGAATGACATCTAGCAATGTATCATAACCACCCAAATATTGGTAATTTCAAATTAATTTTTGACTAACCTTTCTATGCATGAGTTTTTTTGTATAATTCAATCTTGTCATCACATAATGTTCCAATTAGATATAAAGTATGAAATTATTTTCTACTTTGTCTAAGTCCAATCATATTAGTTCTCCATCATTAATAATTGATTTTATTATTAAAATTTGAAAACTATTCTTCAAATGTCATTCCACCTTATCAAAGGACTTTCCAAATCAATAATAATCGATAATAACAGAACAATTTTCCTAATCATTTTAGGGTGACAAATCTTATATTGATTACTCAACTACCTCCATTTTATTCATACTATATCTAATGACTACTAATTAAGCTATCATTAGTAATGATAAATAAGTTATAAGTAGTGTCAAAATATAAAAATTCATATATGAGATATTTAAAAGATTTTAAGTCAAAAAATCACTTGTGCAATCATCACAATAAGAATTTTCATATACATACTAGTAATGCTTCAAATAGAATTGAGTTCAAATCGGTTGTGTATCAGATATGAGTGGTGGAATTAAGATATATTTTGAATTTCTTCACTTGGAACAATAGGTAGCAAGGACTGTTATTCACTAGGAAAAAATTGGATAGAGAAATGGTGAATCAGCTCTAGCTAACTAATTTTCCTAATTCCTATACCTACTTTGGTGTTTTACTGTACTTTATTAATTCTAAAATGTAGGTACAAAAGCTATTCATATGACAAGATTCAAGGGAATTCTTTAGATTCTTCAACTTTTTATCAAAAAGGAAAAAGTTTGATGAAAATGCCAGCGTAAATTAGGATCCTTAGGTGAGAGGATACAAAGCTTTCCAGTTGATGAGGAAACTTTAACGAGTAAGGAAGGACTGAAGGGGTTTCTTGAAAAACCTAGCTTAAATTCTACATTGAACCTCTAAGAAGCTAAGAAAACCTAAGAAAAGCCTAAGATGAATGTTACAAATATACCAAATTCTTCAATAATATCATCCTTTCAAGAAGGAAAAAAAAATCAAAATCTTGTATAATGAAAATGTAGTACCCTACACAGATAATGAGGAAATTAAGGTAACTACTTTTGAGTACTTTAAAAAGCTAACATGTTCAATTACTAGTGAGGATAGACGAAGCTAGGGGATGAGAATGATTATTAAAGATAGACTAAGTTATAAATGAAGGAGTATCTCACTAGACCTATCTTAAACCAGGTAATTAAAGAAACCTTATTTAGTTTGATTCTTTCCAAATTTCATGGTATCGATGGTTATAGTGCTCATTTCTTTCAATTAACTTAGAACATTATTGGAGTATTATTAGAAGAAAATGTCCAAGAATTTTTTCAAATTCAAGAATTGCTGAAGGAATTAAAAAATACTCATATATTCGTAGTTCCCAAGATTATGAACCTAAGCTCCATGCATGATTATCATCCTATTTCATACTACAACACATCTTACAAAAGCATATCTATGATTATAACTAGCAAACTAAAGGTATTAATCAATAATCTAATTAATCAATCTCAAGGTGCCTTTATAAATGGTATGTCATTCAATGATAACATTCTCCTAGTGCAAGAATTTATGAAAGATTATGACTTTAAAAAGACAATTAAGAGTTGTGTTTTGAAGGTGAATTTCTTTAAAGCTTTTGATACAGTTAATTGGGATTTCATTATCAACTATTTGTAGGCTTTTGAGTTACCTACCTTGTTTGTTAGTTGGATTAAAGAGTGAATTTCCTAATCCTTCTTCAACATCCTAATCAATGAGAATCCCTCCAAGGTTTCATATCTTAGGAACTAATTCTTATTCCTTTATATTACTTATGAGAATATTGAAGGAGTTCTCTGATATGTCTAGACTAAGAGTGAATTCCTATAAGATTAGCTTATATGTCTCCTATGATATTTAAACTATTAAGGAATTGAGTAAAATCTTAACCTCCATTCAAATATCTTGGAGTGGCTATTACTACTAAGAAGTCTAAATATATGGATTGCATCCCTTTATTGGAAACTTTCAAAATCAGAATTAATGTTTAGCATAATAGATTTTTGTCTATTGATGGAAGACTTTAAGTAATTTCCTCAATCCTGAGGAATGTCCATATTCATTAGAGTGCTCATCTTTTTATACCGAGGAGGATAATTAATGAGATTGAAAGATGCATAAAAACTTCTTACGGTTAGGAAAAGTTGAAGATTCTAAAATGAGCAAAAGTGAAATGGGATGAATTATGTTTACATAGGAAGGGGAACTTGGTTTAATCCCTATATAAGTAATGAAAAATGTCCTTTTTCCTTAGAGAGTATGGAGGCTACTCAATGATAAAGACACCTTGTGGTTAAAATGGACTAATGAATATTACATAAATGGAACCAACTTTTGGTAAATAAGCATAAACAGGGAGCACTTGTGGAGCCTCATTCAGAGGCTAAGGATGATAGAGCATATTTACTGCCTAATTAAAAACCATGTTGGGAATGGCAACGACACATGCTTTTAGTTTAATAACTAGACTGATTTAAGTCTTTTATACAAAAAGAGTTAGTTAAATCATCTAACTATCAAATTCCCTCTAAAAGCTAAGGTGTGTTTTATCATTCAAGGAGATAACTAGTTATGTAATTTTATAGGCTTTACTAGTATCACTAGTCAATACCTCCATATAATCCAGTTTACTTGGAGGAGTATACGATTATATGGTTAGGAGATAGCTCACCCAAGTTTACAAATGCTTCATATGTTCAAATCTTCAAGTCTCACTTAGCTAAGGTACCTTGTTTTGATCTGATATAGGACAAAACTCTCATTCCCAAAGCTTCATTTATCAACTGCTTAGTGGTTAAGTAGAGGCTCAAGACTAAAGACATAGGTTTGACAACATATACCCTTTTATTTTTGTTATGTAAATCTTATCTTAAAACCATTATTCACCTATTTTTCCAGTGCAACTACTTATAAACCAGTTGGTCTAGAGTACAACATATGATAAAAGTTTATTGTGGGGCAAAGGACTACTAGAATATATTAGAATGGGCTAAGAAAATAGTACATTTCTTAAAATAGGATGACATCATATTTAAGATGACATTCATTTATTCCTTATGAACTGTATGGAGGGAAAGAAATGCTAGAATTTATAAAGATATTGAAGTGGAGAAGTATGTCCTAGTTGATAAATCAATCAATTAAATAAAGAAAATACTGATGGAATATGGAGATCATGTAAAAGCTAGCTTTGGGATGAGGAACATATGGAACTTACAGATTAGAAGCATATATCTTAGCTTAATACCTTGAAGTAATTCACTCAGTTACTAAGGTAACAGGTATAAAGCTTGATTCAATTTAATGTTGTAGAAGCTTAGCTTTAGTAAATAAATTTTATTTATTTTCCAAAAAAATGCTTCAAATAAAATTCTCATATTGAGTCAGTTTAGTGAACTTGATCTTTAATAAGCTCCTAGAAAATTTTTCAAATATATCTACACCTTAGTCTTTGTTTAGGTTTCTACATACTTTAGTCTATGAGATTGATTACTTCTTTCAAAAGGAAGAAACATAATATTTATCAGTCTTTTTACTCTATTAATATCAAATCTCAATAGAATAATGATTAAAAACAATTAAAGGATAATACATAAATTCAATACAAATTTTATAATTATAATCTTATTATAATTTTAATTGCAATATATATTTATCCCATGGACCCTGTCTCGTACATTTATTAACTAAATAAATGCATAAGATAAAGAATGTCTTTAAATAATTATATCATATAACCTATAATCAACTAACTAGCTATAAGGTATAAACCAATAATCTTCCACTTATACTAAGTCAATCGTTTAGGTATCTTATAAAATATCTCTATATGACGATCATGCTACTACTGGAATAATGGTTTAGTGAGAGATTTTATAAGATTCTCCTTGGTGAGAAATTGTTTAAATCTTAAAAATTTTATCTTAATTATCATCATAATTAAACTAAACTATTTAAATAGATATTTAAATCTTTGGTAAGACCTTCGGCTCCTTTAAAATGACTAAGGGCCTATTTGGCTGAGGGTTTATTAATGGAATGGAATGTAATATTATTTCATCGTTTAGGAGGAGGGTTTATAATGGAATGGAATGGGATGGGATGGAAGAGGAGGATTTCATATTACATCACATTCTATCCTAAACAGTAAAAATGAAAAACTTACGATTTGGGAGGTTTAGGATAGAATGTAAAACGATACACTATATAACATTATAAACCCTTCATCTAAACAACATTTTACTATATTACATTATGAACCCTTCCATCCCTCCCAAACAACAATTTTCTAATATTTTATCCATTTACGTTGCATTCCATTGTAAACCATTTCATTCCATTCTATTCCATTCCATTCCATTAAAAACTTTACGTCCAACCAAACATAGCCTAAAGGATCTAATGTTTTACAGTACATTACTATTTAAATAATACAAGGAACTATATCAAGTATTTTAAAGAAATTCTAATGATCATTTCCATTAAAGAAAAATGTATTATGACTTGATTAGTAATTGATGCCACCTTTCTAACTCAAAATAATACTGTTCTAAGTATCATATACCTTAACTATAACTCTAAACTAAAGTTTATACCTATATGACCTTGAAATCAAATATCAACACATACATAGAATAATAGATATTTTTAGTATTTCATAAGTATCATATTTCTTAAATAATAAATAATTTCAATACATTGTCTATATACCTAGACTAGAATAGGCAAATAACTTTTATATCTATCTTTGTTGATATAATTTACAAGATTAAGTTGTTACCTTTTCATATCCAATAAGAGTTTTTTTAGACTATTATGTTTTCAGAAATTGAAAATATGAAAAATAGTATGTCTTACATACTCCTACTAAAAAGGATAATTTTACTGTCACTAATCTTCTTGTAGACATGATAAATCTCACAATCATCTCTAAAATAAACTCTTTAAATATATCATGAAAGTGAATGTTTCAATATTGACAAACCTTTCAACTACACATCAAATGTATCAATAAAAGCACTACTTCTAATTGGATATACGATCATGAGATTTAAACTTTTTCAAACTTTATCTTAGTCTCGCAACTTATCTTAAAAAAATTTCTTCTATATGTATTCATTAAAATGAACATTTTGTTTATAGGATTTGTAAGATTATATCCTACCTTTTGGATAGATCATAACTTTCTATTTTTCAAATTAGTTCTAAACTTATTAGATAATATATGCTTCAACTAAGCACTATATCCAAAATCATTAATTTTGACTTTTTTAAAGTCTTACCATTCCATATCTAATATGAAATTTTGCTAATTAGTTTAATTTGGAACTATCAAAGGTAAGTTTTGTGTTTTTAAAAAAAATGAAAATTGAATTAAGCCATAAAAGGCTGACATTCAAAGTGTCTTACAATAGATTCTCAATAAGAGAAAATTCAACCAAATAAAGTAATCAGGTTGCTAAGGATAGTGAAATTTGTTAAAACATACACTAGAAAACAACCACAACACTAGTTGCTAATGTAATTTGAATCTAATGCAAATTTGTTATGAAAAGTAGTTATTTGAATCCTAATGACATTAATAAGTTCATCCATGAAAGGTTCATAGCTTTTTTCAGTATTGTGGAAGATTCTTCTATTCTTTCATCCCATATATGTAGGAACAAATAGGATATGCTATGTAGTAACACCATCTGTACTTCTTCCTAACATGTTGCAAGTTCAAGCTCCATGTTATGATATGTTGCCACTCCACTAGTGGGTTACTGATTGAGCATTTCTAAAGAATTGTTTTACAAGCACCACTTATAAATTTACATTGGAAAAATAGGTGTGAGGAGATCTCCAAATGGCTTTTACAAAGACTGCACCAGTATGTCAGGTAGTTAAACCTAGTTATTATATCAATAATGGGTAGTTTTTCTTTTATAACTCTCTATAAGGTTGTTGTAACTCTAAGAAGATTATATTTGCACAAAACTATTTTATACCGAGAGACATTCCTAAAATTTAGCTAAAAAAGCTTCTTGCATTATGTATGATGTTAAAATTCCCATTCGCACTAGGACACCATCAATTCTTATCCTCTATATTGAACTTTAACTCCATATTATTGAACTATTGATAGATGCATATTTGAATATATTTATACCCTATCTTTGATGTATTTTTGCTTAATATTTTATAATTTTATTATATATTTGGTACTTAATTTTCTCTAAGTACATTTATAGGTTATAATTATCTTTACAGACTTAAAAGAGAAGAATTCAGATGAAAAAGTGGCATAAGATGAAGATTTAAAGGAAAAAAGGGATACACGGCCATGCATCAGCCCATTGACTTCTCTTAGGCCTTGCAGATTCATAAATTCTAGGTATTTTGGGTTATACATGGTTTCACACACGATCATGTATCAGATTATGAATCTCTCATAATTACTATAAAAAGATATGCTCAGAGGCAAAATAGAGGATGGGATGGATAGAGTCATTTAAAGACTTTTAGAGTCTACTCAATAGGCAATTTTGATCCAATGAAGTGGAAAACGTGAACAATTCATTGAAAGATGCAAGTAAATACCAGATCAAACTTCTACCTTGTAAGAATATTCGATAAGAGATAAAAAGGGGGATTTCGAATTATGAACACTTTATTTTCTATTTGTTTTTCTTCATTTTATTGTTTTATTCCATCTCCAATCATGTATAATTGAATTTGTTTAGTGTCTTAGTAAGATAAACCCTATGTTTATGCTTTAACATGTTTTGATTCTGTTATTTAATGCAATTTTTTTTATAGACATATTATGATTCGATTACGTGTTTAATTTATGCTCTAATAGATTCGGAATATTAGATCATAACCTGATTTCATAGCATAGAAATTAAGAAATGCTTGTATTAATAAATCTACTTTAACTGAAAGGACTTTATTGTAACCCTAAAGATAGGATGACATAAGTCCTCTAGGTTAGGGTCAAACCTAATAGCCAAATTCACAAATTGGTAAAGCAATCCTATAAACTTTAGCCTAAGTAATTCAGTTATAGCCTTAGGATCAGTTATTAGACTTAAGAGAGCTATTAGCATACCATAGGAGTTTTCAAGGTTCAATAGTCAATAAAACAATTGCATAATAAAAGATAAACTAGTTAAGGATTTTTAGGGGAATTTTTGACCTAGACACTAATTTCTGATATTGATAGTTTTCTAAAAAGATTCGTTATTTCTCTATTCAGTCTTACTGCCTATTTTATTTTCTTTGCTTAAGTTTCATCTTCTTTAATTAAAAATAAAAAATAAAAAATCCAATTCATAGACTAGACAATAAAATAACAGTAACTACTAGTATTCATCGTCTTCGTGGGATTGACTCGTACTTGTCGATATTAGCTATAGCTATGCTGTGCACTTATAGTTATTTCATAATTGACTAACTAAGTTTAAGCCGACTAAGTTTTTGACGTTGTTGCCAAGGACTTTGGTATCAGGGACACTTGAATGTTATTACTCTAATAATTATTTTTTATTTTTTATTTTTGTTTTATTTTATTTTATTTTTACTACATCTTATTGTATTTTTGGCTTTATTCATTTAATTATCTTTTGAACTTCTTTACATATACAGTGGTTTGGTGGTTTATTTTAGGAATTGAGATTTAACTTCACAGCAACAACTAATAATGGATGGATGGAGCGGACATTACTTTTATGGGAGTTCTATAACCTCATTAAATGGGAGAGAGGTTTCCTCACATGTTTTCGGAGGCTTAACTGATGTCTAGGTTGGGTTGCAAATTTTTTGTGAGTATTTAATACAATCATGAATGTTGAGCACTAACTTATATATGGGGAGAAACCGAGCATGTACAATCAACCATAAGGTGCACTATACGAGAATAGTTATATTTTAGAGTGGAGCAACTCTTATGCCTATGGATGGAACAATTACACTTTAGCTAAAAATTTACAACACCAAGCACCTTTAGTTAATGAGCTAACTCTGGAAGATATGATAGTCAATTTCATTCAAGAATCAATTATGAGTGATCAAGAAATAGAGGCTCATATACAAAATATGGTGAATAAGATTAACTAGTTGGCGAAGATAATTTCTGACGAGATGAAAGGGAATTTGTCTATTTCTGTCAAAACAAATCTTAAAGAAAATATAATGGAAATCACCCATAAGAGTGGAAACAAACTCCTAGAAGAAGAAAAAGAAGAAGCAGAAGAAGAAGAAAGCATTACAAATAAAATAATAGAGTGCCTTGTTGAATTTAAAGCTAATCGACATGAATTTGAAGACAGAGTTTCTTTACCTAAATATCATGAGCATAATACAAAATATTATTGGAGCCTATTAGCACAATTGAGTGAAGAAAAGATAAAGGTTGGCTCTATGGATGAAGTGGAATTCTAAGAAAATGAGGAGGTAACTACTGTTGTTGTAAAGGATAATGAAGATATGACAGAGGCAACAAA
>JANQBM010000220.1:26327185-26340064 GCA_025594535.1 Erythroxylum domingense
ATTAGACTCCAAAAATTCCTAATTCATAAATTCTAATTTATTTTCATGCTTGATAATTTAATAAAATAAATAAAATATAAATATAAATATAAAAATCCTAAATGCGGGATCCAACAATAATCTCCACAAATTCTTTGCCAGGCTGACTCTGTTTAACAACCTAGTTGAATATTTTCCTAAACCTCCATGGTTTTTGGGCTTGCATATCATGCTCCAACTAACTTTATCCTTGTTACTTCCATGACCTAACCCCCGTAAGAAGTCTTTTAACTTTTTATCGATCTCTTTTAATACACTCTTTGGTAGAGATATGTTGCTAATATAATATCTTGCTAATTTACTCGAGATTGTCTAGACCTATTGTAATCTTCCACCATAGCTGAGATGTTTATTACACTAATGATTGATTATTCCCTCAAAAGAGTCCATCAATGGTTTGCAATATGAAGCAATGCTTTTTTTTGTGAAATTGGCACTCCAAGGTACTTAATTAGGAAACTTTCTTGTTTTAACCCTTTCTTCAATACTTGAGTAGCTACTTCAATTTCACAATTTGATGACAGGTAAAAACAACTCTTACTAGGATTACTTTTCAATCCTGACATTGTTTTAAATCCTCCATTGATTGCAAAAGCATGTTGATTGATTACTTTTTATCCTTGCAAAATAATAACAAATCATCTACAAAAGCAAGGTGAGTAATTTTGTTACCTTTACACCGGTGATAGTATTGAAATTTCTAACTATATTCCACATTCCTTGCAATGATGATTGAGAGGACCTCCATGCGCAAAACAAACAGGTAAGGGGATAAGGCATACCCTTGCCATCCCCTTACCTCAGTCCTCTTTTAGCTTTTATTAGCTTAGTATGTTCTTCATTCACCAAAACAACAAGAGAAGCTGTTGACACACAAACTTAAATCCAATTCCTGAATACAGGGGATAGCCTGTTGCTTTTAAAATACTAAAAATAAGGCTCTAATTGATTGAGTCACATTAGTGTGGTTCTTCACTTTAGTCTTAGTTTTGTATCTTTTAAGGATCTCCTGACACCGCAATATGTTAGTACCTATTTATTCTCCCTCTGATGAATGCATTTTGGGTTGGATTAATGTTAATGATATTACCCAAACTCTTCTTCAGGCAAATACCTAAGTTTCCTCTACAATCAATGGCCAAGTTTACTGTTTGCGACCATTCCAGGTAATTCTAACCATCCAACCTATGATTCGTCAATTGAAAAGGCAAATTTGAGCCAAAAAGATCACAGTTACGTTGTTTGTTGCTTGTCATAACAATGAGATTAGTCACTCTCGAACTGCTAAAATCATCATTGGAGGATGAGGAGTTTCTCCATTGACCAGTTATCGTTAAGCGATAATCCATTTAGGACTGATTTGAGCGAAAAAAGAAAAAAATATTGTAGAAAAGTCGTAGCTCTAATACCATAAAGAAAGAAGATAAAGTAATTCTTCCTTAATTTTTTCTATGAATAGTAAAAAGAATATATAGGACAATACAACTCTATTTTTTAAAATTAAGAAGAATCTATCTATTCTTTAACTAATAAAATCTCAACTAATTAATAAAATATCACCTAATTATCTACAGAGAATCGATTATTTCCATAATATCAACAAAAATATTAAAATATCATATTTCCTTATAATCCTCTCCATCTTAGCGAACTTCGAGGCCATCGCACCCTAAACTTATGCTATCGCCTCCAATTAAACCCACTTTCATAAATTTGTAAATTTTTTATTAGATCATTTGATTATTGGCCATTACTTACTTTCTTTAATAGAGATTGTTGATTTACATAAGGTTTTTAGATTCATTCATTCTTTTTTATTATTTTAGTACAAGGAAGATAATATTTCTCTAAGACTTTGTTAAGGATTGCAAGCATTGACAATTATATCTACTTAAGTGACGAAAAAGAAGATAACCGAAATAAGAAAAACTGGTAAAAAGTTGAAAAGGAAACAGGACCATACCTGATTCACGAGCACAACAGAGAGGAATTTTGTTGCATCCTCTACTTTTTCTCTAGCAGTTTTTATCTGCACTTCTAGCAGACTGTCCTTATGGTGATGGACAAGCAATTTTTAAGTTTTTTTACATCATTTCTCTAGAAGGACAGAATATTCACACCTCTTTTTATCAACTCAAACACGTACCATATTACCCTGTGTGGCGTACAAGGTAAAGTAGTTTATTATGCTGCTGTCTTTTAGAAGTCAACTGTCTGTCTGCTAGTTCTTTTAGATAAGTTATCACTAAATCAGACTATACCTATGTCATGTAAATTGAAGGTAAATTCAGCTCAAGCTTTCTGAATCTAATTGGAATGAAATGGTGCTAACAACGATAGTTTTATGGACTGACAAGGAACAAAAACCTTATCTTCCATGTTATCTCTTAAGTCAGTGGTCCAGTGGCATACGCATATTCCAGCCCGCATAGTACGGCTCAGTTATAATGTGCGCAGAGCTCTATCAGGTCTCAGGTTACAGAGTCTTGTAATACAAGGAAGACCCTTTTTCTGTGAAGGTCCAGCAAGGACAAGTGAATGGTGACAACAACACTAAACGTGGTCTGCAGAATAGAGGACAAGTTAAACTAGTACAATAAGCAATGGTCCCTACTAGTGCCAATCAAATGGCCATAGTTGTTAAGACATAAGAGTGAGTCAATAGGATTCAACTTTTCAGTTAATTTTTTAGGTCTTGAATTTGGGTTATTAAAAGAGAGAGAGAGAGAATTTTCTGTGTTGATAATTCTCTAATCTCCTGAAAATGCTTCTTGACTTAGGATTAGTCGATCCCTACTATATATAAAAAAAAACTATAGTTATTAACACTTCCCACTAGATTCCATGTCCTTGTCCCGTGATCAGTCCAAGCAAATACGACAGTTAAACAGCAGTTGTGCAATGATCTTCGTTTCCCTCGCTGAAAAAAGAAATTTATATGTCCCACCAAGCATGGTCTTCAATATACAAAACAAACAAATATAGGAGCGTACATACCTAACAATTTAGGCTCTTTTTCAACCCCCCACCCCACTTCTTTTGCTGTAGAGTATGCTAAGGGCCCCATTATTTCTGCAGAAATCTTAACAGTGGAGCTTACTTATATGGGTTAATTGTTTACTATAAAGTGCATGATAAGGGCCCCTACTCATTACACATTATACACCATGAACAATTAATTAAGAACTTAATAAGAGAATTTTTTTTGTCAATAAATACGGAGTTGTTTGAGCTTGAAACTACACGCACCCCTTAGTTTTTCAGAACTTCTTGTGTGATACACAAAGTTCTGTTTTCATGGCTCCTGTTCCTGTTTCTCCAATCAAAGTTGGTCATATTGATGATGTTCAGGAACTGAGGAAGGCTAAGCCAACGACAATTCCCCACAGATTTGTTAGAGACACGAGTGAGAGGCCAACAACAGACACGGTTCTCTCTTTAGTCAGTAGTATTCCCATCATTGATTTCTCAACGCTTGTAGGAAGCAACAAAGCTGCATGTCAGAATGAAATTTCGCAGCTTGCAAAGGCGTGCGAAGAGTGGGGATTTTTTCAGGTAAAAAACTTGATATAGTAACTGCTAGATAAATGAATATATAATGGAAGCTGACTTTTAAGGCATTTAATTAGGTAATTAACCATGGGATTGATTTGAAAGTGCTTGAAAGCATAGAGAAGGTGGCGAAGGAGTTTTTCATGCTACCCCTAGAGGAGAAGCAGAGGTATCCTATGGTGCCAGGGACTGTTCAAGGATATGGACAGGCCTTTGTGTTCACTGAGGATCAAAAGCTAGATTGGTGCAATATGTTTGCTCTTGGGATTGCGCCCCACCACATTAGGAACCCAGAACTGTGGCCTAAGGAGCCACTTAAGTTCAGGTAATAGTAATTGGCCTCAGGATTGTTAATTTTAAGGCTGTAGAGTGTGAAATTGTTAGTTTCTTAAAAGTTGCACACGGTTGTTTCCAGTGAAACTGTAGAGATTTACTCAAGAGAAGTGAGGAAGTTGTGTCAAAATCTATTGAAATATATAGCCATGACTCTTGACTTGAAATCAACAACCTTCGAGGATATGTTTGGAGAGGCTGTACAAGCAATAAGGATGAATTACTATCCGCCATGTTCAAGACCTGATCTTGTTCTAGGTCTGAGCCCACATTCGGATGGAAGTGCCCTCACAGTTCTGCAGCAAGGAAAGGGTAGTTCTGTGGGACTCCAAATCCTTAAAGACAATAAGTGGATGCGTGTTCAACCTTTTCCAAATGCACTGGTGATCAACATTGGTGACACCTTAGAAGTAAGATTTCGGAAAACATTGGTTTTACTTCCCTCCCATCATATTATTATCATTTAACGTCATTAATCTTCAGGTTATGACAAATGGGAAATACAAGTGTGGAGCACAGAGCTGTGACTCATGAAGAACTAGATAGACTCTCAATTGTCACATTTTATGCTCCTAGCTACGAAGTAGAGCTTGGACCATTGGCATTACTGGTGGATGAGAACAACCCTTGCAAGTATAGGAGATATAATCATGGAGAGTACAGTAAACACTATGTGACTAACAAGTTGCAAGGCAAGAAGACCCTGGAATTTGCCAAGATTAGGTAGGAGAAATCCACTAGGGAAGTAGGCAAGTGGTTCTCCAATTTATGGTTTATGATCTTTTGTGTTTCAGTTCTTAGTATCCCATGCATGGGGCATAAGTCCAAGTCAGGTGTTTGTTAGATGTAAGTTAATGAACTTGAAGTGATTTAGTGTTCATGATCTATCTAACTCAGTTTTGAATAGAAACTGATGGGTCTTTGTGTTTGTCAAGAAGTGGCTGCCTGCAATTGCAAAGACTTTGATGAATAAACTTGTAAAGAAGAAGACAAATCGTACAACAAGACGTCACTTCTACCGTGTTTAACAGAAAGAAGTTAGCAATCATATTCGTATACGAGGGGAAAGCTAGAGACACCACCACCCCATTTTTCATTAGAAAATCACATAAGTCTTCACTTTTTTCAAGGAAATGGAAGCTTTTTCATAGTGGTAACCCCACATATCATGTTTCCATATTCCATAGTTTTAGTAATTAATATTATTGGTGTGAGAGAAGCACTAAGCAAACAACTTGATGGGATCCGTGATGTGGTACTCAGGTGTTGCCAAGAAGCAGATGACCACATAAAGAGCTTAAGATGGGATATTTATAAATGAAATCAGTGGAGTGGAAGAAGCAGGCAAAAACCACAATATTTCCATCTTTTTCAGCACGTTTATAAACCTGATTACTGACGATGAAATCAGAAAAACTGAAGTGATTAAGCCGTGATTTATAATAATAATAAAAAAGTGACAAGTTGAAGATGATGATGCAATCAAATCATTTACCATGAACAGTTAACAAGATGACAGAGCTTGCAAATGATGATTTTTGGTTCTAAGTAGAGAGATGGAATGATTATGTCAACCCCCATCAGTCCCCAAGCCCATTGTACACGGAGATTGGAAATTATTAAATCAAACTCTTACATTAGAGCCAAACTAAATATTAATTTTTTAATCCACTTTACTTGCACAACCAGGAAAGTTTGCGACTTCTCCTTTGATCATTACAATGAAACCTGCTGATAGCTTTTTTTTTTTTTTAAACCTGCTGATAACTTCATATGAACACAAAATGAATAATTCTTTCATCATAATTTTAAGAACCACTTAATTGGCTTGGAGGGAAACGGATGACATTGGCCAAAAAATAAAAATAAAAAACAGATTTCTGATGTAATAAGAAACCACTAAATCCAAGGTTGAAAGCTAGAGACCGTGATTCTGAGTCGTTAAAAAGGACTGGAATTTGGTGCCAACCCACCATTAACAACTCGACTCAAGATCTCCACAAACCTCAGTAATTATTGGGATTTTCATAAATGTGCTCATTTCTTTTCAAGTGGGGAAATATGGTGCTTCATGATCTAAGCAAAAGGTGGTCCCAAGTCCAAGCTTTGAGAAAGTTTTATCATACGAGTGAGGGTTAAGTGGCACAGTTGAAAAGAAAAAGGCATCTGAACTGACGAAAACAATTTGGAATATTAGTAGAGCCGTCGATTTTGGTTTCATTCAGCACCACCACCACCAGCTTTTGGAATTGTCAGTTTTTCAGTTCTCAACGCACATTCACTGAACCTCATTACATTACAACACTTGATTTGTCTCATTTCTTCCACTGCCAAATGGAGGAAAACTAATTTGAAATCTTGTGCCCTTTTTTCCATGAATTCACGTGTCAACTTTCCAAATAAATCTACTTGCCTTCTTCAAATCTACAACTTCCGTTCATAATCATGGATGAATTTAACCGACAGATGTTATTGCAACTATGAAATGAAAACTGAGTACAAAACTTTGTCCAGGTAATATTCCGGAGAATGAGTTAACTAATAGAAAAATGACTGAAAACACGGGGAGTATTTCCATTTCTGTAACTTAAAGAAAATCATCGGGGATTAGCAATGGTTTGGAATGTTGGATTTGTTAAACCTCGTAAGTCATCCCCACTTTGAGTAGACGCTTGCGAGGAATCATGAAAATTTCATCTGGCTCCCTTACATTTCTGCTCAGCCACTTGTAGAAGTAATCTACGACTAATTTCTTCATCCAAAACGAACCTTTTGAACACAGTATCTCACCCTCACCCATTAAGTATACAACACCACCATACCTCAATGCATTATCAATCAATTCCAGCTCTCGTTCAGCTTCTTCGCCATCATCGTGCAGGATGAACTTATTCAACTCATTCATCAATGTCTCTTCAAAGGAACTCTGCTCCTTTCTTGAATCATGGTAACCATACCTCACAATGCATCTGAATATGAGCTGGTCAGGCCTGACGCGTTGAAATAAAAATCGTTCCTCTGGGAGGACTCTGCTAATTGGCACTGCCTTAATTGTAAGAAATACAAGAACAGAATGTAGAGCAGGGACATTGGAGACATAATGAGTAAATATAGGTGCTATGCCGTCGACGAGATGAGAATAGAAAAGACCAACACCTTGGATCCGATGAATCCTCTGATCAAAGATTATATCTGTAAGCTTTTCAGTTGCAACTTTATTTTTAAACTCGTATGTGTATTTTTTCCGGTAACCATAATGCCAAGTGAGCATAGTAGCACCCATGATAAGAGCAATCAATAAAGGAAGGTATCCCCCATCGACAAACTTGTAGAATACTGAGCTCAATATAACAAACTCAATCGATCCAATTGTTAGAACATAGAGGATGATGAGAATGGGATGCGTCTTCCATATCATCACCATCACTAGTACAAGAAATACAGAAGTGATGCAAAACACACAGGCAACTGACATTCCTGAAAAAAAATTCGTCTGATGATCATTAGTCTTTTTACATAATATAATGAAAGCTAAAGTAAGGTAGTTATGGATCAACTACATACAAATAGTTATAGTGAAATTTTTACGAATTTTTTCTCGCATAGAACTTGCTAAGAATGCAAGAATCAAGATGGTATTATGAGCCGTAACTGAAGGAGGTTAAGAGAAGTTTCACAAATAGGAGAATGTGCAGTTTTATAGCCTCACAAGAAAGGAAAATTTATCTGTTCGCAAAGCATGATATTTGCAAAGTATCACCCTACTGATAAAGTATAGGAAAGCGATTATGAAGTGGATTATAGTTATGGATCATCAGCAGCAGCATATGATATGATCAATAGAAGATTGCAGTATGAAAAAGAGCAACAGTCAGGAGAATTACCGTAGGCATTGCCCATTTGCAATGTGTCCTTGAAACCTAGAGTAACTGCAACACAAATTAGCATGAGAAGTGTGTTTATTTCAGGCACATAAACCTGTCCCTCATATTTTGAGGAGGTGTGGACCACCTTAACACGAGGAAAGCACCCCAGTGCTACAGCTTGTTTGACTATGGAGAAGGATGCAGAGATCAATGACTGACTTGCAATGATAGCTGCTAACACAGCCACAACAAACAGTGGCCAATACACTATTTCTGTAACGTAGAAACTTGAATCAGAAGAAATCAACAACTATGATGATTTATATCATACAGTAAAAAAAAAAATGATACTTACTTGGTACAGAACTATAGAAGGAATTAAGCGCATCCTCGCCGTGATTCCAAAGGTAAGCGCATTGGCCAAAGTGGTTAAGCAAGACAGAAGGTAAAAGCACTGAGCATGTGCTTATCTGAATTGAGCGAATATAAAAGTGCCCCAAATCAGCAAACAATGCTTCAGAACCTGATATTGTCTGAACGAGTCAGCGTGTGATTTCGCATATGCAATCTTAGAAGTGAAAAAGGCATGCATATATATACCTGTTAAACACAAAATAACGCCTCCAAGAGATACCCATGCATCCTTTTTATTTCTCAGGAAGTAAGTCAGAATGTAGTATGGATTGACAGCCTTGATTATACCAGGATCGTGGTGCAAAATGTTGAAGAAACCAACACATGCGATGAAGACAAACCACAGTAGAAGAATCGGAGCAAAAGTGTAACCAACCTTATCTGTTCCAAACCTCTGAACTTGAAACAGCAAAATCAGGACAGCCACAGAAATCCACATCACCCAAGTATCAGTAAGAGAACTTGAAACCTGCTTGATGCCCCCAACGGCTGACAACACTATCCACCGAAGAAATCTTAGGTATTAATTGCTTTAACCATATAGAAAGAAATGCAAATATAACCCAATTAGCTGAAGGAATAAAAGTTCTGCTTTACCTGATATGCATGGGGTGAAAATGCCATCTCCAATTAGCATGGATACCCCAGTCATGGCCATAACTAATAAGATGTACCTCAATACATAGCTATTCTCAAGTTTGGATCTAACAGCTGAAGCCATCTTGTTGCGACGACTTGGCATTTCCAGATTGTAATTGGAAAGTTTTCTATCTTCAGCCTGATGGTTTGGTATCAAGTTGACCTTAGCATAGCGACATATTAGAGAATATAGAGCAAACGTTCCACCTATAATCACCAAATAAGGATTATTGATGCCATGTTTTCTCCTGATGCATTATCAATTGCTACCTTCATATTTCCAAACACTTGATCGTCCGCTAAAAATGAGTTTTAACTACTATAAGCTTAGTCCTTCCAAAAGACGTAAAGTCTTTTTCGACCGTGAGGCAAAATTAAATGAAGAACTCTAAATTCTAACCACCAAGATATGCTCACTATAATAGACTCCAAGATCCTTTTTTCGATGTAAACCCACTAAGGATTTAACTTGAATTACTGCTACTTAAACGTACATGGAAAATAAAGCTAATGATTTTGTATGTTTTACCTTCCCCGTTATCATTGGCTGACAGAACTATGATGACATATTTGATCAAGCTGATGAAGACGATACAGTAAAATATCAAAGACATAGCCCCAAGAACATCATCCCTGTGTTTGACTCCACCAGAGAAAACGCCTGGCATTGTATACAAAGGAGATGTACCCAGATCACCGAAAGCCACACCAATGCACTGAAACGCAAGTTTCATTATAGTTCCCCAATCTGGTTCCTGCAGGAAACAACATAAACGAACATCAAACAAAACGTACCTCAGGTGGCTAATATGACAAAAACAAATAGACAGGTAGAGATGAATGCAGTACCGGACGCTTGAAGCTGCCTCTGTTCCCATTCATCTCCAGATCAAACAAGTTATTTTGGAAATCCTCTTGTCGTCGCTCAGCTTCGTCTTGAGGACTCGTTTCTACTCTTGGCTGATCCATAGAGCTGGACAAGCAAGTACTAGTTTGCTACTGGTTTCTTATATAAGTATATAGTTTTCCTTTGTATTATGAGCGCCTGGGAAAGGGACAGACGTTTCTTATTCCTATGTATAGTTATTTTATAGTGCAGGTTGTTTGATATTAACCGTATATGTGAGATATTAATTTGAAATTAAATTCTAATGAAATCCAATTCAATTGAGGTTTTAGTCCAACTAAACTTTCTAACTCAAATACGAAAGCTGTGAGCTTGGAAACTTTGCGACAGTCTTATCTAATATTTTAAAATAGATAACGAGATCCTTGAAACTTTTTTATTACGGCAGTCTTATCTAATATTTTAAATAGATATCTCAAATACGAAATGTGTTAGGTGTGAGCTGATCCCACGTACCAAAAGCATGTTGCAATCTTACCTTACGTAGGCTGTTTTTAATAAATATTAAAAATTTTCTTGATTAAAATGAATTAATTTCAAATAAAAATTAAGGGTTTGTTTAAAAGATATCTTATTTGTTACAAACTATGAAAATAAATTCTAATGAAATTTCAATTACATTGAAGTTTTATTAACTTGTTGACTAATTTGATGAATCTGTTTCCAACTAAATTAAAATTTGTGACAATCTTATCAAATTCTTTTCCACTTCAAGTCAATCTCGTCTCTGTGGTAGATTAGTTATAGGAATGTGCGAAAGAATGTTATAATATTAAACTTTAAGCTTTAATCTGATTCAAGAAGATGGATTAACTGACAAACTTCTAATAAAACCTAATAGCTCAAATACAAGTACGAAGCACGCATAACAGGCCACAACTCCAGGGAATCTTGTGTGGTACATCAACTAATGACTGATACAAAATATTTGCCGTATGGAACTACGATCAACTCTTGTCACGTAAAAGGAAAAGAGAACTGAAGCATCCAAAGTGTAATATCGCAAATTCACATGTTACCATTGTCATCCTTGGTACATGTCCAATTGTCACAATACTCTAATTTGTCCTCCATAGCCGTAGTGCTTCAGAAGTCCTTCGTCTTGACGCCAGTTCTCTTTCACTTTCACTTCTATCTGCTTGAAGGATGAGTTTCAGTGGCTTAACAGATATTGCAAGATTAAAGATCGAACTATATTGCTAAAAGATGTAGACCCCAAAACTGATGCAATCGGCTCAATAATCGGGTTTGCTTTCGGTTACCTCAAGATACACTTTCTTCTGCAAGAAATCTTCAATATCGAGCCGAGCAGCTGCAGCAAGTAATTTTAAAGCCTTCACTTCCTGCAGTGATCAAGCGCATCTTGTTACAACGTCAAACTGAAATTCACCATGTACTGAAGATCTTTCTCCTTCTATCACACGAGCATAGTAAACTTAATCCAAAAAGATACGAAAGATCACATTGTAGTTAAAGATTCACTTGATATCAGCATTTTGAGGTATATTACAAATAATATTGTTACTTACTCCATTACATAAAGACTTTTTACTTTCTCGTCCAATGAGGATGATCTTCTGAGAGTTTTTCTCAACAACAATATCGACTTGTATGAAATCTTTTCCAAGGTGCCATTGGTTTACAATTGCTATAAAGAAAGGAAAAATAGGTGAGAAGGAAGACTTTTTTTTTGGGGGGCTTCCAAAAGAAAGACTACTAAAACTACTATAACGAAGTAATTTGCGATATAAAGCTCTGATCGTGGTGGATAAGTTCTAGGACTGTCATGGGGTGAGAAGGAAGACTTTAAAAATACAATATTTAGGTGCACAAATCACGAGAGTTGAATAGACTTAGAAATAATAGAAAAATTGGATGCAATGCTCAATATCTTGTCAATTAGATGAAGGTATTTAGAGCATAATTACGTTTAAAGATATTGACAACCATGAATTAATTTTAAGTAATGCCAAAATTAAGAGGTAAAATCGTATAGTCAAGTTAGACGTAGATTAAAAATGAACAATAATTACAGAATTAGGCCGTATATAATTTTACAGTATATTATTGCATTTGGGGGTGGGTATGAGAACATGACATAATTATATAAAGAATTGCCTTATCATATAGATAGGTTGAGAAGACTAGGGTTGAAAAAGGAAGACTCAAAAAGTAGTTTATAAGATGTTTATTAGGATGCAAGAGAAGTACAATATATTTTTTTATGAATTTGAATATGATCAGAAAAGCAGCTTATGGGTGCATTATTTTTCTATAGTTATCCGATCAAGAGGATATTAGAGTCATCGATGAATAACAACTTTATAGAAGGCAAAGAAGCATCAGATATAAGTAGAAGATAGGTGTTAATCTCTTAGAATGTTCAAGAGCTAAAGAAACAAATCCTAACCAGTGCTAGTTATAAGATGGTGTCACGTACCAGTTATTCAGTAAATTATGACAATTAAAGTTTTAGAATCTAACTAAAACTGGAATAAAAGCTAGTCTGATACTAATAACGTAACACACATTTCTAGGATGCACAAATTAAAAAAATATTGATGTATTTTTTATTTCAAAAAATATTTTATTTTTACTTATTTTAATATCGATTAAACATTTAAACTTTAAACATTTTCTTTAACCGATTCGATATCTGATTCAGTTTTTAAAACATTGAATAAAATTATCCTATAAGAATTAAGGAGTGGAATATGTAGTTGTATACGTAGATAAAAATATTCCTATATGTAGATAAAACTATAATGAGAATTAATTAATTTAAAATATAATATATTATATTAAAAATTATTAATATAAGAGTATAATTACAGAAATAGAAATAGGAGGATAAAATCAAACATGTTTTTATTTTCAATTTTTATTATAAATTTCAGCCAAATTGGTTTTTATTTTTTAATTAAAAAACAAAAATTAAAAACTGCATGCAAAAAACTAGAAGTAAAATCAAACGAACCCTATGCTTAATAAGTTTGATTTAGGTTAAATGCACATGTAAGAGTTGGTAATTTTTTAATTGAATATACCTATGTGCCTTGATAGAAGGCAAAGATATACTAGGTTAATTGTTGTTTCAACATTAATAATCAATCTTACATGGTAATTGGA
>JANQBM010000220.1:26340164-26359810 GCA_025594535.1 Erythroxylum domingense
GCCACCCTCGCGGGGCACGGACTCGGGTATCACTGTCGATATCGGGTTCGGGTTCGGCGGGAGTGGGGTGTTACAAACATACCAAAAGCATATTGCAATTTTACCCTCACGTAATAAAGAGGCTATTTTTAATAAATATTAAAAATTTCTGATTTAAATGATTTAATTTCAAATAAAATTATGGGTTAATTTAAAAGATATCTTGGCCCCGTTTGATTGTTGACTGATTATCTATTTTTTAATTGATCAACTAAAATCAACTGATTGGCTTTATCAAAAAAATTGTTTAATTTATTTGGTTATAAATTAATTAGCTTGGCTGATTCATCCCAAGCAGTTGATTTTTTAAAAGCTTCTTATAAGGAGCATTTTAGGCAATCAGCTGATAACCCTTTATTTTAATATCAATTTTACCCTTACTTTTGCCCTTACTCACTACCATCTCATTTCCCATTTTCTCAATATTCTTCTTCCTTTCCTTAGCTCTTACCTTGCATTTGTATCTCTCACAGCTCTCACATTTGAGGTCATCACTTTTGATGATGAGCGTTGATGACCATGTCCTACTTGTCCTCGTGGAGATAGTTGTCCTCATATTCATGGTGACATTTGCCCATTCTGTGGAAAACATTGCTTGCATCCTTTCAGACAAGAGGAAAGTGAAGAGCATCTGCAAATGTGCATGAAGAAGCAAAAGAACATTGAGGCGTTAAAGCGTAGTCAAGAAATAGAGTGTAGCGTTTGCCTGGATCGTGTACTCTTAAAGTCCTCACTAGCTGAGCGTAAATTTGGGATACTATCAGAAAGCGATCATCCATTCTGTATATCTTGTATCCGAAACTGGTGTAGTACTTCCCCATCCTCTAGTATGGATGTGAATAATGCACTGAGGGCTTGTCCAATATGCCACAAGATATCCTACTTGTCATTCCAAGTGTCATTTGGAACTTTTCCGAGGATGAAAAACATGAAATTGTTGATAATTATAAAGCAAAACTCAGGTAACTTTGTGTAATTGTTTCTGTTTTGTTTTGTCTTCAACTTGATTGCTACAATCTCTATTAAGTTTTTGAATTACATTATATTGTTTAAATTGGAAAGTGTGATTATTTTGATCAATTGATATGTTAAAAAATTACTGGTTTAAGGACTTTACTGTATGTTGGCAATCCACAATTCTAAGGATTAGCAAGAAACCTGGATTATATAGGAGTTTAGTTTTCTTATTATGATAGAACTAATTGTATTTATTTTCATGAGACTGTAGCCTTTTCAATTAATGCATTCATATTTTAATGGCATTTTTGTTCATTGCTCTGAGCTGTTGTTTGATCCTATAATGATCTCAATATTTATTGTATGGGATTGTGACTCTTGAGCTAATGCATTCAAATTCTAATGGCATTTTGTTCATATCACTTTGTTCATTGTACTGAGTTGTTATTTGATCCGCATGGTTTATAGCTGTTGTTTGATCCTCAAGGTTTATGTAATGATCTCTATACTCATTATATAGGCCCGTGGATTTTGAACTAATGCATTTAGATTTTAATGGAGTTGTTCAGATCAGTATGTTCATTGTAATGAATTGTTGTCTTTGTAACGATTTTGATTGCAACCGAAACTTAGCTTGTATAGTTGGGAACTCCATTTTTTTTTCTTTGTAGAAATTGATATGTTACATTTCTTAAACATGTTTCTTTCATTCTTTTTCATGGCTTTCTATTTTGGATGGGTTAAGAAATGGGTGACAAGAAGAAGAAGACTTTCATGTTCATCCTCCTGGTCTCGGCTTCTGGGACTGGATTATTCTATGTGAAAAGGAAGAGTGCTAAGAAGGTCGCAGAGAAGCTTGAGTTCCAGAAATATGATCTTCGGGTTAATCGCCATGTTCTGTTTACAAAGGCAAAAATTGAAATGAGTATGAAGCTATGCAACCGTCTACCATAAACTTGTTATTGCAGTACTGTAGATTTGTATTTGAATCAAGTTGAATCAGTACATTTTTTAGGCTCTTTTGCTATTGATTACTCACCGAGCCCCTTCCTCTTTGACCCTTGCTCGATGTCTCTCCATTTCTATTTGCAGTTTTAGGGTATTAACCAAAAATTGGTTAGTGCAAGTTTCTCATAGGGAAAGTTATATTACCTATTTCATATAACTTTTGGAATTTCCATTTCCACTTTGTGATGAAGACTAAGTTCTATGTTTGAAGTTATCAATAAATTGAGGTGTTAGTGCTTGAGATGAAATTGATTTCTTACTTATGCTCTATGGTATATTCAACTAGCCAACAGCTTGATAATAGGTTGATCTTTGTTGTCATCTAACTTGAGTTGGTTAAACTTGGGTAATAATAGTAATAGTTATTCTTTTGTGATTTGAATATTATGAGTTCGAGATATAAAAATAGTCTCTAAAGTTACTTATAATTGACGAAAAGGAAAGTTATGTATAGTTGAAATTTTCTGACCTTCGCAAAAGAGAACTTGCACATCGGTTTAAATTGTGGCTTTTGTGTTCTTCTTCATGTCATTTGTTTTGTTTTGTTTGAGTTTAGTTTTGTTTTTGGGACATTTTCGAGTTTTAATCATTGAAAAGACTCAATAGCTAAGGTATTGTAAAATCTTATTCATATGTATGTAAAATTATGATATATCAAATTTTATATTGCATTTATCTCGAATTTTTTAAAAATTAAATCTCTTAAATTTGAACAAGTTATTTGCCTTTATATATTTAATATTGTACGATCAAGTGTAGTTTTATATGAAGTGATTGACAATCTTCATTATAAATTTTTAACTAACAAATCCATAAAAAATAAGCAACCTTTAAATTGAAAATTAAATAATTAAAAAATAAAATCAAGTGACTTTTGAATTGATAAAAAATCTAAATTAAAAATTTTGAAATTAAGTAAATCATCCATCTAAATTAGAAAAAAAAACTAGACAAATGGGAATTTGATAAATAAGAATAATTTAATTTAAAAATAAAATGATGCTTTAGGATCATTTTTAACATATAAATAAATAATGTGATTGGTTCAAATATTTTAATAAAAAAAATTTTCAATTCTAAAATTATAATAAATAATTGATTTATCTATCAAAAATCTAAGAGAAATATAAATTACAATATATACAAATAGTTATTTTGTATATATCCAATCAATCATAAGAGATATGTTATTCTTTTAAAAATGAAGAAAATATTATAAACTTGATTATGCATTTTAACAAACTATTGTAGATGTATTAGATATTAGAATTTAGATTACACTACATTAAAAATAGAGTAATTATATTTTTAATTAATATAGTCCTAATTTCACAAATTTTATTATAATATTGATATATTTATAATTGTTTTTAAAATCACGTTCTCATAAGTCATTTTACACACAAACAACTAATACTAAACAGCGAATTTTACCAAACATTTCTAACAAACAGTTAATACAATATGTTGGTCAAATATAATCAACTATTAGCTAACAATTAAATACAATCAACTGATTATCAAACAAGACCCTTATTTGTTACAAAATCTGAAAATAAATTCTAGTGAAATATCAACTAAATTGAAGTTTTATTAACTCCGCGACTTAATTGATGAATCTGTTGCTCCAAATAAATTAAAATTTGTGACAATCTTATCAAATTCTTTTCCACTTCAAGTCAATCTCGTCTCCGTAGTAGACTAGTTATGAGAATGGGGGAAAGAATGTTATAACATTAAACTTCAAGCTTTAATCTGATTCAAGAAGATGGATTAACTGACAAACTTCTAATAAAACTTAATAGCTCAAATAAAAGTACTAAGCACGCGTAAGAGGCCACAACTCCAGGGAGTCTTGTGTGGTACATAAACTAATGACTGATACAAAATACTTGCCGTATGGAACTACGGTCAACTCTTGTTACGTAAAAGGAAAAGAGAAATGAAGCATCCAAAGTGTATCGGAAATTGACATGTTATCATTGTCATCCTTGATACATGTCCAATTGTCACAATACTCTAATCTGTCCTCCATAGCCGTAGTGCTTCAGAAGTCCTTCGTCTTGACGCCAGTTCTCTTTCACTTTCACTTCTATCTGCTTGAAGGATGAGTTTCGGTGGCTTAACAGATATTGCAAGATTAAAGAACGAACTATATTGGTAAAAGCTGTAGACCCCAAAACTGATGCAATCGGCTCAATAATCGGGTTTGCTTTCAGTTACCTCAAGATACACTTTCTTCTGCAAGAAATCTTCAATATCAAGCCGAGCAGCTGTAGCAAGTAATTTTAAAGCCTTCCCTTCCTGCAGTGATCAAGCGCATCTTGTTACAAAGTCAAACTGAAATTCAACATACTGAAGATCTTTCTCCTTCTATCACACAAGCATAGTATACTTAATCCAAAAAGATACGAAAGATCACATTGTAGTTTAAGATTCACTTGATATCAGCATTTTGAGGTATATTACAAATAATATTGTTACTTACTCCATTACATAAGACTTTTTACTTACTCGTCCAATGAGGATGATCTTCTGAGAGTTTTTCTCAACAACAATCTCGACTTGTATGAAATCTTTTGCTGTAGGCCGAGCTTTGTAGTTTACAACATTGACCTACAGCATTCATATGGAAAACAATGTTTCTAGCTAGACATCAACTCAAGGCAATTTCTTGGATGTTCTGATAGTACTCTGAAAATACAAGCCAATTTTAGACATAACTTATACCTGACAAGCATAAGGGACTTCATTGCGAAATTGCATGAAGATCTTTTCTCTTACAATTTCAGCTACAAAAAACCTTTCTGGATGCTCACTAACAATATCCTGGCAACTTGTAAGCAACAGCAGCCTAATCATTTACTTGCACAAACACTCAACTCCTACTATATCCACTGAAAACTATTGACACAGATAATTGGTCTGACTTGCAGGATGAAAAATGGTACACAAAATAGTACGTGAAAAATGATAGAACACTGGCAGAATGAGCTTGACGAGGTTAAAATACTTCAAAGGGATGTATAGGTTACAGACTCAACGTTCATCACAGTGCATTTATACACTGTTTCTAAATGCATGATAATATATTGAACACTGATGTGACGATAACCATTAACCATTGACACCAAAAAGTAGAGGTGTATATTGTTAGAGAAGCCATGAAATATTTGACCCAAAAGTAAAACATGAAAATCAATTATTTAAGTACCTTTGAGTAATATGCTGGCCCGAAGGGGAGCTTTGAAAGTATCCATTGCTTGACATCTTCCACCCCGTGACCATATTTTGCACTCACAGGTATGACCTCATCAACCTCTGTAAACTTCTCATACCACTAAAAAGAAGGTTTCATATATCAAGATTTCAAAGTTATGAAGAATTTATTAGATCTAAGCTATCGTCTTCGAGGACTGACAACATAACTTTAGAAGACCAGAACTCACAAATGAAAACATAGGTTGAACAAGTTCTGACCTCAAGTTTCTTTGCAATTTCACCAGGTTTAATCAGATCTTTCTTATTCAGTACCAGCAAGGTGGGCAGCTTCCCGTTGATATTTCCACCACCTTCCTCCAACACTTCATCAATCTAGAATCAAGAACGATTAACTAAAAGAAATGAAGCAAAAGAACTCCAGTAATATAGAAACAAACCTTTTGTGGGGGTTTGCATGCATCAACAATAATTAGGACACAATCAGCATCAACGGCAGCACTCCTAACGTTCTTCATCATCATAGAATCCAACTTATGCATTTTCTTCTCAATGACACCAGGAGTATCATAAAGTATCATCTGAAACCAAATCTTCATATCAAATAAATGCCATCAAGGATCTCAAAGTTGAAGGATAAATTTGGATAAAGATGCAGACAGAGACTTAGGGCAAGACATGCACATACATTTATATTGAGAGTAGAAGCATTATAAAAATGTCGCCTCAAACCTTCTAATTCCTAGTCATGGAAAAGAACTAGGCATAGTTAAAGGTCACTAATTCCCATTTCCCAAAGTAATAACAGAGTGATTACCATTCTCTGCAAGTTACAGTCAGATGGCTTAAGCATCAGTCTGTTGCAGAATTGACCCAAGTACAAAAATCAACTCTTAAGCTCATTCATACAAAATGGTATAATAATGCCTTGCAATACCATTTCTGAGTACCGGGGTTTCAAAAAATTATTTTGTCGATAGGTATCTAATGTGGAAAACAGAAACTAACAAGAAAAGAAAGGAATTGCAAACCTGGAAATCTGAGCCAGAACATATACCAAGTATACGATGTCTGGTAGTCTGAGGTTTATCCGTAACAATCGATAACTTCTGTCCAATCATTTGATTCGAAAGCGTACTCTTCCCAACATTCGGCTTCCCAAGAACCGCCACATATCCTGCACTTCTTTAACCACTCAAAAATAACAATATTTTTCCATTTCTCTTCCTAAAATCCAATCGCAAATGCAAAAACAGATAGAAAGGGAACAACTATGAAGAAGGGTAACCAACCGCTTTTGTGACTGGGATCAGTAGAAAAATCAAGTTCCTCCATTTCATAATCATCGAGAACTACCATGTTCCTATCAGGCTTCATACTCAGTGAAAGAAAACCAGACTCATCATTTCCACTTAAGCCCATTTCTTCTTCTTCGTCATCTTCCAAGTATTCATCATCGAATTCCTGCTCGCTAATCCATAAGTTTCGCTCACTACACAACGAAACGCTGTGTTTCCTATTTCTGCGAAATTGGAAACTTTTCCCCAGAGGATGTGTCGAGGACGACCAACATCGGAACAGACATGAGGTTCTAAAAGAGTGAAACTTAATCAAACTGTCTATGGGAAGACTAAGAGTGAGGTTTAGAGTTAACTCCATTAACGGAGCGTTGGCCGAACAGAGTGCTCTCGCACGGTCACTCCATTACTGTTCTCAGCACAGACCGGTGGATAATCTAATAACCTCTTGCAAACTAATGTCGTTTCACAATGTATTCAACATGGTCTTGGTGCGTTTTGACTTGGAGTTCTTTATCCGCAAATCAGGTTGCGCAGTGGAGATTTAAAAATGCTTAAAAGTGCCTTTTCTAATTGAGACCCGTATAGAACAGAAATTAAATAAAAAAGAAATGTATAATGGCCGGTTAATTTTGAAAATTAAAGAGCACGTATGTAGAGGTTTTGTTATGAAAGGTTAAAATATGTGAGTGAATTTTGTTAAAGTAAGAATTTGATGGTAAAAATTTGAAATATATTAAGTAAAATTCGTTATAATATTTTAATAAAGAATATAATAACTGCAAATTTTGATATTAATTAAAATAAATCAATGAAAATTTTTAAAAAAAATTTAACCGACGTATAAAAACAATCAACAAATATATGAATTAAAAAGAAATTACTATTTGAGCAAAAATTACTAGTTGAGCAAACAGATCAAGAACAAGTGATCAATAATACAAAATATAATAAAAGAGAAACATAGTTCAATCCACTAGCATGCATGTTCATTTTAGTGAAGACATTTCGTAAAAGTTACTTGAAAATGATGATAAAGTGGCCTGAACAATGAAGTTATTTTCCCCAAGCATTCAAATGGATGTAAATTCAATCCACCAACATGCATGTTCATTTTAGTGAAGCCATTTTGTAAAAGTTACTTAAAAATGCTAATAAAGTGGCCTGAACAATGAAGTTATTTTCCTCAAGCATTCAAATGCATGTACAGCTCATACTTGGACGTTTTCTAATTTCCTCATAGCGAGTTTTAATAGTTTTGTCATTTTACAGTATTTTCAAGAAGTAAACTTGTAGTTGCTTTATCTCCCTTTGTCTGTGTGGTAAGTACCTCCGTACTTAGGCTTTCAATTGCCCCTTTAATATGTGAAGTGAAAATATTGTGAAAAAAGTTCATGATAATCTAGGCTTTTTGTTGCGGTCATCAACAGGAACATCTGATATCGACTTCGGTTGAAGTTTAGTTTCTTCGAATCTTTTGGCAAGACACTGTCTAACTCTTGCAGAAGAAACAAGAATGTCTTCTGAAAATATAAAAAATCAAAGTACATTAGTGACATAGTATAAAAGTGAAGATCACCTTCTTTATAAGAATGTTGAACATATAAATAATAACAATAAAGATTTTAGTGGACTTAAAATTGTTTGAAAATGTTTAATATTAATTAACAATAGATGTGGTAATTTATTGACAGTGAATGACTGAATAGTTCTTGATAGGCCAACTAATGTAATATGCAACTTACAAATGATAGATGTTCATGGGAAAAAACATAAAAAATAGAATAAATGATAGATAGTAATACCAGTCGTGCGTAGGAACTAATAAGACATGAAAGTGATCACAAAGCTGAATTGGTGTATCTTAAAATATAGTTATATAAAAACTGGTAAAAGTATCAGGAAAAAATTGAATAGATGTATATGGATTAAAGCTCAAATTATAAAATGTAAACATTACTAAGTAGTTTGAAGGGTGAGATGTAAAATGCTAGTAATAATGAATCTTTAACAAAAGGTATATACTTAGCTATTGCGAAGTGTGCTTAGAATTCATGATTGTGTTTTTTGGTGCAACCATCACCAAGAAAATTGAAAGTTATCAGCAATTCTGGTTCATTATTAGTACACGGTTCATTTGATATGTGAGGGGTGAAAAAAAGGAGAGTTGAAATAGTTTGATGAATATAAATACGAAAAAATGTTTGAATAAATAATGATAGGTACCTGAAATAGTTTAAGTTCCATTTCATCATTGTTATTATCTCCTGTTTTTGCTTAAAGTTGAGCCTCCCTCTAATTCAGTGTCATCCATTTGGCGGTAATAGATAACAGTGAAGTGTTGTCTTCTATCTGATGGTTGCATACGAACAAGTTTGATATGAACGAGAAACGTTTTTACTTTCAGTTCAACATGGACCTTATCAAGAGGAAGTTCAATACTCTTTTTACCAAAGAGAAAAATGTGAATCATTACTCATATAATAGAAATGTCATAAAAAATAATCAAATGTATTTTATTTGTAATAAGTATAAAAATATAACCTAATTGTAATACTGCATAGTTTTAACTACACTAAAGTTCAAGAGATTTTCAACAAGTTCACCAAAAATGGATGTTGTGACAATTTCAGTGCTATCAGTTAAATCAACATCATATCGACATCTACATTTACAAAGGAAAGTGAATGAGAAAATGTACATTTGAATCAATAAAGAATATCGAAAAATTGTATTTAGAATTGATATGAACGATCTTAAACATAAGTTAACATACAAGTATCCTAGGTATATGTTAAAATCACATCAGGATATGTTTTGAAGAGGATACAAAAAGAACTTGATTCATGACATGAGGGGCTTGTTCATCCTTTATTATTAAAAAAGGCAAAAAAAATTGAAAAGGAAAAAGGAAGAAATGCCTGGGTTCACCTGGATGTTTTTTCTTGGAAGAATTACATATAAATGTAACCTTATTTGTAGTTGTGGTTGAACGAAAACATTTTTTGCAGCTCATATACGAATATTTTTGCATAATGTGTTGAAAGGAAATACGAGCTTTAATCTATACTGTCTAGAAAGATACAAATAAATGTTCGTTAGGAATATTCAAATTAGATAGCTAATATATGAGAAAGAAAGTTTATAGTAGAATATAAAATGTATATACCTTGTCAGTGGACTTTAAGAAAATGATCTTTGAAATTTTTTTATTTGATCCAAAAGATACATCAGGATTATACTTGAGGTAAGCCCATTGGGTAACAAGGTCTTATAGCTACTTGTTATTTTGTTGCGCCCCCGAAAAAATAGTAATTATAAGTGTAAGCATAAAACATCTAAAAATGTGTACAGAAGTTTATTTTTTGCAAGAGTAAAGATGGGATATGTGAAAGTAGCAATTTTAAAATCTGTAGCTTTTTGTATTGACAGATCAATAAGAATTGCATAATCAACCATTGTGGATAATACAACAACTAAAATTCTTAAATGATAAGATAAAAAAGAAAATAAAAGGATAAATATGAAAAAATAATAGTATGATGAAAATGAAAACAAAATTACCATTATAAAAATGAATTTTTAGCCTACGACACACAACCACTGGATAAGTATGCAAGGCTTGTATAATTTGTTGGCCTTTATTTGCAACCAAAGCATCCCACATTGATAGTATAATAGTTTTTTGTCTAATATAAAAACAAAAATTGTCAAAAGAATCAAATGTTATCATAGTTCATTAGTTGTAGAGAATAATAGGGAATGCAACATACTATTTTTCAGCTAGAACAAATTTTTGGACAGTTGCAACTTTGCCATCTTTTTTTATTTGCCTCACAACAACCAAAATATCTATCATATGTTAAGGATAAGTACAATTAGATGTAATGGAAAAAAATAAAAAGTTGTTGAGAGAAGTAGATAAAAAATATAACCGATTGATTTTTCCTTGTTATTAATGTACTTGATAAGATTCGCAAAGGATGTATAGCTGAATTTACTAGGTAGGACGTTGTCGTCATTAGTTATAGGCTAGACAACAGTGCGACTTGTAATGATCCAGTAAACTTTCAAGTCTTCAACTTAGAACTAAGGTGGAATTGGCTTGACAATAGCATTAGAAATGATATATTTTTATAGGGCTGCAAAATGGGGCTCATTCTCTGGATACCATTGTTAAATATGATAACTTCAATGTGTGATCCCTGTTCAAAAAAAATACAAAATACAAAAGAAGTTAAATTACTCTAATGACAGAGAAAAGTAACAAATTGAAATTTTGACGCATTGAAATACTCAAATCTTTACCTAAAACTGATAACGACATTTCATTAAAAAAAGGTATAGCAATAGAAAAAAACTTGAATATTTCATGAATTTATACTACTGTAACAAGATTTATAGAAATTCCAATTTGATAGCCAGGTCAACTATTATTTTCTAAATATAGAGTTAATAATAACGTTAATGGAAAAAGTAAAATTTTGAATGAAGAAAGTATAATTGTTATAGATCTTAATCAAAAAAGATAAACTTTTGTCTCCTGGATGGCTTGTTAGGTGACGCAACAATTTGTTGTTTTTCTTTAATAGCAATTTTGCATGACCACCCTTCAGCACCATGTAAAATATCCTTAATCAATAAACGTTTCTCCTTTCTAAAAAAATGGTTAAGAAAATATTTGCATAATTTTCTAAATAGAATGAAACTAAATACACTTGAACAGAACAACCAATATATCTTTTGCTTATTTTATATGTTATAATTTAGCCAATTGGAAAATTTCATGGAATACAATATTCCTTATTTTGTGATAAATTTTTGAAGACTCAAAAGTGCATGGAATAATTAGAACTTTAACCGATTCAGGAGTTCTAGCTCTTGACAAAGCAATATATAATTGTCCATATGAAAATACGGGCTAACGAAGAAAAATTCCTACATAATCAAGCGTATGACACTAAAATACAAACGAACAGGGAGTTATGTTCTTACAAAAAGGTATGCCATGTTAGTGAATATATAAAATCAATTAAGTTGGCCTCACACAACAACTTAAGCTATTGTGGAGAAATGGTCACTTAACATGGTATCAGAGCTTCTGTGACCAAGTGGTTATGAGTTTAAATCCTACCACCAACCTATTATTCAGCACAAGGTAGAGTGAGCCTGTGCAAGTTTCAAGCCCAAAGGGCTTTCACTTGAGGGAGTGTGTTAGTAAATATATAAAACCGATTAAGTTGGCCTCACACAACAGCTTAAGCTATTGTGGTGAAATTGTCACTTAACATCCCATTCTTACACACATGAGGTCCAAAAACAATTTCTGTTGAAATTGTGTGTTCTTTTAATTATCTACATATCAATCTTGTGCCATTGCACAAACCCTCTATTGGATTCAAATTTCTTAAGAGCATGATTGGACAGTCGTCTGTCAGTAATAATTTGTGAGGAGGTAGACCTTTAGGATTCAGAGAATTGAGAAATTCCTCATAATCTGCTTGATGTCTTCGGCCAACTGTTCTGTCAAAACTTATAGAAGAATCTAGATTTTCAGACAATTTATTGATCATCATGTTATTAATTTCATTAACACAACTGTTTGTTGGATAAAGTACACATCTATTTATCATCCGATATGGATCATATGAATATATGCTTAAATCAGGGAAGACGTTTTCAACTAACCTGGTGAAGTCAACCATGCATTAGACAAACTTTTTAAAATATTGTAAACAAACAATAAAATGGAAAATAAACGATAAGATATAAAAAAATATAACCTATTAAGAGATTAATCCTTGATATGATAAGGAATAACCAATTGTTCGAGTAAGCAAATATGATCTTGCTCATCAACAAGTTCTATACCTTCTCCTATCCTTAATAAGAAATCGCAAAAAGCTAGATTTCATATAGCTCTCATATTTATTGTTAAAGATAATTTACGTATGTGTGGCTAGAGATGTGAATTTACAAGACTTGAATCAATTAACTGTTCTTTGTGGCCTGGTCTATAATGGGTAAAGTTTGACGAAAATCACTGCCAAAAATGACAATCTTTCCTCCAAAAGGCTTATTGGACTCCATAATATCTTGCAGCAAATCATCAAGTGCTTCAATGGCTTCTCATTTTGCTATTAAAGCCTCATCCCATAAGATGAGACTGGATTCGAATATTAGCTTTGCAATACTTCTCTGCTTACTTAACTGACAAACTTTCTTCTTCGAAAAATCAAGTGGAATCTTAAATCTTGAATGTGTTGTCCTACCACAAGGAAGGATCGATGTTGCAACACCTGCTGTTGGAACAACAATTGCAATATGACCCTGTGATCGTAAAATTGCAAGCAGTGCTCTGTATAGGAAAGTCTTCTAGTTTCCACTCAGACCATCAATAAAAAAGTTTCTACCATTTGAACCAAAAACTAAATCTAAAATCAAATCAAAAATGTATTTCTGTTTCCTTTCAACCTTGAATGTGATAACAAATCTTCTAGATCAATGTGTATATTTTTCTCACTTTATATTTCTTTAGTTTGATGCTCATAATAATCAACTGCAAAATCATATTCAATAAAACTATAATCACTCAAGCTCTTCCCCGTTTGTTATAGGGATCTATTAATATCCTGGATGATCATCTTTGTAACGTCCTCCGATGTATATGCATTATCGGAGAAAGCATGCTGGTAATTAGAACAAAGATAGTCTTTGAATGTTTCCCAAATTTGCTTAGCATTCTTTAGTGAACAATAAAACATGAGCGTAACAAATAAAAGTCTGAGCGAATTTTGCATCTGAAATAAAACAGCCTCCTCTAAAGTTTGTTCTATATAAGAATCAGATGCTAGCAATCCTAATTTTAGTGTAGCCTCCCTAAAACAACTTGTTTTTTCACCATCAATAGTCAATAAGTGATCAAATGATGTTGGTCATCTAACATGCATAAGTAATAACCTTAGGTAATATCTCCCTCCTTGTTTAGGGTCAATAGTAACCAACCTTCCTATAACTTTATTTCGACTCTTTTTTGACCATGTTCTTGTTTTTGGGGTCTAAACAAAATGTTCCAAAAAATCTTTATACAAACATCTCATCTCCTTAGCTTTTTTATTTGTCAAATTCAATTAACATTGTTTTGGAAAAGTCAATTTTCTTAACAAATGGAACAAATCTGAATTTCTATCAAAGGAGATAGATTGTTGATCAAGAAGATGAACCTGAAGTACATAAATTGATGCATTAATCTTTGCTAGACGAAACTTATATATATGCCAAAAAGCTTTAGGAAACGAAATCCAACGACCTTGCTGGAAATTACTGATTTCACCAATATTAGTAGTGCTCTCCTTATCAACAACACTAAAATTTACAAGATCATGCCCTTAAAGACATATTTATATAAGTACTTAACAAGCTTAATAGTAGAACAAATTTCAACATTTATGTGGCAATCAATAAGGAGCAAAAGGTATGGACCATGAGGAACCACCCACCTATTATCTACCTCATGCCTACAAATCTTTACTTTTCGGCCATCATCTCTCCATCTATAACATGCATAACTGTCCTCACCATGGACAGTAAAAGGAGCAAAATTTTTTGGACAATGGTTCTTGCACACACCATTTCTTATGTAAGGGTTGTATTTATTTGTATTACCACAAGGATTATGGATCATATTCTTAATGACAAGAGAATATAATAGCAAATTTTTAACAGGTTTTGGTATTTCAGCAGATATGATTTGATCATAAGATTTTAGATTGAGCAATTCAGAATGCGGCTTAAGTATCAGCAACAAACGAGCATAAGTGAAACCACGTTTTTGAAACTTAATAACATAAACATATACGATAACCTCTCCAAAGATCTGTTTCTTGATTACCTCATTTTTAAAGATTTCAAATTTAGCTTTAAAAATTCTAGCTAATAAATCAGGCCTATCTAGTGGCTTTTTATGAAACTTAAGGTTATCCTGAATCTCCTTCCACATTGGGTTACAAGTAATGGTGAGGAAAATGTCAAGTTTACCATATTTTTGTACTAGGGTCATCGCATCAAGATAACAACTTTTCATATCACTTGGACCACCGACAAACGAAGCCGAGAGCACAACTCGACGACCAACTTGATAACCTTCAGTCTGACCAATGGCAATACTGTCCAAAACAACCTGTAATATCTTTGCCCTTATCTCATTTTTTCTCTTTTTATGGAAATCAAGCCTGGATGTTTCAATCTTTATATAAGCACCCATAACAAATTGCTGAAGTAGCCTTAAGCTATGAAGCAACATCGATTCATCATGTTCTCTTATTTTGAGCCTATAAGAATAATACTTTCTAGCAGAAACAATGTCATCTTCACAGTATTCTTGACCAGTAACTAAAAATTATACAAAAAAATCGAATAAATAAAAGTATAAGGTTAGACAATACTATAAAATGAAACAGGAAAAGATAAACTTGCCTGCATTCTGCATAGTAAACAATTCAGATGGATGACTAAAATAACTTAAATTAATGTCACATCTTTCATCTGGAGCATCCTTTTTCTTTCTCTTTGAAAACAGCCACTTAATTCCACGATGCCATCCAGATTCACCACGAGGAAATAAAAGAGGATACTGAAGGGCATCATAACAAGCATAGTAAAATTGGAATCTGTAACTTGGTCCCGAATGAGTATAGACTTGGATGTGAGGATATCTATCAATTCGTTCATCATCTATCTCAGTCCATATAGCAGCTACTTATGGTGCACTAGGAAGATTGTATACATGTAACGCCCACATACCCCCTAGAAGGATATGTAGATGTTATAAACAACATAACCAAAATAAACCAAAACATACCAAACGCATTTTCAGAAACTCAAGGAACAACATTTCATTCATGGATCATATTCAGAATATAACATATACATGGTGTTTATTATATACATGCCTCAATTCCAAAACCAAATTGTGCTAACGTTATTACAAACCATTTACAGTAAAATACAAGACATTAACTACATCATAAAAGCAAATTCAAACGTATATATTGTCAAAACAAAACAGAACTTTCTTTGCCCATTGCGGTTGTCTTTGTTCCAGCATTTAAACCTTCTTATTAGAACCTACACAGGGGCAAAACCACCATGCTAAGCATATAGCTTAGTAGGGAATAACTAAACAACATATAATTTGATGATTGTTTCTAACAATCGTCTAGCATTCACGTGCAATGAATCATATCAAATCTTAGACAATCTTTAATTGTTCAAATTACTGAAAATTCAATAATATTTGCTTCAGATCAGAATATAACATATCAAAATAGAATATATACTAGCTTCACATTTATAAGTCTCTGAACAGAATCTAATCACAAAACAAAACTTTAAAGGATTTGACCAAATCTTGCTTATATCATATTAGCATTTAGTTGTATCAGAACTGAAATTAACTTACATCAAATCAGAATTTATCTTGTTTAAGATTTGGACATATATTAGAATACAAAACAAGTTAGCCTGCCAATCCTTTTTTTTTCAGAAGTGGGTAACAAAACGAGAACAGGAGATATCTATTGGTATCATAGAACAGGAGAGACTTATGTCTCGACACCGAAGTGTTAATATCAGGAAAGACTTATGTTTCAGACATTGAAGCATCATTATCAGAAGACAACAAAGTGTCGATGCCTTAAATATGTCTAGGTGCAGCTGCAAACCCTTCTAGGCATGCCTGTTTACCCACGATTAGGACTTGACAGTGTTAAAATAGTCCATTTAAGATTTCACAGTCACAAGAAAAAGACGTTATGTCTTTATTCCACTTTCCTTAAATTGAACATATATATATGCAAATTCAACTAATCATACCTTATAAGCATAAACATTTGTAATAATGTACCATTAAAGGCATTATATATTTCCCATTCCTTATCATGACACAAAGTTCCATTTTGTCAACAATCATATTCAACTCACATCACATAAACCTTTTGAGATACATTGGTATTTATAAGAACACATTCATCTTTAAACACATCATTCTTTTCAACAATAGATACATTATTAATTAACCCCACATTCCTTAAGTAATTATCTCCATTAATAAACCATAACTCAATAACCTTTTACTCCATTAATCTAATATCATCTAGGTTCATTTTTAATCTCAATTAAGTTTAATTGAACCATTGTTAAAAATCCCTAACCTTATATATCTTGACAATTGCACAAAACCAAGTTTTTCACCTTCCTAACCCTTTTCTAAATTTTCTTAGGACTAGTTTCAGGTCAGTTTTTATGGCCATTTTAACATAAAAACTAAAGTTTTTGGGCAATAAGTTCTTCTAAAAAATTGTTCCCCTATGTTTTAAGTTTCTATAGCACTAACAATCAAACCATTTCAACTTCTAAATTATGAGATATAAGCAAGATATCACAAGCTACTCCAAAACAGGGGCAGCATTGGGTCACCTTTTTCGATCTCAATGTCCACGGTCATAGACCCAGAATTAAGTTAAAGTATCTTCTAGAGATATTTAGCTCTATGTCTTAAGTTTCATATGCAGCTAAAATCACACAATTTGGGGATCTTTAGGCTGAGTTATGACCTAAACAAACCCTAAATAGAATTCCACTACACAATGCTCTCTTGTCATATTCAACCATTTCTATCCAAGATAACACCAAAATAACAACAAAGAAACATCCCAACAACAATTCCACATCCAAATGAATCTTTATATCCATTCAATCATACACAAATACAGCAATCAACTAAGTGAAGTCCTAAACCTTAAAATTGACAAAGTAGTTTTTCTACTGCTTTTCCTTCCCTTTCTCTTTAGTTTTTCTTGAAGCACCAAGTGAAAAATGATGGGATGAAGAAGGTGAAACGGAGAAGAGAAAAACATGAAGTGAAGCCACAAATTTTTGTCCATCTCCCCTCTCCATATGCCTTTTCATGAATGTTCTAGTTTTAGACATATGTTTCAATTTCATTGGTCCATATGTCACTATCCTATTGGACCATATGTTACAATCCCATTGGACCACATGTTACAATTTTATTAGACCATGTGTTGCAATGCTATTGGACCATATGTTACAATTCTATTGGACCATATGTTATAATTCTATTGAACCATGTGTTACAATTCCATTGGACACACATGCTTTAATCTTATTGATCCATAAGTTAACTTTAGGAAAATTGCATATTGATCCTTATTATTCCTTTAATTCCCACATTTGCCTATGATATTCTTAGTTAATTTCATTCCCCTATCTCTTAATTTTCTAATGAAATAAATTTCATGAAATTTGGTTAATTATAGCGAGAGTTATACCCCAAAAATCACAGGCTGTTCGAAAATAAGGATAGTAGCCATAACTCAATTTCAAACCAGAATTCAAAAATCTTAGAGGCAGAATCAAATTTGGGTTCCTTCATTAAAGTTTTCTATCTATATTGTAAGTTTCAAACACATCAAAAATCATTCCATTTGATTCAGTATTTCATGAGTTATGCTCAAAAGACTGAAGACTATGCAAAAAAGTGTGAAGGTCTCGTGCACAATCATGCACAAGCACGATTGTGCATGCGGAAATGCACGGGCATGCACCAGAAATGCACGGCCATGCATTTTAAACACATAGCTATACACACAAGGAAGATCAAGCGTGCAACCCTAAAAAGATATGGGGTGGTCACGATCGTGCATGTTCGTGCACCCCTACTGCACATACCAACTTAAAAAAGCATATATCTCAAGCTCGATGTTCAAAATTACAAAATTTATACCAATTGAAAGCTAAGACAATAAACTACAACTTTTATGAAGACATATTTGTCTAATTATGCCTGGATCAGTATAGGTTAATCATTGAAAAACAAGATAGAAGTTTCAGTGCTGCAGCCAAAACCAGAACTCAAATTCAAGCTAAATTTCAAAACCCTTAGTGACAGAATTCAAATTTGACTTCTTCATGAAATTGTAGATAAATGTATCTAGTTTAATCTGTATTTAAAATAATCCCATTTTGATGTCTACAGGTTAAGATATGGCTGAAAAACTGATGGTTGTTTAGTGGAACCACAACTTCTAATGAGTACCCAACAGCTATCAAGTTCCTAACCACAAATCTTCATTAATTTTGTACACATTATATCCACTTCAAACATCAAACAGGACATGTTCTATTATGATACCAACTTTAGTACTCCCTTACCTCACTAAACTTCAAAATAAACTCTAAAAATCCAGCTAAACCAAGCTTCCAAACAACCAGCACATACCTAGTTTAATGTGTAACTTTCAACATCAACAAAGTAATAATACATAGATTCACAATACCTACTTCTCAATTGAATAACTTACAAAGCTTCCCAGTGTTAACGATCCAAACTCCATCAGAAAATTTTCCACCTTTGGTTGCTAGGTGTCTCCAACATACTTTAGCATGTGTCAATTAACATGTCATGCCGTGTAATAATTGATTATACTGCCCTTTGTCACGTTAAGATGCTGCCATTAGTCACCTATAAATTAGTCCACATGCCATTCCAAGGTTAGTCCACTTGTCACATAATAATTGGTCTATTTATCCACTAATTACTAGTCCAAATTTACATTTAAATACCTCCATTCTCTAATAGCTTCAATTACTTCCAATTCACTAATTAGGGTCCATCAATACCAAAATTCAAATCACATGCCTTTAACTTTCAAATTATAGCACAATCATACGTGTATTGTCATAAATATGTAACATTTCATCTAGGATATATTTTGAAGCCTTACAATACACACTGATTAAGGCCAGGATAACACTTTATGGCTATGTATGATTGTCAAGTATTGGAATGTCCCTAAAACTTTTGGAGAACTTAGCATAAGGATTATGTTCTAAGACTGCTATAATCAGTTTTAATGTATCCTTACGAAGTTTATCACAACTTTTAGTTCTTCTTCTAAGTTCCTCGTCAGTATCAAAGAAATAGAGTTGGATACCAAACACCTTATCAATTTTCGAAACTAAACTGTAAAGAAAATGATAAACCTGACCTTGAACACGAAATGTATAAACACCTTTCTTATTTTTTGTTAATTCTCGATCATA
>JANQBM010000220.1:26361866-26381908 GCA_025594535.1 Erythroxylum domingense
GGCCCAAGTGGCTAATAAATATTCTGTAAATTTCATTGAGTGTTTCCAAATGGTTTTAAACAAAATGGGCCAATTTGGGTTATCGATTTTCTATACTTTTTGATTTATCGCGGTATTGTAAAATGTTTGAATAAAAGAAAAAAAAAGGGCCCAAAGTATTGATCATTGATCAGAGTTATAAATTCAAAAGAAAAATTTTATACCGACTTTTATTGAGTGAAGTGATGTGACACGCCACCCTCGCAGGGCACGGATTCGGATATCACCGTCGATATCGGGTTCGGATCCGGCGGGAGTGGGGTGTTACAGCTGGGCTCTTTAAACTGCTTATCTATAAGCTTATCTTTCTTACTCATTATCTTCTCCTAGCCCCCATCAGCATCAACCTGATGGTGCTGACCATCCTCCTCATCTTCCTCATCTTCATCAGACATGAAAACATTTGAATGATCCTTCTCAAACTCCAAATCAGACTCTTCCTATTCTTCTGACTCATCTTCAGTCTCTTGTTCCTCCTCACCCTCAAGATTTTCTCTATACTTCTTAATTAAATCCTTATATTTCTTATTGTTATTTTTTAGTTTCTGTTTTATAGAGTTTAAAGCCTTAGCATTGCTACTACTCATCTTTTTCTTTGCCTTCTTGTTTGCCAAGGCTTGATTCAAAAAATCTTCCAACATCACTAGAGCTTTAATGTAAAGGGTAAGAACCTTGTCTGATTCAGTAACTTATATAACTTTCTCAAGCTATTTGTTGATTTTGTCAAAGCTCTCTTGCAAGCTAACCCAATCGTTGATCTTCATTGCATTTTTCATCTGATCAACAGTTGTCGACATCTCCTCAAAACATACGTCTTTGGCAAACCTAACAACAAACTTTTGGTCATCATAGTCATCACTGTCACTTGCAGTACCTCTAACGTATCTATTCTGGGCTTAGATTGTTGGCTCACTAACTCCCCCATTTTCAATGTCATCTTCATAATCACTCTCCTCCTCCTTAGAGTCACTACCACCCTAAAGCAAGTATAGAAAATACAAACGTAAGAAGGAACACAACTGCAACATCAAAGAGTATTTCCCTCAACATTTTCTTCCCATAGAAGGTAAAAGCTTTAGAAAGTTTGAATAATCAAAGTTCACAAACCTATCCCCAGAAACGTAAGGTCATCTTGTTATCAAAGCTAGAAGCAACAAATCAGAAAAATCTCAAGAATCTGCATCAGAAGGAGAAAAAGGATTAAACAATACTATAAGAACTGATATCCAATTTAAACAGGTATAGAAACTCATTAATAAGCAAGTAATATTTAATCTTTGATGTACAATAATCAAGATTAAAGATACTTTGGTGAACCAGTAAATAACTGGGTTTAAAGTTCAGAAGGTCAAAAGTGTTATCACCATCAGAGGTCATAAAACAAGTTTGTAAGTTGTGGAGAGAGAGATAACAACAACAACAACACCCAGTATAAATCCTACTGATATGCAAGGTCTGAAAAGGTCTAGTAGTAAGTAGCCTTATCCCTAACTATTAGAGAGGTTGTTTTCAAATGACCTTTAGAAGCAGAAGCAAGAAAAAAGAAAAGTAAATAAATATAATGATTAGTAATAATGATAAAAAAATTAAAAAATAGTTAGTAAATAAAATATGAAATAAGTAATAGCCAATATTAAAAAAGAATAAATAAATAATAATACTGATAGAAATACAAATAATAGTAATAAATAAATATTTATAATTATTATTATAATACTAATACTAATAATTAGAAGGAATTTTAATTAAATAGCGGACAAGCATATTCATAAAAACTTGAAGAATAAGTCCTGGTCTAAGTAATCCCCTTTAGGATAATTACTTTAAGCTTGTATGGAAAAAATTGGTCCGAAGAAGGCAATAAGGGGCTATATTAAGAGTAACAAGTTCATATAAGAAGTATATCTCATATTAAATTTTCATAAATTTCTATAAACTACAACATCCAAACTACGACTGAAAATTGTATATTAGTGAAAACACTGAGATTTGACATTCGCAAGGTAATTACTGCAAGTAAAAGGTCTTTATGGTAAGAAAAATTAAGAATTTTGGTTAGTCTACGGAAAAATTTCTTTTTTGTTATCAAATAAATCATCAAACACAAGTAAACACACAAAAGAATCACACACCCATAAGAGAAAAGTTGGTAATATATCCAAGAACCAACTAAGACTCGAAAGAAAGCTACGGGAAGCACCAAGTTTTAGGAAGAGGGGATCGACAGGTAAAATCAAAACATATAGAAGTAATACAAACATGGGTTTTCAGGCACTTCTTACTTAAGATGAAAGAAACCATGCTAATACAACAGTCAATGAACAAATCACAGAAACTCATTCCCAAACATAGCCTTCATGATTTAGAATCTAAAACCCACATGGAGTTAGTGGAGGAGAAGAGTAAAAAACACATGTTCCATCAAGAAAACAAAATTACGTGAAAATATACAAGCTACATAAGAGGGAAAAAAGGGTTAAGAAACAAAAAGTTACATGTTTTAATCAGAGGATAAGGACCGAGCAGATATATTGTAAGTTAGTCACAGCAGATCCTGAAAGATCATGCGGATCTAGGGAGTGGTTGTGGACTATGGACATCTTTGAAAGGAAGAAGAGAAGATAAAATGTACATAAAAAAAAGGAACTTACGAAGCTAAAACAAGACCCACATGAAACATCAGAAATTTAAAAAGGAAGGATTTTTGAACACATACCAGATATACCAGTAGTGCCACTAGACAAGAGCAAAGATCATACCATCAAAAACCCAAGCAATACCTTGGATACCTTGAAGATAATTTGAGAACGACGGCTTAACATATATTTGTTTAGTCATCTTTTATTTATAAACTAGGGAAAATTGGAAATGTATAATGCCAGTTAAGTTTTATAATTAAAGAGTACGTATATATAGGTTTTTTTATTAATGATTAAAATGTGTTAGTGAATATTATTAAAGTTAGAATTTGAAGGGAAAATTTTGAAATGTATAAAACAAAATTCATTATAATATTTTAGTAAAGAATATAATAACTGCAAAATTTGATATGAATTAAAATAAATTAATGAAGTTTTTAAAAAAATTTGACCGACGTATAAAAACAATCAACAAATATGTGAATTAAAAAGAAATTATTATTTGAACAAACAGAGCAAGAACAAGAGATCAATAATACAAAATAGAATACATGAGAAACGCAGTTCAATAAGAAATGTGGGAAATAGTTTAAATAGCTAATATAACGTCAACATTAACAATTATACAAAAAACATGTTTAAATAATAGACCTATGGATGTAATTCTACACCAGCAAACATTATAGCTCTTCTATAACATGTATTTAACATTACGCTGATGACTAGAATACCATGTAAAATAAGAAATTAGTTAAAAACTCTTTCTCCAAATATTCTCTGTTGATTTTAAAATATAAAAAACCAAAGTATAAAAGTGAAGATCACCTTTTTTATAAGAATTCTGCATGAACAAATAATAACAACAAAGATTTTAGTGGACTTAAAATTATTTGAAAATGTTTAATATTAAATAATAGTAGATTTGGCAATTTATTGATAGTGAATGAGTGAATAGTTCTTGACAGGCCAACTAATGCAATATGCAACTTACAAAGGATGGATGTTCATGGGAAAAACATAATAAATAGAATAGGTGATAAATAACAATACAAGTCATGTATAGGAACTCATAAGACATGAAGTAATCATAAAACTGAATTAGTGTATATTAAAATATAGTTATATAAAAACTGGTAAAAGTATCAGGAAAAAGTTAAACTGAAAAATATGGATTAAAGCTCAAATTATAAAATCTAAACATTATGAAGTAGTTTGAAGGGTGAGATGTAAAATGCTAGTAATAATGAATCTTTAACAAAAGGTATATACTTAGCTATTGCGAAGTGTGTTTAGAATTCATGATTGTGCTTTTTGGTGCAACGATCACCAAAAAAATTGAAAGTTATTAGTACTTTTGGTTCATTATTAGCATACGGTTCATTTGATATGCAAGGTGTGAAAAAAAAAGGAGAGTTGAAATAGTTTGATGAATATAAGTACAAAAAAATGTTTGAATAAATAATTATGGGTACCTAAAATATTTGTAAGTGTCATTTCAACATTGTTGTTATCTCCTTTTTCACTTAAAGTTAAGTCTCCCTCTAATTTAGAATCATCAGTTTGGTGGTAATAGATAACAATGAGGTATTGTCTTCCATCCGATGGTTGCATGTGAGCAGGTTTGCTATAAATGAGAAACATTTTTTCTTTCAGTTCAGCATGGACCTTATTGAGAAGAAGTTCAATACTCTTTTTACCAAAGAGAAAATGTAGATCATTAGTCATACAATAGAGATGTCATAAAAAATAGTCAAATGTATTTTATTTATAATAAGTATAAAAATATAACCTGGTTGTAATACTTCATAGCTTTAACTGCATTGAAGTTCAAAAGATTTTAAGCAAGTTCACCAAAAATGGATGTTGTGACAGTTCCTATGCTGTCAATTAAATCAACATCATACCAACATCTACATTTACAAAGGAAAGTGAATAAGAAAATGTACAGTTGAATAAATAAAGAATATCAGAAATTGTATTTAGAATTGATATGAATTATCTTAAGCTTAAGTTAACATACAAGTATCCTAGGTATGTGTTAAAATCATATTAAGATATCTTTTGAAGAGGACATAAAAGAACTTGATTGTTCATGACGTGAGGGGCTTGCTCATTCTTTATTTTTAAAAAAGGAAAAAATTTAAAAGGAAACTGGGAAGAAATTCTTGGGTTCAACTAGATGTTTTTCCTTGCAAGAATTACATGTAAATGTAACCTCATATGTAGATGCGGTTGAGCGAAAGCATTTTTTGTTGCTCATATACCCATATTTTTGTAGAATGTGTTGAAACGAAATACAAGCTTTAATCCATGTTATCTAGAAAGATACAAATAGATGTTCATTAGGAATATTCAAATTAGATAGATAGTATGTGAGAAAAAAAAAGTTCATAGTAGAATATAAAATTTATATTCCTTGTCGGTGGACTTTAAGAAAATGATCTTTGAAATTTTTTGATTTGATCCAAAAGATACATAAGGATCATATTTGAGGTAAGCCTGTTGAGCAACAAGGTCTTTTAGCTGCTTGTTATTTTATTGCTCCTTGAAAAAATGGTAATTATAAGTGTAAGCATAAAAATATCTAAAAATCTGTACAAAAGTTTATTTATTGCAAGAGTAAAGAAGGGAAATGTGGAAGCACCAATTTATAAAATCTGCAGCTTTTTGTATTGGCGGATTAATGAGAATTGCAAAATCAAACCATATGGATAATGCAATTATAAAAGTGAACTTTTAGCCTACGACACACAACCGCTGGATAAGTATGCAAGGCTTGTACAATTTGTTGGCCTTAATTTGCAACAAAAGCATCCCACGTTGACAATATAATAGTTTGTTGTCTAACATAAAATGAAAAATGTCAAAAGAATCAAATATTATCGGAGTTCATTAGTTGCAGTTAATAATAAGGAATGCAGCATACTGTTTCTTGGCGAGAACAAATTTTTGGAGAGTCAAAACTTTGTTGTCCTTGTTGATATGCCTCATATCCAAAACTTGAATAATGATAGCCAAAATATCTATCATATGTTAAGGATAAGTACAATAAGATGTAATGGAAAAAAAAGTTATTAAGAGCAACAGTTAAAAAATCTAACCGACTGATTTTTCCTTGTTATTAATATACTTGATAAGATCCGCAAAGGATATAGCTGAATTTGCTAGGAAGGATGTTGTCGTCATCAGTTACAAGCTTAACAATAGTGTGACTTATAATGATCCATTGAATTTTTAAGTCTTCAACTTCGAAGTGAGGTGGAATTGGCTTGACAATGGCATTAGAAATGATATATTTTTTATAGGGCTACAAAAAAGGGCTCATTCTCTGGATACCATTGTTAAATATGATAACTTCAACATATAACCCCTGTTAAAAAAAAATACAAAAAAAGCTAAATTACTCTAGTTATAGAGAAAAGTAACAAATTGAAATTTTGACACGTTGAAATACTCAAATCTTTACTTAAAAATGGTAACAACATTTCATAGAAAAATGGTATATCAATAGAAAACAACTTAAATATTTCATGAATTTAGTACTACTATAAAGAGATTTATAGAAATTCCAATTTGATAGCTAGGTCAACTATTATTTTCTAAATATAGATTTAATAATAAAGTTAATGGAAAAAGTAAAATCTTGAATGAAGAAAGTATAATTGTTATATTTTTTAATCCAAAAAGGTAAACTTTTATCTCCTGGATGGCTTGTTATGTGATGTAGCAACTTATTGTTTTTCCTCCAACACTAGGTACAATATCATTGGTCAATAAACTCTTTTGCATTCTACAAAAAAAATGGTTAAGAAAATATTTGCATAATTTTGTAAATAAAATGAAACTAAATACACTTGAACAAAACAATCAATATACCTTTTGCTTATTTTATATGTTATAATTTAGCCAATTGAAAATTTTCATGGAATACAATATTCCTTATTTTATGATCAATTTTTGAAGACTCAAAAGTACCCGGAATAATTAAAACTTTAACTGATTCAAGACTTCTAGCTTTTGACAAAACAACATATAATTGTCCATATGAAAATACGAGCTAATAAAGATAAATTCCTACATAATCAATCGCCTGATCTTAGGACTTATTTATAGTCATCGTGAAACACAAACAAATAGGTAACTGTGTTTTTACAAAAGGTATCCCATTTTTTTCATTCTCAGAGGACTGTAGAGGAATCTTAGGTATGAAAACTAATTTTCCTTTATGAGGTCCAAAATTAATTTCTGAAAAACTTGTGTGCTCTTTTAATTATCTACATCTCAATCTCATTCCATTGCACAAACCCTTTGTTGGATTCAAATTTCTTTGAAGCATGATTGGACAACCTATTTCAGCAATAATCTATGAGGAGGTAGCACTTTAGGATTTAGAGAATTAAGAAAATCCCTATAATCAGCTTGATGTATTTGGTCAATTATTCTATCAAAACTTATAGATGAATGTAGATTTCCAGACAATTTATTGATCATCATGTCATTAATTTCATCAACACACTTGTTTCTTGGTTAGAGTACACATTTATTTGTCATCTGATATGGATTAGATGAATATATGCTTAAGTTAGGGAAGACTTTTCAACTAACTTGGTGAAGTCAACTATGCATTAGAAAGAAATTTTAAAAATTTTTAAACAAACAATAAAATGGACAATAAATTATAAGATATAAAAAGTATAACATGTTAAGAGATTCATCCTTATTATGATAAGGAATAACTAGCTATTCGGGTAAGTAAATCTAATCTTGCTCGTCAACAAGTTCTATACCTTCTCCTACCTTTAATAAGAAATCGTAAAAAAGTTGTATTTGATATAGCTCTCATATTTATTGTTAAATATAATTTATGCATGTGTGATTAGAGACGCGAATTTATAAGACGTGAATCAATTAACTGTTCTTTTGTGTCCTGGTTTATAACGGGTAAACTTTGATGAAAATCACCTTCAAAAATAACAATCTTTCCTCCAAAAGGATGATTGAACTTCATGATATCTTGGAGCAAATCATCAAATGCTTCAATGGCTTCTCGTTTTTCCACTGAAGCCTCATCCCATAAGATGAGACTAATTCAAATATCAATTTTACAATACTGCTCTGCTTACTTAACTAACAAACTTTCTTCTTCGAAAAATCAAATGAGATCTTAAATCTTGAGTGTGTTGTCCTACCACTAGGAAGCACTGATGCTGTAACACCTGATGATGCAATAACAATTGCAACATGGCCCTGTGATCGTAAAACCACAAGAAGCGCTTTGTACAAGAAAGTATTCCCAGTTCCACCTAGACCATCAATAAAAAGGCTGCTACCATCTGAACTAAAAACTGAATCTAAAATCAAATAAAATATGTATTTATGTTCCTTATTCAACCTTGAATGTAATAACAAATCTTCTGGATCAATGTTTATACTTTTATTGTAACATCCCGTTACCTATGTTGTTGGCTCTTAAAATTTTTTCATTGAATTAAGCATGATATTTCATCGAATAAGCATGGAATTTGAATTTTTCCTTAGAATGAATTGAGGGAAAATATGTATTGATCTAGGCTGAATTAGACAGAGTTATCTCTTAGAAGTTATAAGTCTTCTTCTTATCTTTCCAATGACATAAAGTTTGGGTCTTTTGGCCTTTGGATGCAAAAGATATGGCCTCTAGATGAAGTGCCAAACGAAGCAGAAGCACCAGACGAAGTGCCAAACGAAGCATCAAACAAAGCACTAGACAAAGTGCCAGATGAAGTAGAAGCACCAGACGAACCGTCAGACAAAGCAGAAGCGCCAGAAAATGTATTAGATGAAGCACCATATAATGCGTCAGACGAAGCACCATATAATGCGTCAGACAAAGAACTAGACGAAAAGACATATATAACAGTATTTTGACCATAACTTCATCGTCTGACCTCCAAATGAAGTGATTTTTGAACCAATAGATTTCTAACACATTTTTCTATCTCTCTAAAAAGCATTTGGTAGCCTTGGTGTTGATTTCAAAAAGATTAATGGAAAGGAAGTGAGGGAATCCATTGGAGGAGCATGACTTAGTTATGAGCATACTTTGGCTTTTAAGCATATCGTGATCTGTATAATAGGAAACTATGGGATGTTATTAGAATGAAGATGAACCAATGATAGTAAATATGAGAGATTATTAAGAAATTAGAAAGTGCATTTCATGCTTATGCACTATATAATATGCACCTACACTTGAATATTGAATTTTTTCCCATAAAAATAATTGTACATGCATTCATTGACAATTCTTGGGTATAATTGATTTATATATGTGAAAGGTGATTTTTTTATTAAGAATTGTGGTTTTTATATGTTGAAAACCGATTTGGAGAGTGTATTTCGTTATTTAAAATTTTTGGTAAATTTTAGGAAATTTTTCTAAAATTTTGGGAAATTTTTGGACTAGAAAAATACCCAGTGGCAAGACAATCAATAAATGGAAGTAAAATTAAGAAAATGATAATGGAAATTTTTATAAATGACTTTGGGATTTAAAGACTTATGTCAATAAAATTGGGGAGACAATTGGAGTAGAAATTGGATTTGATTGGACTAGTTAAATGAAAGAACCTAGTTTAAAGTTATAAGAATTGGACATGTGGAAAGTGACAAGTGTCACTTGCCAAGCCATATCTTAAGATTACGATGCTTTTAATTTAAAAGACCATTAGGTGTTTTGTTCTTGTTTTCTTCTTCTTTGTGACTTATCCATTTTCTTCAAGCTTCTACACCTTCATGAATTTTGTTGCTCACCATTCACCAACTTTGAACCTAGCCCTCTTATCTTTCATTTGCTACTCTCATCTTACTCTCTTCTTCATTTCCCACTAAATACCCAACCCCCCAACCTCTATGATGATGTACGTGAGTGACATGGGAAGTTAGGGCTTCTTGTTGTATTTGAAGACATTGAAGAGAAATCAAGTAAGTAGCTTGTTAATCTTCATGGTTTTGCTAAATAAAGCATTTATGATGATGATTTAGTGTTTAATGATCATGATCGAGGAGTTGAGAGATGTGTAACGTTGAATTTGTTTTAAGGAAGGATTGAGAGACTACATGGTGATGAAGAGGATGCTAGAAAATGGTAGTTATAACATTTCCACCGATTAAGCTTCTATATATTAGCCATAACTTGTGCTGTAGTTATCCAAATGAGATGATTCTTAATCTAGATTAAACTAGAGACATACGGATATAGTTTTCATGAAGACACCAATTCTTAATTCTGTCGTTAAGAATCTTATAAATTGACATGAAGTTGAGAACTGGGTGCAGTAAATTGATGGATGAAAGTATATGTTCGTGTCTTGTTTTTATCAAATAAAATATATTTATAGAGACTGAATTAGACAAATGTGTCTCCACAAAAGTTGTATTTCATTCTCTTATCTTTCAATTGGTATTAAGTTTGTAATTTTTTTGATATCTAAGTTGAAAGTTGAGTGTATGATCATGAATTAACTAAAAGTTCAATTATACATAATCTGTGGTATTGTGAGCATGACTCATTGGATACTGAGCCAAATTGAATGGTCTTGGTATCATTAGAAACTTAAGAGATAGATGAACAATTTTTTAGAAGAAAGTACCCTCGAATTACTTCATTTTCATTATTATATTGATCATGGAATGTTGACCCGAAAGTGTGTCTTAGGAAAAATATGAATTGAAGAAATGAGTTATGAATTTTGATTTTTATGGTTTTAATGAGGTATAAACCATAAGTATAAATGATACTTATGTGAGTTTGGAAATATGTATGATTATGTGAGGAGAATAATTGAAAAATACCAGGATTGTCATGAACATGCATTGTACATATTTCATATTCATACATATGCATAAATGGGTACTTATAATTGTGCTAAAGTGTGATGTGTGTATATTGCTTGTTTTAGAGGAGCAATTGGAATGTCAACACCCAGACATTGTCAAACTTCAAGGCAATAGCTTCAGAAGCAAGTTGTGAGTAACCTAGATGGTCTCACTCAATTATTGTTGTGTTAAATTCTGTTTTGACTTACCCTATGAATGTGTAATGTTATGTATTGAAATCCAGACACGAAGGTCCGATGATTGTGATGTATGGATGAGATATTGAAGCGCTACTTATATGTGAATGGGAAGAATTGATTGTTTCTTGAATTGATTGATTGATTGTGAGATGTTTTCCATACATGAATGCATGATCAGATAATGAGAGTTGTGACTTGAGTAGCCACCGAAAACGAGCTCGAAGCTCTGAATGTGATTAAGAGCCAAAGGCTCACTATGCATAATGAGCCATATCCCTAACGAATAAGGGACAGTATCAATGAGCCTGATATCCATAATAGATACAGGACAATTTAGACACTCGATCACAACAACGTAATAATTGGAAAAGAGTCACATATGCATTCCATACAAATTGTATTAAGTATGTTTGATTGATTGAAATGCAATTATCTACCTCTTAAATGAGAATGTGAACTGTGATATTATATGGATATGTAAAAAAAATACAATGATGTGAATTATCTGTTATGTAAAATGATATGTTGCATGAATTGAGTGAACCGTCGATGATAGTTACCTCATTTGAGTTCGCAAAACTCACCCAAAATTGTACGTTGACATTTCAAGACCGAGATAGGATTCTAGCTACTGAGAGACCGTATAAGAAGCTTAAATCTTGTACTTTTGTGAAGAAGATATGGTTCAAAGGTCGGTTAACTAGACTAAAGGATTTAGTTAGATCTTTTGTATTTCCTCTTTCATATAGTATATTTTGTATTAGGTTATGATGATGTACATGTATAGATTTTTGAAAGCTACAATATATGTACATTCAGATTGATGAAATGAAAAGAGGAAATTTGTTTTAAAAATTTGGTGACTTTCTTGTATGATAGTAGATGCCATGATTAAGTGGGATAAATTACTATGTGATAAAGTAAAAGTGTGATGATAGTTAACACGCCGTTGTTATAGGGCATGTACTAGAATGTCATTAAGCAGTGGGGGTGTTACATTTATCACTTTGTATTTCTCTAGTGATATGCTCATGATAATCAACCGTAAAATCATATTGAATAAAATGATAATCACTCAAGCTCTTCCTTATTTGTTCTAGGGATTTATTAATATCCTGGAGGGTCATCCTTGTAACGTCCTCAGATGTACATGCATTATAGGAGGAAGCATGCTGGTAATCATAACAAAGATAGTCTTTGAATGTTTCCCAAAGTTACTTAGGATTCATTGCTCAGCCATAAAATAGAAGCATAGCAAATAAAAGTCTAAGTGAAGTTGGCATCTGAAATAAAACAGCCTCCTCTAAAGTTTGTTCTATATAAGAATCAGATGATAGCAATCCCAATTGGTTTACACTGATGTTTTTTGTAGCATAAGCTTCTCAGTGTCGTTGTAGGAGCACACATTTTTCATTTTATGGTATTTCAGTATAGTTTTTACGCCTCTTGGCATTTATATCTAAATTATTATATATATTATTAGAAATTTCAACAGTTGATTCTCTACCAATAACTTCCCTAAGCCGGAGAGTGGAGTGATTCGCATTGAGATGATGCATGCTAAAATCTATAGATGGATTTTGAGCTAGTTGACTATTGGATGGATGAACAAAAAGTTGACTATCTACAGTTACGCTATCAATGGTAGAATAAACAGGTTGACCACCAACTAGTTGACATTGATGTTCTCCTATAGACAACTCAGAACTATCAAAATCATCTGTCATTTTAAACAAATCAATTTTACACCTCTTATTTGTACGACCAAAAAAAGATGTAGCATTCCTCCTTTTTGTAGCATAAGCTTTTCAACGCTATTGTAGGAGCTCACGTTTTTTGTTTTCTGGCATTTCAGTATACTTTTAATGCCTCTTGGCATTTATATCCATCTTTGAAAGCAGAAAAAGTTAGAACGAAGGGAAAAACAACCACCAACCATACATGCTAAGAAGATCTTGTAGAAAATAATGGAAAAATAGAGGCATAAATTGATACAATTAGATAAAATTATTAACATGTAATTGCTGTTCTTGATTGTATAATTATAAAATAATCTTATTTGATATGTGTCCTATTTAATTCTATATTAAATAATGATATTTTGCAAATAAATTAAAGTAGTTAATGATAATTAAGTTTAAAATAATTTTATATTATGTTGGTAAATTATAATATATAATGAAAATTTACGCAAACTAGTTATTAAAATGAATATAAATTTTAAGTTCAAATGAAACTAATAATTTTGATACTAAAATATGATATGTATAATGTGATTGATAAGTTTATATGACTTCAATTTACCAAAGTCTCTCATGAAACCAATTAAAAAGTCATTGGAACTAACTATTTATAATTTTTTTAACAAAATATAATTAAATTATCAAATAACCAAATTATTATCAAATTATAAATATGATATAAAATCATAACAATAATTTAAATGTTATACTCTTCTAAATAAAAATCAAACTTTTTACTTTTATAAATGTCATTTTAAAAATAAATACATATTGAGAATTGTTTCTAATAACTTTATTATAAAATTATATATTTATTAGATATGGTAAATTTCTTGTCTATTTAAAAGACTTTATATCTTAGTTTAATTTTTGAGAAATATTTTAGTTTTTAACAAAATAATAGATGTTTTTATAATGTACGATGATTCAGCCTTATATTTTAAAATATTTTACATTATAACTTGTTTTGATATTGTTTATATATATTTTTGGCATGAAAAAATGTATTATGATGATAGTGAATGAATTAAAAAAATAGTTATTTTAAATTGAACATAAATTAATATTTAATAAACAATATTACATAGTTAGTATTTATAAAATATAGTATATCTATTATCATCATTAAAATCTAACTAACTATTACAATATTAGTAGTATCCAGAAATTATTAATCAAAAAATTAAGAATCATTTCCTTGAGAACTTCTCACTCGTTTATATATATATATATATATTAAATTAATATTTTTTTTAAATTCTACTTTATGTCCACTACTTATAGAGTTATATATAAGTTAACTTTATTTTTTTGAAAGTGCTGAAGGACATTTGGAAAAATTAAAGAAAAAACTAACATTGATATAGATAAAGTAAAAATTGATATAATATTTTATTAAGGAAAAGTAAAACATACCTCAGTAGCACAAAGCAAAGGCAAAGACAAACAATAACAATACCTACATAAAAGAAAACAATTTGAAAAAGAGACATAAAATAAGGTAAAGTCAAAAACCATCCACATGGGGAAAAAACATTGGAAAACAACTACAAAAAAAGAGCAATACATTAAAAATATTTTCATGTTAAAATTTTCTCTAATTCTTAACTCCACGAATTTTATGGGAAGAAACAAAAGAAATTTTTTCAAAGAAAAAAAGAAGGAAATTTTTAGAAAATGTAAACCTTTCATAAACAAGAATTAAACCTATATTATAACACATTAATGTTGAAAAAATGAGTAGACAAGTTTAGTTTAAACCTTTTTGAATTCAATTAAACCTTTGTCAAGTTCTATGAATTACATTTTGATGCAAACACCTTTTGAAGTAAAGATGAGGAAGCAATTTCAACCGTCAAAAACAGCTATAAATGTTTTGAATACTTAAAAGTCCCCATTAAAAAATTGCACTTATCACTGCAGAGTGATGTACTAAGGGAAAAATATAAAACAAGTTCCTCATATCTTCTACACAATATAATGAGAACGAATGAAGGATTAACACAGGCTGAATATAATGTCAAACATGGAATTTCTTTTCTCAAGTTCATTAAGCACATATAATTACTAAATGGAAAAGGAATTGAATTAGTTTGCAGATATATTATCAAGCAAAACCCAAAAACTTACGATTGTTGGATAAATGAAGGTTAAAACTCTTGTTTACTAAAATACAGAGGATCTATTGGCTTGAATGTATAGGTCCTACAGTTTGGAGCTCGACCAACATCTTTACATATATTTACGAGTGAACATCAAAAATTTTCTAGTGATTTTAAACCTATAATTACTAATTAACTTCTCTACTTTTCCCTTTTGGTATGCAATCTTTGTTTCTTTTATCCCCATGTGGGTTATTTTTCGTTATGTCCATCAAGCTAAAAAAAGATTGTCTCATCTTTAAATTCAACATAATCTAATAAGGGCAGTGTTAAGTCCTCGACAATTCAAATTTTTGTTGCATCGTTATTTAAAAATATATTTCTAAAATTTTCTAGTGATTTTAGACCTATCATTACTCTTCTTCTTCTTTATGTGTCTGACAGGGTTATAAAGACTTGGACAAGTTTATTGACTTTACTGCTTTTCACATTACAAATTGTCTTTATGTTCACCATAACATATAATAGGATAAAATAAATGCAGGTGAAAGAAAAGTTAGAGGTGGTTAGGTGACAAAATAGTGACCTCGGTAGTCACCGCAATGATTTTAATCTGTGACTTAACAGCACGAATGTATAAATCACCAGAGCTGTAAAGTATGGACTAAGGACCAGGATTGGTGGAGCAAAAATAAGGTGGCAACCACTATAAATGTACTACCTTTAAGATTTAGTCGGCTTCTACTTGATTACTCTTAAGATTTATGGCATTTGATGTCCAATTTTGAAGACTTCAATTAAATGGATGGGTTATCGTCTCATTGGGGAAATTGTTAATCATTTCATTTCAATGCAACGTTAAATCCCTTGAATGAATGATAATAAAGGCATCAAATGGGAAGTGTAAGTGCAGTCGTCTAGATGAAAAAAGAGTACATTTACTACACTTGAAATTGATGAGAGTGGAGATTGATGAAGAGTGTTGGGTAATTAAGTGATGGATCTTGGAATTCCCTCCAAACATAGTGTTTTTATGTTGAACAAATTAAATGGCTCTTACGTATTCCTCTTTCTTGTTAGTGGGTTTCTATCTTCATTTTTTTAAATGCTTTATTTATATTTTTTCTTCGCAAGTTCAATGTCCATTTCACAATAATGCTTATAATAAATCAAAAATTATACATTCAAAATAAATTATTAAATAAATATATATTAATATCAAAAAAATATAAATTTTTAATATATATTAAAAATTTATATTTTTTTGATATTAATATTTATTTATTTAATAATTTATTTTGAATGTATAATTTTTGATTTATTATAAGCATTACTGTGAAAGGACCAAAATTATATGTTTTGAGTTAAAGATACATTTTCGGAGTTACGAAGGATCCTAAAGTAGACATAGTATTGTGTTTAATGATGACAATGAGGTCGTTCTACACTACCAACCCAAGCACCACACATTAATCACTTTCTTTATCATACCCCAAGTCCTAGCGTGTCCATATCTCTAAATGTTTTAAAATATGATTGAAAAATTAAATATTTATCATAGAGATTACAATTTTATCATCTTAATGAAGTAGATTAAGATATTGATGTAGTAGATTAGGATGATATAGAGAAGAAAAAAAGAAGGAACAATTGCTCCTTTATTTTTCTTTCTTTCTGGTAAAAGCGTGGGAATAATCATTATGAGACTATGGTCACTTGGTGCTTGCTTGTTAGATATAAAATTATATGAGTTGGGCTCCTACCATTATTTTGTTTATTAATTAGATGACATGGCCATCCAGATGCACGGTGGGAAAGCGAGAGTATAGGAGATGCTAGAATGTTCTTAGTTACATGTAATCATATTGTATCATAAAATATGTTCTCTCATAGGACAGAGCTTCATCTTGGAAATTTTATCCAGAACAATCATGTACTCAAAGTAAAGCCTCCTCTGTTTTTCAATATTTCCAACTTGCTCTTCATACCAATAATTTGATGACAAGAGTCAAATGTACTAGATTTTCTCACAAACGTCCATGTCTATGATTTTATGGGGACTTTTTTTGTTATTTTTGGTATATTAACGTGTTGTCCTGATGTGTTATAATGCTTAAAAACCTTTGATCTTTCTTAATAAATGGCTGGCCTTGATTTAACGGTATGCAAAATAATTAAAATAATGAAAAATTCAAACTTAAGCATTTCTCTGTAATTGTTAAAACCAAAAGATATATATAATTAGCAAAATATTAAGAGTAATAATTGTGATAATGGCATTGTCGTTTTGCTTTATACAACTTCTATGTGCTTTTGCTTCGTTCCTGTTTCGTTAATAGACTTAGCTCTCGCCTTAGAATCATTGTGATACTGACACATAGAGTTGCTTGAGATGAGGTGGCACAATAGAGATGAGACCACCAAGTGGAGGTGTCATTTTTTACCTGTAAATGATCTCATCATAGGGCCTTCTGTAGAACCTCAGGAATGGGAAGAAGGAATTATGAGACTTATCGATTCTCCAGTCCTTTTTGAAAAACATGGCTAGTGATTGGAGGAAAGAGGGCCATGGGGTGCGCGGTTGACTAATTTTAACCGCCTCACTTGTGGTCACATGCTGTGGCATCGGAGTCGATGGAAATATATTTTTTTGGTAGGCTTTGTGTAGCCATTGATGTTTCCACGTCGCATTCTAGCAATCGGTGGTGCAAAGGAGATGGACCTCACATTGAGCGAGGGAGATACATGTTGACCCCTAAGAAGATTTGATGGTGGGTTCTACTTTTGAAGCAGTCGGGTGGCTCAAGTAAGGTACCATGGTTTAAGTGAATCAAACTATTGCTACACAGCGAATGAAAACCTTGAAGATGAACATGAGCCATCTTTGGTTGTTGATTTAACCGATGAAGGCTCAAATCAAAGGGAAAAGACTTTTGGGTATATATCAAAATCACAGAATTCTAATGATTCTTCGAAGTCCATAGAAGATACCACCATCGTGAGCATCGATAGCTCAAAAAATGGCCAGACACCCTGTAATCATCCAAATTGCATAATTATTAAGCAGGCAAGATTTGCTTATAAGTTTGTGGGGGGCCCAGTATGGAAAATTAACTACAAAAGGTAAAGAAAGGAACAGGGTTGAGTTAACAGTAACAACCTCTTGCAGGTCGAAGAAGTCAAAGAGTTGAGTACTTTTCACAAACAGGTAAAAAACGAGACAACACACTAAAAGAGATAAGAATTAGGTAGATAATTTTGAATTTTACCTTCCATAGATAAGAGAATAGAGAAGGTGGGTTGATTACAAAAGCCTTGTAAAGCCTACACGAGCCGCCACAATTCTCAGTATTAGCAGGAGCAGATTTAGAAATCCCAAAGCAGATTTGAAAAAGCCTGAGAAGATAAGATGAATAAATTATAAAAAAATACATGTCGTGTCACACCCAAATGCATTCTTACCCAACTAAAAAGTGTTACATGACCCTAAACTTCTATGGATTATTAACAAAGTTTCGTAAGAAATGGACATACTTGAATCGCAAAGAAGAAGAAATTGTTTGTGTTTTCTTACCATGGTTGATATGACTACCTCCAGAGTAAACACCAGGAATTATGTGAATTTGTAGAAATTGAAGTGAAAGAAAAAATTTTGAAATAATAGATGATGAATTAATAAAATGTAGCAAATTGAAATAGAGATAGTCCTTCCTGCTCTATCTCTGGCTTTCTAGGTTGTTTATGAAGAATAAGAGACAAAAATATCTGGTGGAAGTTGGAGAGAGGTCGAGAGATAAAGGACTTTGCTTGAGAGAGAAGCAGAGATTAGGAGGAAGTGGAGAGGGAAAAGTAATTAATTGGTGATAACAAGAGAGACTGGATAGAGGCGTAAGAAGAGAGGTGGACGATTTATTATTGTCTCTAGTACAAGACCATTTATTAGTAAGAGTTAAGAGTTATTAATTGCTGACAAGGTCGTTTGATGATGGGAAGGCACGAGAACGACGACGATCCCTTTGACCCTTAGTATATTATTATACTTAATAAGAGAAGGTACACAAAAGACTTAAATACCTTATTAAATTACTATTATATTTAAACAATGTAATATCCTAATTCGATTATTGCACTGTGGAATGTGTTATACATGCATTTTATAGAGTATTCTCTATTTATGATATACTGGAGTATTTTAAGTATTTAAATGCATTATTGAGGTTATAACAGAGATCGTGGATAGACTAGAAATGGTTTTGGACTAAACTAAAAATTTCTCAAAAAATTTCCAAAAACTTTGAAAAGCTACGTAATTAGTCCGAACAAGTTTTAAAAGCCCTGAAATGTGCTTTGAGGATTTTGGTGACACTTTTGAATGAAATTCGAACGATTTCAATGAATAATATTTCCAAATTAATAGTGAATAAGGGTGAATAGTACTTCCACTTGAATAGTAATTTTGGGGATCCCACCCAAAAAATTAAAAAAAAACTATAATTGGTATTAGAGTTTAATGATACTTAAATGGATCGAAAATAAGTCCGATAAGATGATTTTAGAGGTTCCAAAGTTTAGGGTTAAAATGCCCTTTTTGGAAAATAATGGTATTAAGGATTTTAAACCCATTCGAATATTTTTTAAAGCATCCAATCAGTAAGTTTTGACCCTAATTTGATTATTTCATGGCCAATTTGATGATAAGACGATTGTTGACTATTTTTTAGATTTAATTCAATTAGTTAATGAATTAAATGCATTAAAGGGTAATTTGGTTATTTTGCATAAAATGGTATTAGTGGATTAGTGAGTCATAATTAATGACCGATAAGAGAATGAAATGTGTAAGGTGATAAGTCATTAGAAGTAACCAATTAAATGGTGATAAGTGGCATGGGTAAAAGAGTAAATATGAGACATTTTAGTAAAGTTGTAACTATAAGATGTTATTAAGGGCAATGGTGGAAAAATTTGTAAACAAGCAAAACATTCATCACTTGAAAGATGGGTGGACGGCCATAGATGGGAGAAAGGAAGGAAGAGAGAGAAGAAAAGGAAAGGAAAGAGAAAGGAGAAGAGAGGTTCGGCTATGGCCATGGAGAAGTGATCCAAAGCATTTTTCATGCTCTTCTACCTCTAATCAAGCATCCAATAAGGTTCCATATCCATCCAAATGAAGCGGAAAAAGAAAATGGGTAGGTAAGTTTACTAATTTCGGTGAAAATTTGGGTTTGTTATGTTATAGTTTTGATTTTGTTTTGATGGTGTAATTGTACCCTTTTGATGTAATATCAAGGTTTGATTGCATTGGAAGCAGTTAAGAGAAGAAAATTTAAGAAAAATAATATATGGAACTTCGTCGAACTTGTTCAAAGGTAAGATCTATTGCCTAATGTAACATCCCATTACCTTTGGGAGGTTAGAATAGTAAATATGAGTGATAAATGAGAGCTTAGAAATGCATTTTTC
>JANQBM010000220.1:26434248-26447595 GCA_025594535.1 Erythroxylum domingense
AATTCAATTTATCACTCACAATCTATTTTTCCAAAAATCACTTCTTCACACTTCTACCGGGATAATTGTCATGAACGCATGTACACTAAACTCACTATTCACAACTGCATGAGCATGAGGTGTGGTAATTTACTACACCTGGACCCGTTTTTTTGGTCCGACCCGTTCTCTGGAAACGGGATGTTACAAACGGTGACCGCATATGTGTCGGGGGCATGCGTTGCACGAGCTAGCATCAGTGGGCGGGTTAGGGTGCTACCGTTTGTACGCTATATGGAGTGGACGTGCAGATGACGCGTCGGCTGACGTCATCCGTACAGAATTTCTACAGTATTTAAAAAAACACAAAAATTCTAGATTTCCTGTAAAAACGTCCTAAGGTGTTTTGGGTCAATTTTCGAGTCTGGAAAATTTATAAAGTGATTTTTTTCCAATTTTCTAGATTTATTACATTTGTAATAAATTAAAGAGTTTAACTCCAAACAAGGAATTAAGGCGTTCTAAATCCAATTTCGAGTGAATTTTCATACTTTGGATATCACACGAGGGAGATAATTCAAGTTTTCGTGTCTCGGGTCTCATGTTGATAGTTACTCGAAAAAGGTTTTAAAACATTCTGAAGTCATTTTTGAGTGAATTTTTGTGCAACGAACTTGCCATAAGGGAGATATATGAGGTTCTAGTGTTTCGGGTGGTCGATATAGTGTCTGGTGACCCACAATTGTCGCTTTAAAGAGATGTTTTCTTTGCGAAAGTCTTAAATGAAATTTTCAGAGAATGTCTTCAGCACTGATGAGACTGTGCATTTGAGTTTTTGCATTTATTGATGTTACATTGACACATAACATATGCCCATAAAGAATGTGAGGATAACATAAAGATGTATCCCTTGTGTTTGTGGACTTTTTGAGTGCTGATGAGGATGTAGTCATTACAGTGGCCTTTCGGGTTAGTATATTGAATTGTTTTGATTACACATTAAGGGATGTCTCTGGTCTTATGTTTGGTTATTCTGCCTACAGGTGTTGGCCTTACATGAGATTTTAAGATGTGCATAAAGGCATTGGATAAAGGAAAGTCATTAATTGAATGATCTATTCGTCCACAGGTAGTAGTGTCATGAGAGTTGTTGGTTTGTACTCTAATCGCTTTTATGTAGAGATCTAGTTGCATATATTATGTATTTAGCCCACAGATTTTTTATAATATGTGTGATTGGATTTTCAGAAAAGATATTGTTTAATGGCTTTGAGTATCGCTATTGTCCTACATTTGTTTTGATTTAAACATTGTTATTTTATAGTCACCTTTTCTGTTAACAAAATCAGTGTCAACATTGAAACCCTGATCGATTTCAATACGAAGAAGTGGATAGAGGATGTATTGAATGCTATTGAGATAGGTGAGGTTGATATGGCCATACGGACGAATAGGTCATCTCCATCTACGTCCATGAGCTCTTGAACTCTTCAAGTAGCCTATGCAGCTTGGGATCGGTCTAACAAATTATGTCTTCTGACCATTAAGAGATCCATATTTGATCATCTGCTTAGTGGACTTTCAGACACAGACATAGCGAAGAAATTTCTTGGTAATGTCTCCAAAAGGTACATGGTCTGACCTAATGTTGAGATAAGTGCTTTGATGAAAGAATTATCCTCCATGAGGTATATGGGAGAAAGGGGAGTGATGGAGTACATACAAAAAATGATTCATCTTCGCAGTATACTGAAGATCCTAAACATTCCTCTTCCTGATGTCTTCATAGTTCACCAGACTCTAAATACACTCCCTCCAAAGTTTAGTAATTTGGTGATGACATATTATTAGCTGGATGAAAAATGAGACTTTAATACTTTGATTACCCATTGCGTTGCTGAGGAGGAGAAACTCAAGCTTACTACTCCTACGACCTTTGAAGCAATTAAAGGGAAGGCAAAGATAAAGCCCTATAAGATTAAAGGTAGAAAGTCAAAATCCTCTCCATATACTGATGCTAGTCAATCCAGTGCTAGTAAATGCCGTATGACATAAAGAAACTAGCAATATGAGGTCTAAAAGGAAAGACTGAGACCATCAGATAACTTATTGGCTTATCAGTTTATGAATCTAATTTGTGACAGTCTTATTAAGTACTTGGTGGCTATAAAGTGGAGCATCTGATTAAGGTGTTTCCACAATGCAGAGGTTCATATCCGAGATAAAGCCAAATAAAAGGAGGGAGGAATTGATGGTTCACAACAATGAAGAAGTGGAAGTTATATCTATAGGGGATGTATGTACTAAACCTTGTTGCAAGGTTAATTTTGGTTTTTATATTACACATTTTATATATGATATTTGTATCAATTTAACACATAGAAGGTTAATGTTTTGTATTTAATGCTTCTATTGTACAATTTTTGTTTAATGCAAAATATAATGGTACAACTTTCTTATCATATGGTTTGTATAGAATGTGTCTTACCCCGAATTAGATATATGCTTCTTCATATCTTGCTAAACAAGTCATGAAATGAAGGAGCCTGATAAATGAAAAGTCATACATGGTGTGACATGAAAGTTTAAGCCACATTTCTAGAGCTAGGGTTGAGAGATTTATTAATGAAAGCATTTCTCAATTCTAGATTATGATGATCTACAAGCATGTGCTAACTGTTGCAGGGGTAAGTTGACTGAAATAAGGATATAGAGGGCAACTTGCGCTTCTAGCTTATTGGGTTTGATACATACGAATATCAGTAGACCTTACACAGTTGCATTGTGCATTTCTAAATGTGTTATGACATTTGTTAATGATTATTCCCATTACAGTTACGTGTTCTTACTTAAGGATTGAAGATTGAGAACCAATTGGAAAAATCCATCCAAAGTGTCCGATCTGACTGTGGAGGTGAATATCATAGCAAATATGGTGTTTCAGGACTTGAAAAGGTCTGTTTGCCAGGTATATAAAATCAGTTGGAATATTGACTTAATTCACTATGCAAAGTAGTCTTGAGCAAAATGGTGTATTTCTAAAAGGCATTACTGCACCTTAAGGGACTTGAAGAAGTCGATGCAAAATATGACTAATCTACCTGATTATCTAAAAGTGCGAAAACCCAGCCTTACACACATTCGTATATGGGGCTGCCTTACTAGGGTAATATAATCCTTATAAAGAAAAATTGTATGCTTGTTACGCTCATTGCTATTTAGTAAGATATCTCGACCATTTTAAGGCTACAAATTTACTGTAGAAAAGGAAGGACCAGAATAGTGAAATCACAAACAACTAAGTTTCTAGGATATGATGTCTACGATGATGGTGGGCCCGTTGACCCTTCAAATAATAGCAGGGTGGATACTGTAGTTATTATGTACATGCTACTCATACAGTTAGATCCGGTAGATTTAGGTCTTTGTATCGTGCTTATATAGGAACAAGAACCTATACTTGTACATACAGCGGTTCTTGGGAATATAAGATCTAATGTAGTTATGTAAATCCACTAGAGTGAGACGACCTGCTATTCCATCTGATTATATAGTCTACTAGGTGAATAAGACTATGATATTAAACGTGTTATGAATCTAGTTACTTATACAGAAGTTGTTTTTAGACCCAATGTGGATTTATGATGGGATGCAATGACTGATGAGATGCAAGCAATGAAGTATAGTAAAGTCTGGGAGTTAGTTGGTTTACAGTGGAACTGCAAACCTGTCAGTAGTAAATGAAGTTTTAAGACCTAAAATATTTCGGGATAAAGTTTAGAGGTTTATAGGCTCACTCACTTGCTTGATGGTTCACTCAGGAAGAAAGGTTAACTTTAACGTTACTTTTTCTCCTGTATCCTCGAAGGATACATTTTGAATGATTATTGGAATTGTAGCTCATGATGATATACAGTTACATTAGATGGTTGTCAAAACTGCTTTCCTGAATAAATCCCTTTATGAAGAGTTCTATATGGTACAATCTAAAGGATTTTAGGATCCAGATGGAACTGATATGGTTTATATGTTAAGCAGATCAATATATGATTTACATTAAAACTTCCAAAAGTGATACCTTACAGTTGGTGAGGTTATGACCTCTTTCAGCTTCATGAAAAATAAAGTTAAAAAGATGCTTGTACTATGAGGTCAGGGGGAGCGAAGTTATCTTCCTATGACTATATATGGATGATATATTACTCACATCAAATTTCTTAACCATGTTGTATAAGGTTAAGCAACTTTTGGTGAAGAACTTTGACATGAAGGACGTTGACATAACATCTTCTGTCCTATGTATTCAGATTCACCAGGACAAATCTCAATACTCATCAGACCTCTCAAAGAGCACGTATATTGAATATATGTTACAAAGGTTTAATACGGTTAATTGTAAACATGTCGTGACACCTATCTTTCGTAGTGAGAGATAATCTTTGATACAATATCTAAAGAATAAAGTAAAGATAGAGGTTATAAGGAATGTTTCGTATTCTAGTACAGTTGATAGCCTGATGTATGCTCAGCTATATACTAGGCAGGACATTGCATTTACTGTTAGACTGTTTGGTCAATATCTAATTAACCCAGGTGTTAAGATACTTAAAGGGAATCAAGGATTCTATGTTGACATATAGAAAAGTCAACATACTAAACATCGTAGGGAATTCATATTCAAATTAAGCTATATGTTCGAATGATAGAAAGTTCACTTAAGGTTACGGTTTAAGTTTGCATGTGGTACAATGTCGTGGAAGAGTATTATATGGACACGGGTGAATTCCTCGACCATGTATGCAGAGTGTATGCTTAAGGGCTACTTCACAGATGACTTAGCTTAGAAACTTAATTTCTGAATTGTCTATGGTTGATTCAGTGGCTAGACCCATTCGGTTGTATTGTGATAATCTTGCTACTATATTGTTTAGTAACAACATTGAATATCATAGGGTCTTAGCATTTCAAGGTGAAATATTTGGCTATAAAAAAGTTGAAACGAAAAGGTGATATTAAGTTTAGGAGCATTTAAAGACTAAGGAAAAGTCAGTCGATCCTTTAACTAAAAGACTTCACCCACTTGTATTTGAAATACAAGTATATAGTATGGATGTTTTAAAGTCATTAGACACTGTTAGTTAGAGGATCGTTATGTTTGCTCCATGTAAATTTGTACATTTGATGTATTATGACAGTATGATGGTTCATCAATAAAGATGATCATCGTTTATCCTCAGTAATACGTGTTGTCATAATACATATGAAAGCTTAAGATTTGTGTTAATCTTAAGCATTTAAAGGTCATTAGGCATATATATAGATTGACCTTGAGCCTATGTCATTTAGACATATACAGTTTTATACGGATATCTATAAAGTTTTACATGACATAGGGGAATATAAGTTTTTAATCGCATAAAGGTTCTCTAATAGAATCTAGCATTCGATTGGAGAACATAAAGGTTTTTTCTAATGTAGTTTAGCATTTGGTGAGAGGAAACAAGTTTTCCCTAATGATGTTTAGTATTCGGTGAGAGAAAACAGGATTTCTCTGATGCAGTTTAGCATATGCGATTTATCATACAATTGGAGAAATCAAGACCTACAAACGACGATAATATAATTTAGATCACACATATATCATCTTAGTTTGTCACACTCCATTTTCCCATTCATACTAGTGAGGTATTAGATATGCGTGATTGTATTAGATATGTGTCGCACATAACACATACATTTTATACTTTTCAGTAATCGAAAGCCTTCAAGACAGAATGATGGACTTTCATTACCTTTGGATCAAATGTTTTGTTTTTTAAACTTAGTATATAACCATTTGTTAATCTACATGTTTCATTCCAACTTTGACATCAACATTTCAATTACCTTTTTATATTAATTTAGCAGAGTTCCATCATCTAAAAATATTGCTTGTTTAAATTCACCTTCTGTTCATTGTGACTTATGCTTATATAATAAAGTTCACAAACTTGCTTTTGGTTTTTTTCATTTGTTAATTGATCATGAGATATGAATAAATTAAAACCTTTTAAAAGGATTCTCATTAATGGGCCAAAGAGCCTAATGGGTACTCTTAAACAACAAAAGAACTTTGTGTTTTCCATATAGGAGGGACCAAAAAACAAAACAACAAATTTCCCCCTCCCGACTATATGGAGGTAATCGCCATTCCAACAATCAAATGACAAACTTCGAACTTACACTTTGGTAATGGTTTTTTCACGATGTTAGGAACAGTATCATTAGTGTGAATTTTCTGTAGCTCAAGGAACTTAGTATTAAGAACATCTCTTATCCAGTGATACCTTACCTTGACATTTTTCAACTTAGTAAGAAATGTTGAAATCTTAACAAGATGTATTGCGCTTTGACTATCATAATGAAAAACATACCTCTTTTGTGTAAATTCAAGCTAACAAACAAAACGCTTCATCCAAATAAACTCTTTACATGCCTCTGTTGCTGCAATAAACTCAACTTAAATTGCATGGAAAAAGGTGTACTTATTGGCTTAGCTTTGTCCATATTAAATCTCTTAAGCTCTTTCTTGATGTATTCTCTTGTAGTAGCCACAACCTCTTATCTTTTCTATTCTGAATGATCCTCATACTTAGTGTTTGCTTTGCTAGCCCGAAATCTTTCATTATGGAAACCTTGAGCTCTTACTTCAATCTAGCAATTCTTAATTTGTTTTAACCGATAATGGGAATGTCATTAATATATAACAATCAAATTATAAAGCCATAGTAATTTAAAGAAGTCTTTTTGTAGCCTTTTTCCCTTCGTAAAAGAATCAAAATTTTGGTGTCATTGTTGAGGGGCCTGCTTTAGGCCATAAAAGCTCTTCTTTAATTTGCAAGCATAATCTTATTTGCCTTTTTACCTTGAAGCCTTTCAGTTGCTCCATGTAAATGTCTTCTTTGAGGTTACCATGAGGATAATCTGTCTTCACATCTAATTGCTTAATCTCTATATCAAGACTAGTTGATATACCCAAAACAACTCTAATAGAAGACATTTTGACAACCAGTGCAAAAACCTCTTCAAAATCTACTCCTTTCTTTTAATTAAAACCTTTAACAACAATTTTATCTTTATACCGAGCTCATTTAGCAATCTTATCTTGCTTTAACTTTCCTATTTAGTGTTTCTTTAAAGTTTTCTTCCCCTTAGGTAGCCTCACAAGGTCAAATGTATGATTGTCATATAAGGACTTCATTTTATCTATAATGATGATTTTCTGGTCTTCAACAAATATCACTTCTTTGCTTTGAACCAATTTCTTCTCAACTGAATCATATAACTTATAGCCAAACTCATCTTGGTCATAGCCCATAAAGATGCATTAGCGTAAGTTAGGATCTAACCTTGATATTTCATCTTTTAGCACATGTATATATGCCCTGCACCCAAACACACTCAAGTCATCATAAAAAACTCCCTTACCAAACCAAACTTTGTTTGTGCCATCACCCAGGATTAATAACATACGTTATTATATAAAACACTTTAACCTAGAAATTTCTTAGCAACTTTGCTTTTGAAAGTAAATAAAGAACTCTCTCAATCAAAGTCCTACTCATCCGTTCAATAACACCATTCAACTAAGGGATCTTTTTTGGTGTTCTATAATGTCTAATACCTTGTGACTTGCAAGAATCATCAAGTGATTCAATATGTTCTCCTTTGTCATTATAATGAAGGCATTTCAAATTTCTCCCATATTGCCCTTCATCCAAAACCTAAAATTACTTAAAAAATATCAAGGTCCTGATCTTTGAATTTCAAAGCATACACCCACAGCTTTCAAGAATAATAATTAATAAAAGTTACAAAGTAACGTGTACCACCAAGAGAATTTACCTTTAGTAGACCATAGACATTAGAATGAACTAAGTCGAGCAAACTTGATTTTTTTGATAGAGGACTTTTCGAGCATTGTACTCTTCACTCTCGAAAATAAATTCTTTTTTATTAAACGATTCAACCCCTTGTTATTCATATGAATTAAATATTTATTCCAAGATTTTACTAGGTGCTCTGCAATATGAACTTCATCCTTTGTAATTGAAGCTTGCATAATGTAAAGGCTTGAGTGCTTCTTCCCACAAGCAAGCCTTTAGTAAGGTTCTATAATCCTGTTTTAAAAGTATTGCAAAAGCCTTCATCATTAAGCTTATCAATAGAGATTAAGTTCAGGTGAATGTCAGGTATATGCATAACATTCCTAAGTAACAACCTTGCTCTAGTATCAGTTACTAAGTAAATATCTCCTATCCTATATGACCCTTAAGAAGCCATCGTTATCCATCTTCAATACCCCAAAATCACCGTTCATATAAAATGTGAAGCAATCCTTCCTCAATTGACCTCATGACTAATAAAGTTACTAAATTCTCATAGTAAACACTGATGAGAGTAGTAATATGATCATCATTATCTTGATCTTCCTTTTTTGCTTCTCATCTTGCTTATTGTTGCTAACTTTATTATCTCTCTTTCGCTTGTAGCAAAACTTATGGATGTCACCCTTTTATCACAGTAATGAAAGTACATATTTTTCTATCTTCCTTTGGACTTGTTGCGTACTTTGCCTACCATTATGACCTTTGCCTTTTCTTTTCTCCTTATTTTTAGTACTAATGCATTTTCAGGTTATGTTGACAAGATAGTAGACTTCCTTCTCATCTCCTCATTTAATAGATCTGTTTTAGCAAAATCAAGAGTCATTTTGCCATTAGAAGCATAATTGCCAAAAGTCATTATGAAAGTGTCTCATGTATCTAAATCTGGGTGAGTACCAAGCAACCAATGTCCCTGAATTTCATCATCAGACTTGACCTCCATAGCAAACAACTGTTATAAAACACTCTCAAATCATTCAAGTGATCAGATATAGGAGCACAATCTTTGTATTTCAAGTCCATCAGCTTCTTGATTAGATACAACTTATTATTCCCAATCTTAACTAGCATACAAAGATTCAAATTTATCCCACAAAGTTTTTCCATTAGTCTAATTGTTAATATGGTTGAGAATATTATCATTTACCCATTGACAAATATATGCATAAACCTACTGGTGCTCAAAAATTCACTAATCATCATTTTTGTCAGCAGGCTTTTTCTTGCTAACACCGATAAGTGCCAACTCTTGACATATAGCAAGTCTTTCATCTTCCATTTCCAATGGTGATAGTTAGTACCATTCAAACTAACCATCTTACTTATGTTGACGCTTGTATCTATGGTTCAAACAAATCAACATATAAACCATAGCTCTAATACCAATTGTTGAGAAAAAAAAGGCTATTTAGCTAATACAATTGTTAGTAAGTCACAAACTTCTTCAACCCAAATGTTCTCATGAAACTAATTTCTTATACTAAAATCAAGACAACCAATATAAATCTCAATGGGCAGAAAAATAGATAAAAATAATCAAACAACCATAAGAGCAAAGACATACAAATTTTTATGTGAAAAACCTCCTCAATGTGAAGAGGAAAAATACTGGATACTAAGTTCACCAAATTGCTCTACTATAATCAATAATGGTTATAAAATACCAAATTCTAACAATTTGAGTACAAAACCCACATCGTAAGAATCAATCAACAAAACAAAGAAGAAGAAGATGGGTGAAAACATTAACAAAAAATAGGAGTTCAGTGTAGTAATAATTTCTAGCAAACTAGAATAATAAACAAGACCTCCACTATTCAAATATAATGTTTGGGGGATCGGACCACATTTAATCCTCAATTGATTAAGTTGATAGAAAATTTGTAGTTGAAATAGCCCAAAATTGGTTATATAATTAGTTTTTTTCCAAATAATTTTATTTTAATTTAATATATTAAAAATGATGGTGTTGACTTCTTTTGCTTTTTCTAAATTCTTGTAAAAATATTCAAAGAAATATTAAGATATAAATAGCTAATACTTATGCTCTTATAAATTTTTTTAAATCATACCCTCATAAGTCATTTTACACAAAAACTAATACTCAATAGCTAATTTTATCAAATATCTTTAAATAAATAGTTGATGTTATCCGCTGGTTAAATCAGATATATTAATCCACTGCTAGTTAACTGTTGATAGAATTAACTAATAGCTAATGTAATCCGCTGAATGTCAAACGAAGTCTTATTTTCATTTGAATATTTTAATAAAATGTTTAATTTTTAAAATTAAAATTAAATCTTTTATCCTAATTTTTTTTGTTTCCCCGAGTATCTTCCCGTCGCTATGTCGTTTCATATTCAACGGGTCGGGCCTCGATTTTGAGCCACGTCGACGTGATTCGACTTTTCCTCTTCGAATGTACAATACAATCGGTTTCGTCTACAATACACAGAAGAAAACAACAAACGATAGTGTAATGGGAATTGAATTGCAGTGCCAACAATTGTAATTTCATCTTCTTCACCGTGCACTGAAACCTCCAAACCATAACCTTGACCGTTATCGGCGATCGTCCGTCCACTTGCAATCCGTACCCGAGTCACTCTTATTTGCAGATTCTGTCGCTAACTGGTATCACTTGCTTATCTGTTTTGTTATCAGAAAAAAATGAAAATTGAATCAAGTTAGAAACTTTTAATTTTATTTTTCCAATATTTTTGTTGGGTATCATTGAGATATAATTGTTTGATATTTTCTTTATTTTCTTAGTAATCAAAAGGAGATCCTTACTCTATAATTTTAAAAGCCTTCTAATTATTTTGTTTGTTGTTTGTTATCAGTCTTGTTGATGGTGTTTCTGGATTGTTTGGTGATATTACTCTTTTCTTAGGGATTGCCTTTGACAGGGAAAGCAGCAATCTTAAATTTCATGGAGGATCAAGGAAGTGAAATTGTGGCGCAGTATGTTAAGTGGAAAACCGAAGTTTCGAGGGCATTTCAGTACTATCTTGATAGATGGAGTCCTCATCAGTTGGAGAGGTGGGTTGGGACCTTGGTGGTGGCCATGTTCTACGTTTTAAGAGTTTACTATATTCAAGGGTTTTACGTTATTTCGTATGGGTTAGGGATCTATGTCTTGAATCTGTTGATTGGTTTTCTTTCGCCCAAAGTTGATCCTGAGCTAGAAGCTCTTGATGGGGCTTCTCTGCCAACTAAAGGTTCTGATGAGTTCAAGCCTTTCATTCGCCGTTTACCTGAGTTTAAGTTCTGGTAAGCTGTTTGTTTATTAATTTTACCGTCACAATCATTTTTTTAATGTGGAATCAGTTTTCATGGAAGTTAATCTCAAGTACTTGTATACGCTGTTGGTGCCCTTTTGGTTGGAAGAGAAGACATTTTGCAATTTTCTGTTGTTAGTTCGAGCAATCTAACTTCTATATGCAAAGGGTTTTTACTTCTTAGCTTGTTTTGAGGCTCTGGCCTCTGAAGAAGAAAAAGAAGATTTGACTTACCACACTCTTCTTGAAGTGCGGTGGATCTAGCTTGATTTGGTCATGAGGTTATCATTTTGCCTTCATTGCTTTGGTCTTTAATGTTCGAGCCTCACTAATAGTATTGGCCTATTGGGTTACTTGTAGTTTTTGTGTAAAAAAGGAAATGGATTTTATGTAAATTTGCTCAATCACGATCAAATTAAAAATTTTTTCTTGGCTTGGTCAAATTAAAAATTAGCTTTAGCTTTGGTTCTGCCACAAAGCCTTTTCAGTTACCTCTTTGTTTGTAATATTTCCTGCAGTAGGTAGTTTCTAAATGTGCTGATATTGAAATTTTGCTTGGTGGTGGTTTCAGGTATGCTATTACAAAGGCCTTTGTTGTGGCTTTTGTCTTGACCTTCTTTTCTGTGTTGGATGTGCCAGTTTTCTGGCCAATCCTGTTGTGCTACTGGATTGTCCTGTTCTTCCTTACAATGAAACGCCAAGTACTCCATATGATCAAGTACAAATATGTCCCTTTAGATATCGGGAAGCAGGTAATGAATTCCCAAAAGTCCCAATCACGATGCAATATTCAATGAATGTTGTTTTGAGTTTCCTTTCCTGTTCTTTCTTTTCTGGATAGTGCTTTTGTGTATGTTATTGTTGCTCCAGTAGTTTGACATTGTGTCTGCTTCGTATGACAGAGGTACACTGGAAACAAGTCATTAAGTGGCGGTATAGCTAGGGACTAAAAGCCACCGAAGCAGTGTAACTGATGAATTAACCATAGCTACATTTGATTAGTACGAAAAACAAGTTCTTCATGTCTTGTTAACATGTTGAACATGTGAACCAAAAACTTCGTTTACACTCTCATGTAAAGCACGGCGAGATCTTTCGAAAACTTTGTATATGGAATCATTGCCATAATTTTGATTTTGGTTAGAGATGATGGTCCATTTTCTTTGACAGTTTAGATGCCATCGGTTTCCAGCCCAAATTATTAATGATAATTTGTTATGTGGACCATTTGCATGTACGAAAGCTGTAGAAGATAAACTTAGTGCCCGAAAAATTAAACCTAGAAACCTGCTTTGACGTCCGACCACCTGCAAGTGTAAGGGAATTCCGTTGACTAGAAGGAGATGAAAGAAAACACGCTCTTTATTGAATCAACCGCTTGTTTACCTATGATAATTAGAAAGTTTAATCTATGAAATTCGAAACTATATATATATATGATAACTATTCAAATTCAATTTTAAAATAATTAAATTATGAATCTTATTTTAAACTATATCTAGTTATGAAAATAGAACTTGTTTCTGTAACTAAAACTTGTGATCTTACAGTTACAAAGGAATAATCTTATCAGTTGCCTCCTAGACTTTACCTAATCACTATAACAAAAATTATAAAAATAATTTCATTAATCTATAATCCTTTTGACATATCTTAACAATTGTTTTACTATTTTGAAATGCTTTTTGTAATGTTGATGACCCACTCACAACAATTTCATCACTTCTCATTGTATCATTTTTTAACACAGTTTTTTCTTTTAATTCATTGGAGTACTCCATCCTTTTACGCCAAAATCTAATTGTGCTAAAAGAGTACATATTCTCGCCTCTCTTTTTTTGGATTCATATTACTTGTTCTCGTTATTCTATTTTTACTCTATTCTATGAGCATCCTTCTATCTATTTTTTTTAGGTTCTATTTATTAAATGGATGGATGCTCATAGAATATGGTAGAAACAGGATACAGAAATAGGTGATTTGTTCCCTTATTCTTCCTTGAACATGTCTTGTTCTTCTGCATCCTTTTTTACTAATAGGACTTTGCACCCTAAACTTTGATTGATGTTCGTTAGATATACAACAAAGGCAAGGGGAGAATTGCAGTCAAAACTCCTAAGGTACTAAATCACAATTGATTTACGAACATCAATTGTGAT
>JANQBM010000220.1:26647263-26658422 GCA_025594535.1 Erythroxylum domingense
TTAATTAACTTGTATTAAACTAGTTATTTCTAATTATTAAGTGTTCTGCAATGAAAACGAGGAAGAATACGAAAAGCACAAGTGTTTGTCTAGTCCGTGATTTAAGAGGACCATAAGGCTCCGTTTGGTTGAGAGGTTGAGGATGGAAGGGGATAGAACGTAACATGCTTCTATCTTTTGGTTGAAGATTTCATAATAGAATGGGATGGAATGAGATGGAAACAGAGGGTTTCATATTACGTTCCATTCCATCCTAAACAATGAAAATAAGAAACCTTCGATTCGGAAAGTTTAGAATGGAACGTAAACTAATAAATGTATATTACCTAATATACCCTCAATAATTTTTTGTAATACCAACATAATATTATATTAAATAGAATTAATATATTAAATAAAATAAAATAAATTAAATTAAATAATTAATAATAATATTTTTATATAATTAATTATAAATCATATATAATTAATTATAAAATAAAAAATTAATAAAATTTTTATTAATAAAAATAGAAAATATGTAAAAAATTATTTTTTTAATTGTTTATATATATTTCTTTATAAATAAAGATATAAATAAATTATTTATATATATAAATGACATAGAATAACATAAAATAAAATTTAATAAAATAAAATTTATTAAATAATTAATAAAAAATTGTATATAATTAATAAAAAATTAATAAAATTAATAAAATTTTTATTAATGAAAATAAAAATATATAAAAATTATTCTTTAATTATTTGTATATATCTCTATATAAATAAATTATTTTTAAATATAAATCATATAGAATAAAATATAATATGATATAATATAATATAATTTATTAAATAATTAATAATAATTTTTTATATAATTAATAATAAAATAATAAACTTTCTGCAATAAGTATTTTAATATAAGGAATATAATAATCATTGATTATACATTACATTCCATTCCATTCATCGTCCAAATAACATTTCATTACATTACATTATGAACTCTTCCATTCCTCCCAAACAACGTATCACTATATTACATTCTATTCTATTATAAACCGTTCCCTTCCGGTCTATTCGGTTCCTTTTTATTCCATTAATTAGCATCTAACTAAACAAGTCTCTAAATAATGATCGTGATTTTGAATGTTCGTGGTTTTATGAGGCGTTAGTTACACTGCATTAAATAATTTTTATTAGTTTTTAATCAATGATTTTCAAGTGACTTATCTGCAATACAATACACATTCTAAAAATAACAATCCTTTTATTTGGAAGAGAAAAGGGGTGTCGGTATATATTTTGAAGAAAATGGTAATAATATCTTAACCATAGGGCTTTCAGAACCAAAAAGGTATATGCGTACATAAAGGTAGATACATCTCTGTAAGAGCGATTTATTTCCGATGTAACGATACAAACCGGCTAGGCATAGAACTTGCATAAAAAGAATATATAATCATCAAGCGGGCTCAACTAATATTCATCCGTAGGCGTTCACAAACAATGGAGACAAGTCTTGTGGTATCCTAAACTAGAGCTAGAACAGAGCTTTCTTTGCCCCATCTAACACCAAAAAGCTCTAACAAAACTGATGGAAAAGGAAAATCGAAGAGTTATGTATTAACGATTTCATAAGTGGGGGAGGGTTGTCGATTCGATTTTGTTTTAACACGATGTGAACCATATGACAACAATTCCATTCTCGGTAACTGTTCAATTTCAAGTCTTTTTTTTTAACTTGTCTGATACGACTAACGTATCACGTAGCTTCATTATATAAATGCGTCACATGATGAGTACTGTATTCGATCATTTGGACTTGCAATCATAAAGAACTATTCATTCTTTAAAACCATTTATAGAATCAAGACGTTACAAGTTCTTCCTAGAATTAACATTTGCAAATGGTTTAAGAACTAATTATAAAATGGAAATAGAAAAATATATATATGTATATATATAAAAAGGAACCCCAAGAAAAAAACAAATTATGCAGTCCCACCTGCAGAGGACCCTGCAGTTTCTGCTTATATACAGGTCAACTTGACAGTCAAATGAACACAGCTAAGCTATGCGACAAAAACTATTCCCATGGTCTGAAACGTCATAGTCATCAGAATCAGAAAATGATCCTGATCAAACATTGGTGTTATTGGACAATCAGTTGATTATCCTTTGGTTGTGAAACCCATGAGATCAAATATCAGAAGCAATGGTCTCAGGCTTATCAGGTAAAACTTCAGTTCTGATCAATATAAATGAAAATGTAATATAATAATCAGAAGCGTACAGATTCGCAGGCCAAAGAGTATATCATACTACATAGACTCATTGACGGTGCAGGTGAGATGATCAGCCGATGTCTTATCTTTTCAGTTGGTATAATATTGGTTAAGTAAACCGAGAGAAAGTGACCCAAGAGAGAGATTTTTATAAGAAACCAAAAATAAAGTTAATGAAATCTAAAGTAAAAGCAAACTAATAACATAGAATTATCCAGTTTTCACTCGGTCTATGTAAGACTGGAGATGGGAAAAGAAGGAAAATAAAAGAAAAGGACCAAACCAAACTGAAAAGAGAAAAGAATTTGACGAGACTGGACAATAACCATCGCCATCACCAACATCTTCAACATCATCATCGTTCTATACGTTGCAGTCACCGCATTCATCATTTTGACCGTTCTCTTCTTTCTTTTTTCTTTTGCTGCTTTGTTTGAAATTTTATTTTATATCGTAAAGTCGTGGACAAGGCTAGGCCTGTCCGTCACGTTAAGCCTCCAAGAGAGGAAAGAAATTCCTGCATCAGAATCTCGATCACTGTCCTCTATGAACCTGAATTCATTTGCTGGAGGGAAGCATGGCATTTTCTGGGTCTGAACCCATGAATTGTTCTGATAAGCATAGTGAGGATCAATTGCTTCTGATGGTGTTCCATTAGTATTTGCATTTGCAGCTGCGGCTCTTCTCTCTTCCTTCTTGAACCGAATTCCGCATGCATTGCAAAGTGACTGCAAGCAAAAGAATCACATCACACATTTGCTCAATAGATGCGTACCACTAATTTTCTTACAAACTAACACTTACAAAATAGATAAACAAGAAAAGACGAAGTCATCACAAGAGTACAAGTTCACATTTATCATATGCTTGTACCAACCAAGATATGAAACTTTGATAATAACAGCTTCATCCATGCCTGTCGGCGTACATATAAATTACCTTAGGACCTCTTGGTCCGTTTCTCCAGAGAGGAGTAGAAGTGGTGTCGCAGTTGGCACAGCGGCGAGCAAGTAGAGGATCATTATTGGCAAGGTTGTTATTGCCTGTACAAATGTTTGCACGACTGGTTTTGTGGGCTTGAGATGTATAAGGTGTGTTATTGGTCTGCAATATATCCCAGCAAAGGTTGGACATGCAAGAATTAGGACGGCATTCATGCCGGATTCTTTTCTCGTCATCTTCGGTTAGACGTGTCGACGGGGTTCCTAACGAAAGAGTGCAATCAACAGAAGTTGAAGAAGAGGACGTGAAAGTGTACATATCTGTTTCTTGGCAAGATTTATGGTGGTTCGGCATAGAAAATAGCATAGAGAAAGAGTTGCTTTGGTTATGGAACAGACCGCATGAACACGGACCCACCGTGTTCCCCTGAGAGCTACTGCACCTGTGCATCATCGATTTCTCAATTCCTGTACTCAGATTCAGTAAACGGTTCTCTTTGATACCACCAGAGAACAAACGGTCGCTTCCAGTAGAAATGAATCAGAGAGATGTGAAGAAGGAAAGGTGGAGAAGGTGAGTTTATAGCTAAAGGGTTGTTACAGAGAGTACGAACCAAATAGTAAAAGCCCAGAACGGTTGCAATAATATAGTATTTGAATACAAGAGGAACTTAGAGAAGAGAGCGGACGGGTAGGAGATAGAAAGGCAGAAAGAGGAGGGTGAAGAGAAGTGTTGTCTGGTAGCTTTATAATCTAATAAAATGGCGAAATACCAGTCAGCACCTGCGGTAAACGTTGTCGTGAAATGCGAATAGAGAGACGGACATAATACGTATATAGTAGTAAAAGGGAGAGTTATAAAGACACTCGGACAGAAATGGACCCAATTTGCATGTTGGAGAGATCAGAGAGGACGGAGGGGGGGGAAAAAAAACACCTACACAATACTCTTCAGGATGAGAAAGATAATAAAATTGAGTCAGATTAGTCAGATGGAGTCAGTCAGCGTTTATTGACAGTAGGGGAGGGCCGAGGGGGTATGCGAAAGTGTGATGTTTGTAGTTACTGTTTGTAACTCGTAGTTGGTTTGTGATTCAAGTTCATCTGGCTTCACAACATCCCAATTTATAGTATTCCAAAGGAGAGCATGAAACAAAGATAGAATGAGAACTTTTATGGACTTGCTACATCTTGCTAATTTCATTTTATTAATTTCATTCCATGCAATTTAACAACAAAAAGACATCCTTATTATTATGATTCCCAACCCAAATACAAAGTGGAGTGGATTTACATTTCTTAACGAGATTTGGTTAAACAAAATTATTAATTTAAAGCGACTTGATTAAAACCTTATGATGATGGCACTGTGGTTGCTGGGTGCTCCTAACAATGCGAGGGAGTGATGTGAGGGGTTCAGACTACAGATGGGTTGGTCATTGGGTAGTCAAAAGAGCCCACGTGACTGGAGGGAACAGTCTTCCATGGATCTGCCTTCTCCGATCACGAGGACACCCTATTGCTATAGTACTTTCTCTCTTTCTCTCTCAAATTTTTTATTAAAAAAAACCCTAAATACCATCAAAACAAACCTCTGTCCGTATCCCTATCTCTGCCTTTGTCTGTCACTGCCACCCTCCCAAGGAAAATGGAATAAATTCTCACTCTCCTCGTCATCTCCGTATCTTCACGCTCCACTTCAAAAACACTTGTTTTAACTACTAAATTCTCATGCCGCACTAAACTCTTTTGTAGCATAAGAAACAACTAGGGTTTTGGAATCATGTAATTAATAATAGTTGCAACGTGTGAGTCAAACTCCTTGAAGAGATTGGGTGACATAGTTAGTCCATAGGTTCTCTTAATCAATACATCGTAGAACAAAAGACCGTAGTCTCATAACATGTCATGATCTGCACTTGCGTAAGTTGTTATAGGCCATCCAATCGGTCAATCCCATAATCCATTAGGTTGTCTGATGAGCGTGACTCGATCCCCAGTAGTTACAGCCAAGCAACAACCAGTTTCAAGCTTCTCCTTTTTTATTTTTACCAAAATTCAACCAGTACTATATGTTCAGTTGAATCACGTGAACCCCTAAAAAGAACTCAAATTTCATCATTATAATCACTCCCATGCAATTGTTCGTATCCAAAAATTACTCATCCAAACCCCTCAAACGAATATAAAATCTTTGGTAGATAAAAACGACTTGTCGTAGTTGTGGGAAGATCCGGATATTTTTGGCAATAGAGAAAGATAGATAAAGGGTATCCACAAATTAGATACTCTGCAATCATCAAACCAACTAACAAAAATTCTTCTTCTTCTTTGGTTTAGTACAAGAAAGAGAAAGGATCTTGATCGAGTCAAATATGGAAACTCTAAAAAGAAAAGGTCAAAGACCCACTTCATGAAACTAAAAGAAAATCCAATATATATATACACATAGATTATATTTTATGTAGGATAACTTAAAACGAACACAAAGTTATAAAAGAAGTGGCCCCACATTATATCCATGATGGACAATACCGAACAAACTCCTCTGGAACATCTACCCCATTAGATCAAAAGATTCAAAAAACACGCAGACAGAGAGAGAGAGAGAATCAGATCGTCTAGAGATTGGTGATTGGTCTGATCAGTTCGACAAACGGGACGACCACCGCTTTCCAAAAGATGCTCTCTATTCTTTGCTTTGTAAACCCCGAACCCACCAAAAACTTGCGACTACCCCAAGACCACACACACATTACTCCTTTTGTGTTTTGAACCCTATTTTTCTTATGCAAAACCTTCCTCACGTCCCCTTCACGCGATGTCCCTACATGTGGTTTGCTTCTCACGTCGTGTGAACTGAGAGGAGGAGAATGCTTGGATCTCTTCCTGATGCCTATAAATTGGAGTAATTAACGAAGATCTGGCTTAATTGAATAAAATTATTTGTGTGGTTCTCCCACTTCTCATTAATCATGATGTTGTGTGGCTCGTTGGATTTGGTGGGACCCGCATGGTTGTTTTCCTCTTTTCCAAGGTAAGCAACGAAGAGATCGTATCTTGATCTAATAATAACAATGGCTATCACTAATCAAGATGCCACGTGCGCATTCATGCATGCATGCATGCATGCAAAGTATATATATAATGTGCAATGTGGTGCTGTTAATTACAAAGCACAGTGTTAGAGGAATAAACGCTTTTTTTTGAGCTTATAAAAAATTTATTACATTCCTCAAAAGCAACAAGATACAACTGGAATGTTTGTCCCTCATTTGGATTTTAGAATTTTTGACCTCTTTTAGGTCTCAAAGGGTGGTTTTGCAGGATTGGTCTAGTGATCTTATGGCTGACAGTATCTTCTTTACCAGGTAGGGGCTAAAGTAGTACTATTTGAGTGGAAATAGGTTGAGAGATACGAAAAGGAAAAGATAGGGGAACAAAAGAAACACTGGACTAGTCGACCAAGAAGATTTTGTATTTGTGATGCAAAAGGAGAAGAGAAACCCCCCCTAAGAAGCAGGCCTAAGAAAGATAAATTCTTGTCAGTTTTCATGATGCCTAACGAAGACTGGTAAACCTCTATTTGTCTCCTCTAAACATGCCTATATGGCAACTTATACATCCCTAGTAGAGATGTTTTCAATTTCTGCTTTTACACTTAAGCAAATAGTAGAAGCCACTGTTAGTTTCAAATCAATTAACACGAGATAGGTCTTTTCTCTTGTCTCTTGGCTTTTAATAGCTGATGTAAAGCACCTACACATAACATATTTGCTTTGCCAAACAAAAACTCTTTATAGAAATAAGTTAAAAACTTAGTTTATTATAGATCTCAGACCTAAAAGGGCATTGTCCATATTATTGGGTTAAAACTTAAAAAGAGCACTTCACAATGCAAAAATTGATGTTAAATATCGACAATAGAGTGTAACATAAGCGACCAACTGGCATGCTGGATGCCTCAAATTTGGGAGAGGTATCAAGATCTAGTCTTGAAGACATTTGCGTTAAATAATTCTTCTCTTTTCTTTGTTAAATCTGTGTTCTTCTTAGACAATTTCTTTGTCTTTTACCGTACTTTGAATCTTTCTCAACCTTTTTCTGCAGATGGATGCTGCAGTACGTTGGAAATTCTTTACATCTCATGATGAGACCCTGTTATTTCCGAGTTCCAACTGGCAATAGATTACCCTTGTCCTTTCTTTTTGAAAAAATCCTGAATCACAAATTTACGCAATTACGCCTTTGAAACATATGCGAGTCGTTTCCCAAGCAAAAACGTCCAAATGAACCTGCTTTGCCCTTGTGACATTTTTGTTTCTCCTCCATCAAAACTTGCTTTCATTATATTTAAACGAAGATTTTTGATTAGTTACACCAATACAAATTAACTGGGAAGTCAAATGTTGGAATAGGCCTTATTTCTTGGCGTGTCCTATGCATTTAGCGTATCACATTGATATATCAATAATTAGTTCCGTACAACAACTTATATTTAAAGTTGAATAATTTCTTTTTGAATAATATGAAAGCTCATTCCTTTGTCATCAAATGAATGGAGATATTTGAAGTCAATCGGACAACTTAGCATTATGTAGCCAAAAGACGAATTTGATCTTCCAATATTTATGTTTTCCAATGGCGTACTTTTCATGAAACAAGTAGAACAATAATGTTTCAACCAAATATTTTATCTTGAACAAAAAAGAAAATTTTCTTGCTTGAAAACCTTCAAGTTTGTTAACATTCTACCAACAAACGAATGCAGGAAAACCATAACTCCGATCTCCATGAGGTTGCGCGAATAATTTCATAGTACTTGTACCAAAAGGTAAGATGTATCTTTAAACAGCGTGTATTGTCATTTTCATTTGCTCCTACCACTATGTTACCGGTACCCTGCTTAATAAAAAGAAATTTATACAAGATTTGGATATGGACACTTAAGCTCGAATCTTTAGAGAGGCTGAGGTATGTGAATCTACAAGGCAGAAAAGCTCGTTCAGCACAAAGAATATATCGGATTCGATTCTACTTACCTTAGCCGAGTGAGAAATCTATGTACTACGATAACCACATTTACATGTGTTTGGGTGGGGATCTTTTGAATAAGTATGAAAAATCCAACAGCCGTACTCATTTTTTAGGTGAAAACAAAAAGGGACAATTGAATTTAGGTTATATTAATAATAAATGAATTCAAAAAGAAAGTCACTAATCATTTTAATTATAATTTATGACCTTTAAATTTAAAAAAGAATGACGGGTATTTAAATTATTTCTACCCATTTTCTCTAAAATCATTTAGACACCATAACTCTTTAATTTAATTTAGGGTTAATTGTAAAATAAATCTCAACTTTGTTCAATTTTATAATTATAACCCGAACTTTAAACTTTAATAATAAAATATTTAAATTTTCATTTTTTTCAATTTTAACCTGACGTTAGCCTATCGGTTAAGTTCGGCTTTAATTTCTTAATCTCACCTTTGTCGCATATATGAAGTTGATACATATTAGCATAATGCAAGGTGAAAAGAGTCATTGATAGGACATTTTTTAATATATGTTTTGGTTCTCCTTTTCTCATAATAGGAAAATTGAAAACGAAGGGGGTGAATACTAAACGAGAGTAGCTTGGGGTATTCAGAGGCTGAGGTCCTCGCCAAAACAAGCAGATAACGGAGGGATGAGGCTGGGGGCTTCGAAGGTGGAGGGCGTCGCCAAACAAACAGATAACTAAAAACGAAGGGGGTGAGTTCTCTAAATTATGGATTTCATTTTCTTCAAATAACATCATTTTATTGTTGTGATAAAACGACATCATTTCTTTAATTTGTATTTCTTCTCTTAATTTAGGTTGACGTGTATTAATAGTTAGTGTTTGTAGACATGCGACATACTATGTCAGTAAACTTAACGGAAAGATTAACGTTAGGTTAGAATTTTAAAAAAATAAAATTTTGAACATTTTATTCCCACATTTTAAAGTTCGGGCTATAATTACAAAATTGAACAAATTTAGGATTTTTTTGCAATTAACTCTTTAATTTAAACAACTTTCAATCATCTATATATAAATTTTCATGAATAAATACAAAAAACTTGTATTTGAATGTTTGGAAATGATATTTTATTACTAAAGGTAGTACGTACTTGAGGTACACATTTGCCCTACATCACAAATAAAATGATGACCGAATTTTTATAAATTAATTTATTATTAGCAGACACTAAACTGCATTATAAAGAAAAAGCTCTAATTCTCTAACTACTAGTTCTCCAATTATAAATAAATCAAGGATTTATTGACATATAATAGGATTATATCTAATTAAGTGTTGTTATAATTCTTTGATGAATTAAACACAATTATTTAACAAAACAAAACAAAAAAACAATAATTGGATTACTTCAAAAACAAACAAAGAATGCATGGAGGAGGTGGGCCAAGTTTCTCAGTGTATTTCTGTCAAAGCCTTTTGAGAGGGTCCAGTGTGTGGGCACACAAATGCCTTTTGTAAATTTTGACATGCAAAGTTTGGGTACGTAGGGGTTTCACATCAAATAGGTTAGGCCCATTATATGTGGACCAAGCTATGTGCCTTTTGTCGTTGGATTGGTCACATCTCCCCATTCATCATTCATCATTCATCATTCATCAACAAGCCACACTTTTTGTTGCCTATTTGGAAGCCATACCGGTAATGTTTCAAAATTATATATATTAGTATTACTTTCAACTTGGACTCCGTACTTGTGCTTTTCGACTTTTCCTTTACTTTTCTTGTCGTTACCTGTCTCACCTCACCACCTGTTCAAAGTTCCTTCGAAGTCTCCTTGTCACGTTTCTCTTTCTTTCTAAGTTTCAGGCTATTTATCTCCAATATCCTAGGCACCAGTCAAGCCAGTAAAAATAGAAAGCGATGTGAGCAACTTGTCTGTCTTGTTTTCCACGTATGTGTATATAAGCTATGAATAAAGATTAAAGAAGCGAAGATTTCAAAATGCTGCCTTGATGCAAATAGTATTTTTGGTTCTGTTGATTATGGTATCTGGGAAGTAATTTTTAAATGGATGTGCTTGTTTGTTGATTCCATTTATCTTTTAACTTTTAACTCAAAACATATTTTGGTAATTATGTTTGGAGAATAATTTAAGATTTCCGTGATTGTAAAACAATTGTTGATTTATTCAATATTTAGTTCCATACTATATATTATTATAACCTCAATTAAAAGATTAAATAAAATAAAAAAATTTTAAATATGAGACTGTCCTTATCCATTAAAGGATTTAAAGTTTAATAAAAAAAAAGATTATTAAATGGTAACAATTTGATTTATAAAAATTGATTAATTTACAAAATTAATTAATTAATTAATTAACTTGTTTACTTTCAACAGTAAGAGTTATTAAAATAAATCGAATTAAAACAATAAAATAAAAAAAATTCCACCAGTTTAAGATTTTTATTATTGAATCAGTCAAACCATTAATATTTTTTAATCATTGGATTTGTCTCAAATAAAAACAAACAGATTTCAATTGGAAAAGATACATATGTAACTTAACGAGGACTCTAAGTATATGATATAAATTTTATTATATGAAAAAGTGTAAAAGTTTCCATTAAAATTTGAAGTTCTCCGACATACAAATTTTAACTTCTTATTATCATGATCTCATGATATTTTCAACACACTTCATACATCACGCCAAGATTAAGGTTGCACTAGAATGTTAACCTAATGAAATAAAAGATTCTTGGGATTACAGATTATGTAACAGCGTAGTTAAGAAGCATATCGGATATAAATGCCACCGATGAAAATCTTATAGTTTATCTTAATTCTGAAAAAAGGTTATCAAACTTTATAAATAAACAATAATAATCAACTATCTAAGATGTATCAATAAGATAAAAATATGCAGTACAT
>JANQBM010000220.1:26741640-26752828 GCA_025594535.1 Erythroxylum domingense
AATTCCTCCCCCGTGGGCCACGGGTCCAGATGTCACGTAGGACGTCGGGTCGTGGACCCGCCCGGGGAGGGGTTCCAACAAGTGCTATAGTTCGTGATGTTAAGGCAGTTAGTTAGGCTATCTCTGAAGAGGAACAAGTCCTGAATGTGATTTGAGCTCTTCCAAATCATTCTGAGCACTAGAAGAATGTAAAACTTATTTTGACACATAATGAGAATGTCAAAACCCTTTCAGAGATCACTAAGCACCTTGAAATGGAGGAGGATCGCTTAAAAGCATCTGCCTCCTCCAATATGGCTCTTATTGCTAAAGGAAAAGGACCTAAAGGCAACAATGCCAATCGAGGTAAGAGAAAAGGTTCTCGGCCTCCTCAAAGGAATGCACCAAAAGGTCATATTGCCAAAAAGCAAAAGGCTAAGGGAAAAGGAGAGAAAAATATGGCACGTGTAAAGTGTTACAATTATGGAAAGAAAGGTCATTTTGCTCGGGATTGTCCTGAACCTAAAAAGATACGGGAGTAAGCAAGCAAATAGTTCAGGATCAAGCTGGCTATGTGGACTTTCATCGGTATCCGGTGGGGTCACAAACTGTCGTGTTAGGAAACGACGGTGAAGAAGATGTCCTAGGCATAGGGACATATAAGCTCAAGTTACATGGAGGAAATACTTTGCTTCTCCATGATGCTTTCTATACACTTGGGGTGCGATGTTGCCTTATGTCTCTTGTAATTTTAATGAAATCAGGATTCGTTTTTAGTTCTAGTCATTATGGATTGGATATTATGTATAATGGCAATATTTTTGGCCATGCTACATTGAAAAATGTTTTTCTAATTCTTGATTTGGATGCATGTTATTTGTCTTCTGTTTATGTTTCATATTTTGATCCTAATTTTGAATTTGTTAAATGACATACTAGACTTGGTCACATTGGCCAAGATAGATTGAGTAGATTAGCTAAAGAAGGTCTTTTAGACCGACTCACTAAGGTTAAGTTGCCCAGATGTGAGTCATGTTTAGCTGGTAAGGCAACTGCGAAACCTTTTGGTAAGGCTTCAAGAGTGTCTAAACCTCTGGAACTTATTCACTATGATATTTGCGGATCTATGAATATTAGGGCACGTCATAGTGCTATCTATTTTCTCACTTTAATAGATGACTATTCTCGTTATGGGTATTTGTACTTTTTAGCTCATCGTTATGAAGCGCTTGATGTGTTCAAACGTTTTATGACTGAAGTTGAGCCACAATTGGGAAAAAGAGTTAAAGCTCTTCGCACCGATCGTGGTCGAGAATATCTATCTGATATGTTCAAAGAATATTGTAAGAAAAAGGGTATAATAAGACAACTAACGATTCCTCGAACTCCACAACAAAATGGTGTTGCGGAGCGTAGGAATTGAACATTGCTTGATATAGTCAGGTCAATGATGGCACACGCTAGTCTTCCAATTAGTTTTTGGAGAGATGCGTTGCTCACAGCAACTTATATTCTTAACCTGTGCCAAGTAAAAGTGTACCTGTCACTCCATATGAGTTATAGAATGGAAGAAAACCCTCTTTAGATTATTTACGCTCATGGGGTTCGACTAGTTATATACACAACCCAAGTCATAAACATAGAAAACATGGTCTAAGAGCCACCAAAATGGTGTTTATAAGATACCTCAAACATTTTAAAGGGTATGTTATGTTTGGTGAGCACCCAAATGGTGGCATGGCGGAAGTTGATTCCCGCAATGTGGAGTTTCTTGAGGATGAGTTCCCAAGCATAGGTGAAATCAACAAGGACCTAGAATAATTACAACAAGATCATCTTGGTGAGGGGGAGAATTTAGTTACTTGCTAAGTCACCGAGACTTTTCCTGCCCAAGAGAACCAAATTGAGCATGAGGTTCGTCTTCAATCTCTAAACCAAGAACCTGTGGATAGTCTACATATTCAAAATCCCACATCTCAAAGGGATAGTGGGAGTGGTTCTCAACATGATCAAAACCCCAAATCTTCGAGAGATAGGGGGAGACATTCTGAATCAGGGCAGACACATGTAGGTCCTCGACTCCGAAGAAGTGAGCGTGGAAGAATTCCTCGATGATATTTTCAAATCAAAGAGGACATATTCCTTTGTACTCCTTTGGAAATAGATGAACCAACCTCTTTTCAAGAGGTTGTTGATTCACTTAACAACACAGAGTGGATGAATGCCATGAGGGATGAAATGAACTCAATGGTAAGAAATAAGATTTGGGAACTAGTTGATCTTCCGCCCCAAGGAAATTCTATTGGAAATAAGTGTGTTTTCAAGATAAAACGTCAGGCGGATGAAATGATCAACAAGTTCAAGGCCCGTTTGGTAACAAAAGGCTATACCCAAATAGAGGGTATAGACTATGAAGAGAAAAATTCTCCTGTGGTGAGCTTTGCCTCTATTTGCTTGCTTCTGGCTCTGCTTGCCCATTTAGACCTGAAGTTGTTTCAAATGGATGTAAAGACTGCTTTCCTTAATGGTAATCTTGAGGAAGAGATTTATATAAATCAACCTATTGGTTTTGTATCAAAAGGTCAAGAAGACAAAGTTTGTCGTCTTAAAAGATCCATATATGGTCTCAAACAGTCTTCCAGATCATGGTATTTCAAATTCCATGAAGCAATTACTTCTTTTGGCTTAGTCATGGTTTCACAAGACCATTGTGTGTATGTCAAGAGAATAACAAGCGAAATTATGTTTCTCACTTTGTATGTTGATGACATATTACTAACCGACAATAATATGGAGATGCTCAAAACCAATAAAGAATGGTTGTCCTCTATCTTTGATATGAAGGACATATGTGAAGCTAGGTATGTCCTAGGTGTGGAAATAACTAAAAATCGTCTCAAGAAGCTTCTTGGTTTAAGTTAGGAAGTGTATATTAATAAAATCTTAGAACACTTTCGAATGCATTACTCCAAACTCGTTGATACTCCAGTTGAAAAGGGTCTTACCTTGAGTCTTGATCAATGCCCTAAAACAGATAAGGAAAAAGAAAAAATGAGCAATGTTCCCTATGCTAGTGCCGTAGGAAGCTTAATGTATATTATGTTGTGTAAACGACTTGACATTTGCTTTACGGTTAGTTTGGTATGTCGTTACCAAAGCAAATTAAGGCCTGCTCATTGGCAAGCAGTCAAAAGGATTTTTTGTTACCTTCGTGGTACTTCAAACCTGGTCCTTTGCTATCAAGGCGGGGATTTAAGGTTAAGGGGATATTCGGATGCCGATTGAGGTGGTGACCCGGATGAGTCTAGGTCAACCTCAAGATATGTCTTCACCTTAGTAAGCGGAGCCATATCTTGGTGTAGTAAGAAACAAGACTGCATAACATTATTAACAATGGAAGCAGAATATGTTGGTTGTTATCTTGCCGCTCAGGAGGCAATATGGTTGAAAATTTTTCTTCAGGATCTTAATCTTACTCTTAGAGTTAATGATCCCGTTGAAATGTTATTTGACAACACTGCTGCCATACAGTTTGCTAAGGATCCAAAGTTTCATAGAAAATCTAAGCATATCAAAAGGCGTTATCATTTTGTAAGAGATGCCGTAAAAAATAAAGAGGTTGCCATAAAGTATATACTTACTAATAAGATGGTAGCTGATGCCTTAACTAAACCTATTCCTCGAGATTCGTTCAAGGCTCATGTGATGACTTTAGGTTTGCGTAGGGTTTAATTTTTCATTGAATTGTATCTTGTTGTATATTGGACATCTTTTTAATTGTAAAGAGCATTTGTTTAATAAAAGTTTTTCTCAAATGTTCATTGATACGCAATTACTTGATAAGGCACATTTTAATGTCACCAAGCTTCTGATTGACCTTGTCATACAGGTAATTACCCTAAAGCTTGAATAGCACGTAGGATGATACTTCACAATATTAATATTGAGTGTATGTAATATTGTGTTATCTTCATACTTGTGTAGTATGCATGATAAATTGTTTTTATTTAAATAGTCGCCTTAGTAAGTCTAAGATGAGACTCTGATGAGTCGGATGTGAAAGATTCAGATTTTATATTGAAGCCTTAAAGCCAAATCTCAAGTATCAAGATTAGCATTAGGTATGTTAATCTAGTGGCTCGGATTAGTTTTCAAGTAAAGCTAGATTCATAATTTGCATGGCATAGAAAAGTGACATGCTTAACTTAGTGGGAGCAATGTTATGACACACATTTCATAGTGCGTGTGCTATATAATGACCTACTTGTAAAGTGATAGTTAAATCCCTTTCTTTTTCATTGTGTGATCCCATAAACTTTAGTGTCTAATTGAATGAAACCCTTCGACTTAGAACTATGATATGAAGTCAAGGCTTGGTGTTGCTACTTTAGTGTGTTTTTCCAAGGGCTAAGATGTATACAGTCCAGCGAAGCATATTAGGAAAGTAGTTAAGCTAAGATGGATTATTATGAGTGTCTAATGAAGAAGATTTCCTTCATCACCATATCAGCCCGGACGATTATACTTGGTGTATAATCATATGATATATCTATGAGCATAAAGGGACAGTGTATGCGTTTGATGATATTTTGCATGATTTGGGGTATCATGAATATATGAAAGTGTTATGTTTAGATGGTGACTTAATATAACATTACTGGTTCTTTAATGGTCGCACGCCCCATTCTCAGTATGGCGCGTGAAATTTTAAAGAGAAGATGTAACCCATGGCTTATGTGGCCGAGTGGTAGTTGTTGGTAGTTGCAAAACATGAACAGCCACATTAACTTCCAACGGTTATGTTTGTCCTAATATAAAAGGAGGATTAAGGGAGTGAAAAAAAGAGGATATAGCATTCATTGTAATCATATAGAAAATCTTCCTTCATTCTTCCTCATATGAATCACACCATCAAGGTTTAGAGTTTGGGGAGTGGATTAACGGTGACTCTAGGAGTTAACCATAAAATGAAGATTAGCAAACAACAAATCGATAAAGCACTTCTGAACAAAGGTTAGTCCTTTATATGTTTCTACAGCCTTCTTATTAAAAACAGGCTGACTGCAACTATCAATGAGAAAATTCAGAAACATTGTAGGAAAAAAAATTTTATCCCTTCAAATTCAAAGAGAAGATTTTGTATTTCTTCCTAACATTATAACGCATACAAAAGGTTATATATTGTTCGTGTGCAAGTGATATATTAAAACAAACGACACATGAAAACTAGAAGCAGCCGAGATCTAACGCCATGATATCAGTGAAGTCTAAAACAATCCCATCAGATTAGCTCCAGAGTTTTAACTTTTAAATGCAACAAAGTTGACCTTCGACTACAGAAATTTTTTTTAACTAATTAAAGGTACAAAAATTGTCGCCATTATGAAAATTTTCGCTAAATTCTCGTTGCTGAAAACTATATGTGACATTTTGTGTTAATTGTTACTCTTAGTTTTGCCTATGCTTTATTTTCATAGTGAAAAAATATTAACGATGTTTGATGAATCGTCGCTAATATTGTGGCTACACTTATTTTTTGTAGCTAAAAACTGTTAGCTACATTTCCAATAACATAATCAAAAGTTTTTAGTTACATTTCCAAAAAAGTAGTCAAATGTATTTTTGCTACGCTTATGAAAACATAGACAAAAGTTTTTCGCTGCGTTTTGTAAAATTTAGTCAAATTTTTTATCTACGTTTTAATAAAATATTATACCATGTTGGAATAAATTATTTATTACATTTAATCCATATTATTGTATAAAATATTTTGATATATTTTTATTGTTAATTTATTATAAAAATATATAGAAAAAAAATAATTGATAATTTGAAGCATTGGATATAAAAGATAAAATATCATTAAATTTCTTCATATACAAGATTTTATTTTCAACTTCAACAATTTTATATACAAAATAATAAATACAAAGACTAGTTTACAAATTATAATACAAATCACTCAACTGTTGCATCTTCTTCAAATCTGTAATTGAGAAAAAAAGTATTAAAATACAAACAGGAATTAAAAGAAAAAGGTATAAGAGATGTAATTAATATCATTCACTTTCATCTTCACTACTATTATAATCTGGGCTAAGTACGCTTTGTTTTCTTCTTCAAGACGTTGAATGTATGTCGATCTTGATGAGGTTGAAACATATAGCTTAGGGCCAAATCCAAGACCTTTGATATAATCAAAACGTGTGCCAAGCACAGTATTGCAAATGTCTTCTACATTGATCTCATTCTCCTCAGACATTGATTTTTGTAACAACTCTTGCATCTTATTCTAAAATAAAAAAACCAATATTCAATGCAAATGTTATTAGTTCGTAATACATAAATAAATAAAGTAAAAATTTTAAAAAAATTTATACTTATATAGTTATTTTCCACCTCTTCTGACATCCACCCTTGACTTTCTTTATAGTGAGTGACTTTGTATGGTGTGATCCTATCACACTCTTGTCCATATGGTTCCTTCTCACTCTGTTTTATGAAAGAAAAATACAAGGCACAATAAATAATATAGTGTTTATTGATATAATTATAATTTATAAACAAAGATCTTACATATTTATTTCGAATGACTACAAATGATTTGGATCCTTGATTATGAGGTATTTTCATTTTTCCTCTTTGACCTTTACCTTCTCACATTTTTCCTAAATAAAGAAAAAAGATTAGGTAGTCATTAAATCATCTAATAAGATTAATGGAAGCAAATGTGAAAGGGAAAGAAAATAAACCTGAACTTTGGGAGAGACCCAATAATCATACAATTTATTCCAATTTTCTTGAGACATTCGTTTTGAAATAAATCATCTAATAAGATTAATGGAAGCAAATGTGAAAGGGAAAGAAAATAAACCTGAACTTTGGGAGAGGCCCAATAATCATACAATTTATTTCAATTTTCTTGAGACATTCGTTTTGAAACATATTTCCTTGCCTCCGCATTAGAAGGAAAAGATTTATAAAATTGATGCAAACTATAACGGAGATCTCTAGTCCTTTGTTTCAATAATGAAGTGGCACAGTTTAAAACATCAGATTCTCGATATCGATAATATTCAATTTGATCTGTGAATAATAAGTAAAAGTGTATTTAATATTAAATCAATGAAATGATATTTCCTATAGTTAAATAAATTGAAAAATTACCACACTTTATCCAAAGCATTTTCAAATAAGTTGTTTTCCTTCAAGTCCACAGCATGCTTCACGCAAGGTAATTCTGTTCTCGCAATAATCCCTAACTCACTTGACAATTTTACATATTGAATCTTGTCTACAGAATGACCTTGCGAAGTATCAATGTGTATTGGCAACTTGCTATTCATTGTAACATTCATTCGTTGTAATTCACAAATACCTTGACATCTTTTTTTAATATTGACATTGGAACTTAACAACAAATCAATAATGGTAAGAAAAAAACGCATTAAACATGTAAACATATATTTGAGTATAAGTCTATTTTTAGGTGTTAAAGATTAATAAGCTTGTAGATCCCTCTGTACTAGTTGGTTCATTGTTGTTCGAGGAAGAATGTGATTATTCCTGACTAAGTTCATTAGTGGCTGAGGTCGAATGTTATTGTTGACTAAGAATTGATTGCTATGGTTAAAGTTGTCGATCACCCTATTCTATAAATTCGATACTTGCCACCTTCTTCCCTTTGTTTATACTACGTGTTATTATATTAGATATCTATAAACATAAATTTTATTAAGATTACAATATATCCAATCATCATTACAAACATACATTTGTTCATTATCATTAATGACATTAACATAACTTAATCATCAACAATTCGCATTAACATAAGTCAACCATCAACAACACACATTAACATAACCCAATCATCAACATTCCACATTAACATAACTCAATCGTCAACAATATGTATTAACCTAACTCATTCGTTAACAATCTGCAATCATCAACAAGCCGCATTAACTTAAGGAAATCATCAACAGTACGTATTAATATAACTCAATCATCAACAATCTGTATTAACATAAATTAATCATCAATAATCCACATTAACATAAAGCAATCATCAATAATACACATTAACGTAACTCAATCATTAATAATCCACATTAACATAAGTCAACCACTAACAACTTGCATTAACATAACTCAATCATCAACAATGCACATTAAGATAAGGCAATCATCAACAATCCGCATTAACATAACTTTATTATCAACAATCTGTATTAACATAAGTCAACCATCAACAGCACACATTAACGCAAAAATCATTAATACGCATTAACATAAATGTTACCAATATTACATTTCAAACAATACAAAGAACACTTTTATTACCTTCAATCATTATGATCAAGATCTTGAAAATCATCATCATTAATTGCATTATGATTCGACTCTTCATCATTGTTATATTCAACTATAGTACCATCATTGTTATATAATTAATCCTCAATATAGTCTTCATCTCTTTGTACAACAAGATTGGCTTGTACTTCATTTGCTCTTAGTATATTCGGATCAACATCTCTCATATGAAATAATGGTATATCTGCATCTTTTATTTATAGGGTCCATTATTCAGCTTCGATTCAATCTTTTGATATACTTCATCACCATCTTTACCCATTGTACCATTTTCCCTTTCACAAAAATCAAAAAGATTTTGGTGTTGAATCTTTTGAACAACTTTCCAATTGCTGCCTAATACAGTGTCATTGAGGTATAACTTGTTTCACTTGTTTTACAAGCACAAAAGGTTCATTATTATACCATATGTTACTAACATTGATGCCAGTAATATTGTCATTCACTTTTATGTTCATCCCTTTGTCATAAAGATTAAACCATTTACACTTAAATAGAACAACCTTTTTATTTTTAATATAATGCAACTTTATTATTTCTAAGATGACACTGTAAAAGTCAATAAAATCATCGTTATTTTGTCTCTCAACAACAACTCCACAATTTTGGCTTCCAAGTTGAGTATCATGATCTTTTATTTGAAATCTAACTCCATTAATAATGCAACTTGTATATTTTTTGCCACACATGTGAGGCCTATATGCCAAAGCATATTATACTGTTGTCACCTCCATCAATTTGCGATTATGTAACCATATCGTCTGTAGGAAAACATATAATTAGAAGTTAATTTCACCTACTAGTTGTCATAAGTTCATAATCTTCTATCAATAACTTACTTGAGTCTTAAACTATGATGGGAAGTTAATATTATATCTTCCTTTAACATTAACAATTCTTTTGCTTATAATCTCATCATTGTGCTCTCTATTTAAAAAAGTAAATAGATTTCAAAAAATACAAGTTGAATCCTATATTTAAATAAGAAATAATGAATAAGAAGTAATATACATACTCTATATATAAATCAACTTCCTCACATTCGTTCAAAATATACCAATGGCCAATTTCAAGTTTGTTTTTAGTTAACTCCACATATTTTCAAAGTGACCTTACTTTTTAGGAGAAAACTTACAAGCCACCATCGAGCTCTATTACGCACATAGTGCTTAAGAGAGTCTAAAAATGGAAAAAAATATAAAACATTAATAACTGTTACTAACTAATAACTTAAGAAAAAATAGAAGTTAATATAAACTACCTTTCAATGGGGAACATCTATCGAAATTAAACTGGTTCATAAAGTTTTGCCTTATACAGTAAATGAATTGCACCATAACATTAGAAAAAGATAGGGGGGGTGGATACTAGTTCAAGCTTACATAGAATCAAAGTTACTTTGTAACCTCATTGAATGAGTTTGATTGTTACATATAGTACAGGCCATATACCCTTTGGTACTCCATCCAAATAAATTACCGTAAGATTAAAAATCATTTATAGTTCACAAAACAACTGTATGCTTATAAATGTCTCACCTTTAACAACATCATAAGTTTCTAATCCAACCTCCCAAAGATGGTTTAAGTCATCAATCAATGGTTAATGTATATATCGATATCTTTACCAAGAGTGGTAGGTCCAGGAATAAGTAAAGATAATAACAAAAAAGGCTCCTTCGTACACTTCCATAGAGGTAAATTGTACGGCACAAGAATTACCGGTCACATACTGTAAGATTACTTATATTACCAAATGGAGGAAATCCATTAAAGGCTAAACTAAGTCGAACATTACGACTATCCTCTGCAAACCATAGAAACTTTCCATCAAAGTCTTTCCATACCCTTAAGTCTACTGGATAATGCATAATGTTATTATCAATGATTTTGAATCTATGCCACCTTATACCTATAGTTGTTTTTGTACTTGAAAAACCTTTGTAATCGTGGTTTAACAGGGAAGTATCTCTAGATTTTATGTTGTATCTTTTTCCCTTTCCCATCATTCACTTTCCACCTTAATGTACCACAAATGGGATATTCTTCAAGATCTTTACTGTCCTTCTAAAATATAATACAATCATACTTACAAGCATGAACTGATATATATCCTAATCTAAGGTCCCTTAATAATTTCTTTGCTTCATAGTAAGATTTGGAAAATTTGTATCCAATAGGTAATGCATCATTGAGCAAGTCACCAACATATCAATATGTCCAATAAATTGATATGTTTACCAAACTGAGACAAAGAGATTCTTAGTACACGTGTATGCCTATAGAAGACCAATGAGAATTGGCTAGAGAACTTTGTTCGAAGTTGAAATTATTTTATACTGCAACTAAATTTTTCTCAGGAAAAAAATATCCAACTTAGCATTATTACTTTAACACTGTGTGACATAAAAAAAGCTTTATTTGATTGGATATTTGATTCTAGTAAGCTTATTTAGTTTATGATAGAGCAGAAGATGAAGAAGTTGAATTATTATTGGTATATAATTGGACATATTATTACAGTCTTATTTGTGTTGGACCCGAGATACAAGATGGAGAATTAAACATAATATGTTGCACGGTGATTGAGCTCAAGAGCATGTAGATATCATTTGTAACATCCCGTTACCCATGTTAAGGCTAGAATAAATAATTATGAGAAATTTCTGTGAAAATAGGAAAGTACACGTCATGCGTAAGTTAATTGTGACATACACCTTTATTTTGCACATTCATATTGTACGTGCATTCATTGACATTTCTGGGTAAATTTGATTTATAAGTGAAAATTTTGGATTAAATTAGAGTATACTAATTATGATTTGGCAATTTTT
>JANQBM010000220.1:26752928-26768371 GCA_025594535.1 Erythroxylum domingense
ATGCCGCTCTTGCAGGCTTCGTACTCGGATATCACTCAGGATGTCGGGTACATGGCCTATGAGAGTGGGGTGTTACATCATTAAACAATTATGATATGATTTATTTAATGATTTTCAACTGAGAATAGATCAAATTCATGATCGAGATTACAGTAGTCAGATTTTTTAGCTCCGACATTAGTTTCAGGTTCAGGTTCATCTTCTAAGAGCAATTTGTTACTTTCACTTACAAAATTCATGAAAGAAAAAAAGGATAGGACTTTATACAATATAATGGAGTTAGATAAATATTTAACGAAAGATTATGTGACCGAAGTTAAAGGTACGCAGTTTGATGTATTATTATGGTGGAAGAGTTGTGGAAATAATTTTTTGATCATACAAGTAATCGCTTGAGACCTATTAGTAATTTCATTATTCATTGTTGCTTCGGAATCTGCTTGTAACACTGGTGATCAGGTTATTATTCTTCATTGTGCTCGACTTCATCCTCCTACAGTAGAAGCTCTTATGTGTGCTTGAAGTTGGTTAAATGATGAAGATGTTGAAAGTAAATTCTTTTCTTTTAGATATATCAATTTCATCTATTTTTTATAATATCTTAACTTATATATATATATTTTAATTTGTATATTAATACAGTCACAAGTTCTGATATGGAGGTGACTTGTCATACACATACTAATGTTCATCAATTAAGTAGACATTATTTTGATAAAATATTCGAAGATGAAAGTATATGTAATTATTTATTAATTATTACCTTGTGCTTGATATTTCTTTAGTTTTAGTATTGCATTACTAAATATAATGTTTCTATATATAGAAGAAGTGATGCAAACTATTGACGATCCTGATTACACTGATTAGCTGCTCTTTTAGTTCTTCTAGTCTCTACTCTCTCCAATCTCTAGTCTCCACAGTCCGCTCTCAGTCTCTCACAATCCCAAACTCCCTGTCCAAAGCATTATTTTACGATTTAATTGAAATTGTATTATTTAAAAAATTTTGACAATCATTTTTAGTAAATTATGTCATCAACTATTAAAATTTTATTCTTAAATTATTGAGTTGATTACTTTAATTATAATATTTTTCTTTCATTTCCTATAGGTTATAATCACATCCACCTTCGTTAATGAATTTGATTTCATCTTTATTCATTCGGTCAATATATGTACGTTTTATATATTCATTCATTATAATTTTAATTTTTAATAATCAATTGAAATTCATAACTTCGACCAATTGAATTGATCACTTTATACGTTTTATATATTTATTCATTATAAAATCTTAATTTTTATTAACGTAATTTCGATTAATTGAATTGATCACTTTATTTATAATCTTTTCTTTCATTTCCAACGATCATATTCTCCTTCATTAATGAATTTGATTTCATCTTATTGATTTGATCAATATATGTACGTTTTATATATTTATTTATTATGAAATCTCAATTTTTATTAATTAATTAAAGTTTATAACTTCAATTATTGAATTGATCACTTTATTTATAATCTTTTTTATTTCCTACAGGCTATAATATTATCCTCCTTCATCAATAAATTTAATTTAATTAAAATTAATTAAAATTTTAATTAAATAAAATTATAATAAAATTTCCAAAAATATAATTTAAAAAAGTCTGGTGAGTCTGAACCCTGTCGAACTTCTCCGGCCTCCGAGTCTTGGACCTTTTCTTTCTGGCCTAAGCCGAGCTCGACCCACTTGGTCTTTAAGATGTTTATTTAATTTTTCAAAGTATTTATTTTGAGAAAACATTCCTTTAAACCTTAACTTTAGAAAATTTCTTTTACAAGAATTATTAAATTAATTTTTGAAAATTTACTTTTTAGCCTAAATTACAATATTTTTTATTTAACATTATTTATAGCTATATTTTATAACTTGCCAATCATAATTAATAATTTTATATATCATTTTAATCATTGCATATCTGTTTATTATTTGTATTAATTTTCAAAATTTTATAATATATTTAGCATATTTATCAAACAATTAATTGCTTCTATTATAATAATTTTATCAAAGATATTTATATTTACAGTATTATACTTGCAACAATTCCTCATAAACATTTCTAATCGATACCAAAAGAAGTTAAAGTCATTGTTAGTGTTTCTTGTCTGAACTAAATTGGTATAGAATCTATTGAGCCCACATGCGTACCAAAACTATACATTGAATCAAATACTACTTCCTAGTTATTAAGATGATTAAAGAAGTGGTTTAGCCTTTTTTTAATGTATGCTTAGCAAATTTTTGTTCATAAATGAACATAAGAATTAAATAAACACAATTTGATCTTCATATTATTTTAAAAAAAAAGTCAAAGACAAACCTGTCTTTTGTAGTTTAATTCATTTTTATAATTATTCTATGATTATGTTTTTTAAAAAATATTTAGAATTAGTTTAATAGATACCATACTTTGACACTTATAAGTTATGTCAAGTTATTTAATACAAAAATTAATATAAGTGATTTAGAAAAAGTAAGAATAAATTCGAGTATTTTGAGAATACCAAAGTATAAGAATTTTTTACAAAGCGAGGAAAACTATAAAAAATGTGACTTCTTTTACCTAAAATTAGGGCCTCAAATCCTTTGTCCTATTTTTGATATACCTACTTTATCCTATTTAATTTTAGTCATCTATTTATGTAAGACTCAAATGAAATAGGATAAATACAGAATAAATGAGACAACAGATCACGTCCCTAAAATTAGACCACAACGGCCGGTCTCTGGAGAATTTGGGTTTTTTTTATTCATTCGTGTTTAGATGTCACGCAAATGCAGTCAATGAAATTTGGCTTGCACGGCACCTCACTTGACAGCTAAGCTGCCACATTGATGTTGGCCTTCAAAGAAAGAGCCTATTAATTGGCTGGGAAATTGACCTCCCAAGTGGGCGACTTGCAAATGCACACGTTACACGTACATACGTCTCGGTTTTATTAAAAAGTATACTGGTCAAAAGCATAGATTCTTGGGATTCGATAAGCAGCAATGAAGCTCCGGATTCTGGAGATAGGGTCATCGTTAAAGCTGGGAAGGTCAAGCAGTTTATCAGAATCCATATCGCGCGAGAGTGCTAGGGTCGCCGGCTACGAGAGGCTGTCAGCGTCGATGAGGATGAGCAATGAACCGGAGATAAATACCGCAACGGGCACAAAAAAGAGCAGAGCGCTGGGATATGTAGTTGGTAAGGTCTTGAACTTGAGGAAAATCTCAGGCGATTTGACTAGGAGGCAACAAAAAGAGAAGAAAATGAGTAGATCAAAGTGGTCTTCGTGGCTTCCTGATCCTGATAGGAGATGGCCTGTGCAAGGATGGTAGTGTGAGTCATCAAATCCAAAATCTTGCATTAAGAAGGAACTGCTCAATCATTAGCACTTAATTGTTTGGATGATCAACCTACCTTTTGCATTTAGAAATTTACATACTATATCGTTGTTTACACATAGCAGCCGTAAGATATTTACAATTTCTGGCAACAATGTTAAGAGCTTAAACTATTTCTGTAGTTACGTGTTGAAATTTTGCCACTAGACTTCATAACAAATGTTATTCTTAATTTCCAAAGAGAAGAGAGAAGAAAACAAAAGGTATTCATAGATCCAAAGGTCCCTGGTCTGTTCACTGTACTGTCGTCTAACACATAAATTTACAACTTCTGACGGCATTAAGTAGACTCTGCGAGAAACATTCAAAGAATTCACTCCGCACAAAATAATTGGTACAACGACTATTCATGGTTCCCACGTCAATTAGCAAGCCCCTCGTCCCTCTCCTCATTACTGTGTGGACTCTTCAATAACGAAACGAATCTTTAAGCAAGATAGCGGAAAAAATGGAGAAACTTGGTCACAGCTTATATGGAGCGATCAGTTTAGAGCACACAAGCAATAAGCAAAGCTAGAAAGCTCCCCGTCTTGAGTCTTGGGAATATCAGTAAGAAAAACAATTAAGGATGTTTCATGGCATTTTGTTCAAATGCACTCTGCTCCAGGATATCAATCAATCGGAAAATTGAAGAAGTTTACAAGGTAAATAGAAAATATTTTCCAAGTAGATGAGTTATGGGGAAGGCCATGCAATTAGAGGTTTACATTTCATGGATTTCATTTATTACAAAATAGTGGACATTTTTCAGTTGAAAAGAGAATTTCAGCTTCCTTCAAAGACTCCCGATAATGAGGTACCCACTGATGAGGTGGAAGACGCGATCCATGCCTTATGGACCCAAATATCGCTCACCTAAAACGCAGGTGCTTTCAGTCGTCAGCCGTTGCATATAACAATCGGAAGAGGAAAGGACAAACTAGTAACTCTAAAATTTGGACGTCATTAATAACATACAAATTATGCCCGGAAAAGAACAGGTTACCAAAAGAGTAGAGTCAACACTAAAGGTGGTCAGAGTCATCGACTATCATACAAATTATGGCAGGAAAAGAACAGGTTACGAAAAGAGATAACTATAGTTGGAAAAATTCGATAGACAAATACTACCAAACCCCACAATTACGTTCAACTTAAAGCAGACACTGCCTCCTCGTGATTTTCATCTTATACGAATAAAAAGAATATAATAAAAAAAACAAAACGTTAAGATCTGAGTGGATTCGAACCACCAACCTCCCAATATCCCATCGGTATACCGGGCGCTCAACCATTTTGAGCTTACAGACCTTAAAAAGAGCCAAGGACACTACTAGTGATGCACGTACAATTTGAATGGCTAAAAAGTAAAGTCGAACGACACTAACAGATTTGTATTTTCCGAAGTCGTGTTACATTCCAACATTTGATCCTCCGAGGCTCTAGTCTTTTGATTTCAACATTTAAGGAAATTTAAGCACACCACTCAAAACTTGAGAATCTTTCATGTCTTATATAGGTAGTATAAATCGCCAACAAAATGACTCATATTTGACATTAAAGAAGCTTTTCTTCGTATCAGAAAAGAAAATCGCAAAGTCGCATACCCAATAAATAGCAAAAGGGTTTGTTATCCACATTAATTCTATTATTTACCGACTAATTACAGTACCAAAAAAGCCAAAACATTAAAAACAAAATAGCAAAATTAAATTATATCAAATTCCACGCTGCTAAAACAGATAAATTAAGAATCAAGAACCCCCATAGCTTTTTTTAAAAATAAACTATAATTAATCATTATTTATGGTTCACAACAAACTATTGCTATAACTACAAAGCTAACTTCTTAACGCAAATATATTATATACTTGATATCTTAAGTAAAAATATAGATTGCGGTAATAAAAATAAAAATAAAATCTTTTCATCATATCATCCATAAGTATGTTTTTATAATATAAAAATTATCATTCGTTACAAATTATTCCATACAGAGCAAACAATCTAGCACAATAAACTTCAATATCTTCCAAAAGATTTCCCCTTTAACCATCATGAAATTCATGAAATGAAAAAAAAAAACAATTTTAAAACTTTAAACTTGATGCGTTAAAGACGAAAAATATACGTGCTACCCTAATTGACAATGAATGAAATTTGTAATGGAACTTGAAAACTATGACATTTGTTGTTGATAGTTACTAGCATTCTAAAACGCTTCTGTGCTTTACAATATGCAATAAGTAAGCTATCGATATAAAAACAATGCTTTTATAAGATACCTACATAAAAGGAAACACATGAACTAATGGTTCTAAAACAATACATGCATGCAAGAACGATAAAACGGCCACTCAACATACATATATTCAGCATAAATATTGAATTAGCTGCAGTATACAGGAAGATGACAGCGCTCACAAAGCATCTTCGCAAACGTCGGTTACCAACAGTTCAATTCTATAAGATCTGGTTGTACAAATTAGTTTACAAGTAATAGTACAGCTAAGCTACTGGGGTTTGAAAACAATTTGTTGAAACTTAAAATGAATGTCAAAATCACATCAAAATGATTAGATCACCTCAAGAACATCATAGATATGGGCTGATCAAGACGCTTCCATGCTCTCTGCGCTGCGTCAATTATCGATAGCTAATTTATTGCAAAGAGTTGAAAGGAATGCATTCGAGTAGTACGCAAGCCGGGCAACCTTCTGGTGGACTAAATCAACTAGCAGTACAAATAACTTGTAACATATAAACAAAGAGTTTTACATTCTTATACACAAGGCATTGGGGTTAGGGAAAAAGTTCGAAACACATCAAGAATCATAAACTTAAAATTTAGCATCAATAATATAAATTTAAATTTAACATCAATAATGTAGCAATCGACGTAGTTTTAACGTAACACCCATCGTAAGAGTACAAAATTGGCGTTTGTCTGTTGAAAATATATTAGCAAACGTTCCGGTGCTCAATAACAGGAATATTCTGCGGTCTTTGATATGCACAACACAAAATGGAAATTCTAAAAGCAATAATTTACCAATAAAACCAGTGATCGATAATTTCACCTCATATGGAATACCTCAATATTATCCTTTGAGATCATATTGATGTGCTCAACTGTCATAATTCAAAGACATAAAAGTGACTTAATTGAATTTCTTGGACAATTCTCGTTGATATTCTTTGTGTTACCATAAAATTGCGAAGCTGATTGTGAGATGATATGGGCAATCAAAAATTTGTTAACTGAGGAAATCTAACTGAAATCAGAAAGGATACCTTTCAAACCACGTAGTTGGTGTCGAAGCTTGAAAAGAGAAGATGCGAAGCTTTCCTCTGGAACCCTTCTGAGCAGAGCAATGATCATGTAGAAATGAACTTTTGGTTGAGCGAAGAAATAATAAAGCGGGGAGGCACAGACACAGTTGAGAGGAGAACCCGGGCAATCCCCGTGCGAACTCCTCTCGGAACAAAAAAATCATCAATTTTTATTAAAATCCGGGTGACCTGCCATGCAAGCGCACCTGTCATGGCAAAGGTCGGATGACAAAGATATTACAAGAAGACTCAGCCGGTTTTTCCATTTAGGCCTTCTGTCCCCCCACCATATCTTTTACATCCATTTTAACTAACATGAAGATCAAATCACAAGCTTCCAGATTTACAGCATATACAAAGTCGTCGGATCTACGTCTCAAGCGTCCATCGTACACAAGATCTATCTTCTACACATCAAAAAGCTGTACAAATAGCTAATCAAATACTTCCATCCCCAACGAAGATCTACGAGAGACCTTTCCGTAAAGAGCTTTACAAGATCTACAAAGATACCAAGAAATCAACTCCTACACCAAAGTCGTTACATCAAAAGACTTAAAAGGCAGAACCAGCAACAAACGATAAATAACAAAATTTGACACGAACAAACCTCTGATCAAATCTTATTCATCGGCAGATTTCACACGAATTCGGAAAGCCAGAATAAACACCACCTATAATATAGATCGTAGACCGATCTACAAATATAAGACAACCACGCGCCCCCGGCGACTGCCATGACGAGCAGATCTTAAGAGGAAAGAACGCACCATAGGAAGAAACGCCCTAATGTATGCAATTATGCGGTTAAGAAACGTAGCTGAAGTATGATTATATAGGAGGACATTGAAAAATGGACGGAGAAGATTAAAACAATGAAAATATGATGGACAGTCGAGATGCGTTTGACGTCATCGAAACGGTTCGTACCTTATCAAATTAAGTGGGAGATAAGTTCCGTATATTATGAGCTGGCCTGAAATCTATGCGTTGCGTTGTTCCCACGCACCTTTGGCTTTATTTTAAGATTCTGTCATACGCGGCACGTGCTGACCTCTATCAATGCATTCCTTTCACTCCTGCCCTCACATGAAGGTTCCGATGCGTGCTTTTTTGTCGGCACAAGATTTGACTAATCGATTGATTTTCAGTTTTGCGCTTCTTTTTGGTACACGGACGTATTATAAAAGATAAAAATATCATTTTAATATAGAAAATTAAGAATTGGGTTAAAATTTATATTGATTTTAAAATATAAATTATATAAAAATTTGAAATAAATTGGGGGACAAGCAATACCGTATAAATACTTAATTAATAATAAAACTTATAATTCAACTTAAATTTTTATTTTTCTCAATTCAAAACTTGGTTAACTTTTCTTAAGATATGCTTTTTCTCTTTTTTATTGTCTCGCGTAGTCTATACGTTATTTAGGCTTGTCATTTTGGTTTGTTCACCAAATTAATTGTCTTATAGGTTAAAATTTAAGAAATAAAATTTTAGATTTCCAATCAAAATTTAACACTTAATCTAAGTTAAAGTAGCTGAATCAATTCATCAATCACTCATGTCACAAAATAATGTTGTGGTTCAAACTTTTTAAACTATTTTAAAAATAACGTGAATATATTTCATTGACTTGCTATGTAATACCTAAGAATTGTCAATAAGTTGTGAACGAAAAGACTTGTGAAAAAATAATTAATCCGTTACTAAACTCCTTTTAACCATTGAAATAGAGGCGTTGAATTGATACCATATTTATGCTCCTCACTGTTTTACAATTGATCTCATCTAGTATATCCTTTGCGAGTAAATTCTCTTTGGTCCAATTGATTATGTTCACGCTTATAGAATGAGAGGTTAGTTGCTTATCCTTAAATATTGTTTGATTTCATTCTTTCTAGATTTAATAAAAAATGTAAGTGAACAAAGTTGAAGTAGCTAAGAATTACTAATTATTAAGGTCTTTTATGTTGCATATTGTAAGTGAACATAGTTGAAATAGCTAAGAATTCTTGCTTGTTAAGGCATTTTATGTTGCATATTCATAACATAATATTGCTTTATTTTGATTAGTGTTGCATTGGAGATTAAGAATATCTAGCATTTATTTCCATATTATACTGGTGCAGTAACGATTGAAAAATTAATGAACAATGAATTTAGTTTCCTCTTGATAGAGCATACAGGTAGGACATGGACTAGTTATTTTGCTTAGCCCATCTTTGGTGTTTAGTTTCTTGTGGGTGTTTTATGTTATAAAAGATGTTTTGAGAATATTAATGGAATTATATGCCAAAGAACTCCATGGGACTAGACTCTACAATGTTAAAAACATCTAGAGATAAAAGGTGTTAGTAAATCTCTTAAAGTAATGCCTTGTTCCTAGAGGTGGCAATGAATCAAGCCAAGTTTAGGTCCACCCAAGCTGGAGCCTTACTCAAGATTTTATGATTAGACTTGGGCCCAACCCAAAGCTCAATCGTATTTAGACGATCTAAAATTCGATTAAGTTTAATCAAATATATATGTTTAATTTTAAAAAATAAAAATGGCATCATTTTTATTCGAGCTCAAGCCAGGCTTGAAGCTCAAAATTAAAGAGAAAAAGCCTCGAACGTGACCAACGTCCAATCAACTCGATTCGTGTCTATTGAGTTCAGATCGGGTCAGACTAACCTCGCCAACTCTACTTGTCCAATAATAATAATATTCTTTCTCTTGATTTGGTTGATTAGAAGCCAAGCTATTAAGAATCATTGAGAATCCTTTTGAATGTCAATAATCCAGGTCCAATTGTATTTTCTTCAATAATCAGACTTACTTTAGCGTTATCAAGAATAATATTCCTAAAGCTATATAGATTTTCCACCAACCATAAATGGCCAAAATCATGCCGATGTTCAAACCAAAACAAAAAAAGTTTCCCATTTTCAATTAAAGTAGTCCCTTAATTTATCTATGAGATCTAGATTTTGTTTTAATGTTAAAAAAATTGATTGTTTCTCTTTGATTTCACACATGCATTTTACTCAAAGAGACTCCTTATCAACCAGCATTCTTATAACTTCTTTGTTAAAATAATTTTATTGACTGCTTTTATCGATTTTATGCGTAGAACTCTTTCTAACTCTATAGATTTTATGCCAAACTGTTTTCTAACTTAGGATATAAACATAAGCCCATTTCAGTTTGGTTTTAAAACATTTCCATTCCTTTTCATTCCATAGATAGTCTCTCATCAATCTCCCAACACTCTTGACAATGTTACTTGGCAAGCATAGATGAGTAGACCAATAAATGTTCAACTAAAATAATGAGTTGGACTCCCCCTGTATAGGATAAGCTTTTGTTTTAGGAAGGAGATAATATTTTATTAATGAAGGTCGAGAATGGCTAGTAATTAGCAAAGCCGAATTGCTTATTATTAACTGGGATACCTAGATACCTAAATAGAAGATAGTTTTGCTTAAAATCAGTCATAAGAGCCACTTGCTTATTGGTTAAGTGGGAATCAATAGAGATGAAAAAAGTCTATGATTGATGTTTAGTCCCAACTTATGCTTAAAGACAGTCAAAGAATCCATTAATACCATAATTGAGGATGGAGTAGAGGCAGACAATAGCATCAAACAATTTATAAATGACAAAGAAGAAATTCTTAACTTGTCAAACTTACAATAATATCTGAACTAATATCTGTTGGCAAAGTTTGTGGCAATTAGCCTAGTCAAAGCTTCAATATAAATAGTACAGAGATAGGGGGATAGAGGGCCTTTTGTCTCAAAAAGGATTGTTAGGCTTTCCATTATTGAGAATGTTATACATAGGGTTTGAAATGAATTGACTCACCTAATTTATGAACTTGTCAGAAAAGTCCTAGGCTTTACGAATGTTGAGTATAAAGGACCAATTAGTAGCATCAAATGCCTTATAGATGTTTATTTTTAAGGCACAATTTCTTATCCCTCTCCTCTTATGGTAAGTATTTGAAAAGATCTTGAACTATAAAGATATTATCACTTATATTTTAACCTGGGATGAATGTCCATGCTAAGAATAATGATATCTTTTAGGATTTGCTTCATTTTAGTAACAATTATCTTGAATATAATCTTGTAGACTGTATTAAAATATGAAATAGGTCTGTATCCATTCAAGAAAGAAGCATGAAGTATTTGGAATCAAACAAATATATGATTTGTTCTTTTCTTGTTACATTATTCTATTTTAAAAGAATCCCACAAATACTATTATGAAACCCCAAATAGTACCCTAATTCTTTTAGTAAAATAGGGTATCAAATCCATCAGGCCTAAATGTCTTATCTAGATTAAAGCTTAAACTAGAATTTTTTATCTCCAATGCGGTAATCGGTTCAATGAGCTTCTGGATTTGACTATTTAAAATCACTTCAGTAAAAAGAGACTCTAAGGATTGTTGAGAGCTTCTACTTAGCTATGAGAGCCTAAGATATCTTTTAACTACACCATGACTAACTCCTTTAACTTATAAGGCTTTAAAGTTATCTCCCCTTTAGGATTTTGAAGAGTTATAATTCAATTAACGTTCGTCCTTACGAGCATTAAATTGAAAAGAACTTGGAGCTTCTGTATCCCTCCTTTAACCAAAGATTCCTTGATTTTTGTTTGATGAGACAATAGTGAACACTAAGAATTATTGTATAGTTAACAAGAGTTTCTTCCTCCTTCCTCTTTAATTCATCATCGTCAACCAAATGATATAATTATTCCTCAAGAGATGATAAATGGTTATAAGCTTCCACTATTGAGGTTTTAATATTATCCATATGTATTCTATTTAATGCTTTAAGTTCTTCCCTTATAGCTTTTAATTTATCATGTATTTGAAGGATGCGTATCACTCAACTGGAACATTGCTTCTTCTTCTCACTGCATCTTGAAGCCTTACAAGTCGAGCATATAGTTGTTGAACCTAAAAGAGACACGTCTTTTGAGTTAATTAATTATCATATTGACCTTAATAGTTAAGTGATCTGAGCATAAAAGAAGAGAGAAATAGCTAACTTCTATCAACCAAACATTTATCCAGCTTCTTCCTTAGCATCCATCTACCTATTAGTTATTGCACTTGGTAATCTAATATTAGCAAGGCTTGTTTTATTGATGCAATTAATGAATCCTCACTACAATCATCTTAGAGATTTTTCCTTCAAAATTTTAACTAAGAAAGGTCCTTTTGAAGTCAACCAAGACAAATCAGGGGGTTATAGGGTTTGTGTTAATGTTCATAAGGTCTTCCTAAAAATTCTTCCTTATTAAACCCAAGTTAGCAGCATACATCAAATAATATTGAGTCTAATATTTAGCTGTTACAAGTTACTCGACAATGTAAGAATTTGTCTAAGCAATAAGTCTGGTAAAGAGCAATCTTGTTTGGATTAAAATAAATAGGCAACAATTCTTCTATTTAAGTGAGCTTCATAGTTGCTAATAAGTGGTCAAACCTTATTTAGAAACCATAAACCTTCTTTAAAAGTTGCATTTTTTATTTTATTCTTTGAAAAAACAATAAAAATTGACTTATTATAAATGAGATAATCTTGAAGAACTTGCTACTTTTAGGTTTATTCAACCCTATTAAATTCCAAGATATGATGGACATTAGTTGGAAATGGAAGGGTTGCCTTGGTTTTTCTTCTTAGGCTTCCTCCTAGCCTTCTTTATAGTATTGGTAGTTGTTCCCCTAAATTTTGCAGTATTCTCTTGAAGTGTTGAAAGATCAACATAATCAAAATTGGATCTTGCTTCAACTTAGTTCTAAATTTATGTAATCTTTGGATCATTAGGAGAAATTGGAGTTTCATACACATTTCTATCCCTAGTTGCGGTTGAACATTTTATTTGAACATTCAAGATTGAATCTGGACTATAGGCCTTTTTAGACACATTAATAGTTGAGTTTGGAGCCTCTAGAATAATGCTTTTTTTTCGTTTATGGAGCTTAAGGTACTTTTTAAATCAAATATTCTTCTCTGATGTTCATGTATCCCTCCACATTAACTCAGCATAAGAAACATTTCTAACTCGCTTTCCTATATACTTCCACTCTCTCTTTTTAGTGGAAGTAATAGGCTTCCATTTATAACTCAATTTATTTCGACGTCTATCATATTTCCATCTTCGTCTAATTTCACCAGGTTTAACTCCTTAAGAGCTCTTTTCCTACTTTAATTTATATACAAATATGAGCATATTCTATTCTCTCATACCTTTCATATATTCACTAAGACATATCAACCTACCAAGTGAGCTAGCTAGGTAGTTTAATCATAAGGTGGTCTAATATTCAAGAGGTATATTATAGAAATTGATCCATATTAGAATGTGTTTGTGTTTAAGGTTTAAGAAATCCATATTAGGCCACCATTTTTTTTAAGGAAAATGGGTTTTCCATTTATATACCAAGGCTTTAATTCTAACATCTTCATTATGTTTGATTTAGTGTTAAACTTGAACAAGAACATGTCATCTTCATTAATGAGAACTTCATTTAGCCCTGGTTTTTTTTCTAAGAATAAAATGCCCAACTTTACGATTGAGGAAAAGCATGACATTTGTTTGCAAAGCAACCAATTAGTATGTTTCCCATTTTCCCACTCTAATTTGTAGAGCCTCAATTGGTGGAGAAACTAGGTTATTGGTTATAGATGCTATGAACCTCAACTTGATAAAAGGTGTATTATCATAAACTACTTAGTAATAAGTTGACTTTTAAGAGCAAAAGTTATAGGAGAGATACCAATATCCTTTCCTAACAAAACATTTACCAATACCCTTTCCCAGTAAATCATGTATAACTAAGAAGTCAAATGTAGAACTATAAGGAAGAACACTAATTTATAAAGAGGGAGAGAACAAGAAGAAGATGGCTTAGAAGACTTGACAGGCAATGGATGAACGGAAACATTTAAGGTGAGATGTTTAACTTTGTATCTTCTTTCTTTTTATTTATCTTTTGTGTATGTTTTTAATTCTCTTTTTGTTAATTATTTTGTCCTATCTAACATTATAATGAATGATGCTTTTATGGTTTGTTTTCAATTATGTTATTTTTATTTCTTTTATTTCTATTTATACTTTCTTTTTCTTTTATTATGCAAGGATAAGTTGTACATTGGATGGATCTAACATCAAGAAATCATCATAATCAGGAAAGCACCAAACTCTTACTTTCATATATACTTGTATTTTGTACATTGAGTATAATGTCCAATTTTAAGTGTGGTGATGGTTTAATGAATCTTAAACTGATTTCTTCAAGTTTATTATAATCTTAATTACAATTCTTATATATTAATATCTTAAATTGGTTGAATATGTCTATAAATACTATACTTTCTTGTTGATTATTGATTTGAATTGGTATGCAAAAGGATGTTAGTTAAAATGAAAATAGATTTCTAAGTCATATTTTTCGTAATCATTGAAATTTGCAAGTCAAAGGAAATTTGCATACTATTTACACGCATATATACCCAATCTTTTTCATGAGCTTTTAAGCCTAAAAGCAATTTTTCAAAATGTTTAAAGCTTGTTATTCTTTCATGCGTGTGTTTTCATGTATAGTAGGATAATTCTAGAACTTATTTTTTTTATGCATGTTGAGACCATACTAGTTAAATTAAAAGTATTAACATGATAAAGGCATTTAGATTTACCAACTTGTTTAAGCCTTTTTCTTTGAAAATGACCATAACCAAAAATTTACCTTTAAGAATAACCAAGTTGAGCTTTAGCCTTTTTCATTAATTAAACCCACATGTTAAACTTTATCCTATTTTTCTTTAAAGACCTATTAATTATTTTAAACCTTGAAGGTTATTTACATTATTTACTTGTTAAGACTGTTAAGTCAAGGGGACTTTACGATGATTAATTTTGATGACAATCAAATAATAATAATGTTAGAAACAAATGAACGTTTTTGACAAGTTTGTTAAGTGTGCAGACAAAGTATAGAACACAGACACAAAAGGAAACACAGATGCAAAGTCAACATAGATTCAAAGACAATATAAACACAGGCACAGATGCAAAGTCAACATAGACGCAAAGACAATATAAACACAGACGCAGATGCAAAGTCAACATAGACGCAAAGATAATAAAAACACAGACGCAAGGACAATATAAATGCAGACACAGACGCAAAGATAACATAGACACAGACGCAGATTCAGACGTAGACGTAAAATCAAAACACAGACGTAAAGACAACACAGATGCAAAGAAGACATAGACGATACCATGAAGATACATTAGTACGTCAGAACAGTTATTTAGTTAGAGTTAGTTACAGAACTCAACTAAATGATGGTTATCAAGAATCAAGAAGCGGTTATCAAAGATTAAGAGGCAGTTAGAGACGAAGGCTATAAATACTAGTCGTAGTCGAAGATTTTACAATGTTAGAAAAAATTCTTACAAATCTTACGATTCATAAAACAGTGATCTTTGAGCGTTCAGTGCTTACTTAGAAAAGAGAAATTCTGTAGTGCGATATGAAGAGAACTAACCCTACTGTAACAAAAGCTCACAATCTTTTTCTAGTGAGAGAAGGAAAAAGCTAATAGCCTGGAAAGGCTAAGATAGCTGAAAGAATACTTTGTAAGAGACCTGAAGAGACTCTGGAAGGGAAGAAAGAAT
>JANQBM010000220.1:26840595-26870046 GCA_025594535.1 Erythroxylum domingense
TTTTTAGCATCACAGTATCCTACGCCTATCAGACCCAGGGGTGCTTAAAAAGGTCCCAAAGTCAAATATTGATTAAGACATACAAATGAAAAATACCAGTTTCATGGGCCTGTTTAAGGCCGAGCTCCTTAACAAACTCAAGACCCAAAGGTTTCCCACCTAAACTCGGATTGGTATGGGCTTAGTTGGTTGTCTTCAACCAGGATCAGTGTTGGCACTTGGCATAAGCCCATCCTCATTTCCGTGCGCCCATTCCTATTCTCATAAAACCATAGCGAATCTACACTCTTGTCTAATTTAAAAGACTTATTTTCTTTTGATTTCTTTGCACTGCTAACGTAGCTTTTAGTGCGAACTAATATAATAATAATAAAATAATTAATTTTAAATATGGTTTAATTTTTTGTCATTTATAAATTAATTAAATAATTTTAACAAATTAATCAATTTTTAAAAACATTTAAGTCACACAAGCTAGTGACATAAATGAAAAATAAAATAAATGGTAAATAATTATTTTGAACGTTTTATTTTATTTTAATTTTATAGAATTAATAACAGTATAAATTAAATTTTTATTAAACTAATAATAATATAATTAAAATTAAAAATTAAAAATTAAAAATTAAAAAATATATTTTATTTGTAACGGCATGTAATGCCTGTGGCACTTTTTTATTTTAATCTTTTTAAATATTTTTTTTCAAATTAAAAAATAAAATGTTAATTTAAATTTTAATTATTGATTTCATTTGTGTTACACTATGATAAATTTTTTATTATTTTAATTTTAATTTTTAAATAAAATTTTTAGTATAATAATTTAAAATTTAAAAATTGATTTTATTTGTGTGATACATAATTTTGATTTTCATTTTGATTTTGATTATTTTAATTTTAATTTTTTAAATATCACACCTGCGATAGAAATAAAATCAATTTTTAAAATTTAAAATTTGTTACTTATTTTTATTTTTGTTTTTTATTATTTTAATTTTACTTTTAAATAAAATTTTTAAAATAAATAATTTAAATTTTAAAAATTGATTAATTTATTAAAATTTTTAATTATTTTATAAATTATAAAAAAATTAATTTTAATATAAAATTTGATTAATTTATTATTATTATTATATTAGTCCGCTCTGAAAGCTACTATGATATTGCAAAGGAAGGAAGCAAAAGAAAATAAATCTTTAAATAAAACAACGATGTTTTTTAAATTAGATAAGGCAGGACATACCAGCATTAGACAGAATATCAGCTCTCTTTCTTCTGTTACCATTTTCCTACGTATTGTGGATCAGTTCATAATGATTGTGGCCAACCAACGAGTGTATTCTCCTACATTTGTAGGTTTTGGATAATGGATGAAATAGAGTAGCACTGTTAAAAAAGATATATTACAATTTTTTTTGAGAGAAATAAGCAGATTAAGACAAGTAAATACACTACAATACATTTGTATATGATCTAATTAAGACCAACTAAACTTTCCTCCAGGAAAAACGATCAAAGGTAGAACTAACCACTGTGTTTTAGCGGGAACAGTTTGACTCAGAGCATATGCCATGTGTTTCATGTACATGCACGTGTCCCTTTGAACCACACGCAACTCATCACCTTCCTGTTTATATATAATATGCATCATCACAGGCTTACTCCAACGCCGATAGTATCTTCCACTTGAGTAGCTTCACTAACAATGTCTCAGAAAGGTTTGGTTATGGCAGTTCCAGCTTTATCGATATTCTTACTGGTTCTTCTTGACGTCTCTGTTCGTGCAGAGGCGTTGAGAAACAATGTTACTCCTACTTCTATGGTGAAAAGAGAGGACAGGAAATCTTTAGTGGCTACAGAGTACGGAAAAATCTCAGCCGTTGATATTAGTACTGGAACAAGAGGGCCTTTCCATCTTCGGTTCATCACATTGGATCCCAACTCCTTGTTCCTTCCTGTACTACTCCATGCAGACATGGTCTTCTATGTCCACACAGGTAATGTTGGTCAGTTAAAAGAAATTTCAAGTTATTCGTTAAAATAGTATATGGGTTAACTGGGTAGGTGTCTGGAAGTCTAAAAAGTTTGTAACCTGAATTCTCAGGTTCTATGTTTTGGTCAAGATAATAACGTTAAAGTTCTATGGGTTAATATGTTCATTGTTTAAAATGATTCCCATCAAACAAGTTTTGTGAATGCCCAGGAACTGGGAAATTGAATTGGGCTGATGCTGGAAAAGAGATAAAGAGGATGAATCTGAGGAGAGGTGATGTATACAGGTTGCAACCTGGGTCAGTCTTCTTTCTTCAAAGCAGCCTGACCCCTGAGCGGGAGAAGCTAAGGATTTATGCTATATTCTCCAACACAGATGAGGATGTATACGTATGAGAATCTAAAGACCTCTCTTTAGTTCCATATGCTAGCTGGTTTCACGAAAGTTTTGTTAATCAGTAATTTTGATGTTACCACTGTAGGAGCCATCAATTGGAGCATACTCCAGCATTAGTGACCTGGTCCTTGGATTTGACACGAAGCTCCTGCAATCAGCTTTTAATGTATCAGCTTATTGCTAATCAACAATTCGTGTCCATGCCCTAATATTTCTATTTTCTCGGAGTAAAACCAAAAAGGATAATGCTCCAATTTGGTATCTTACTCTCAGGTCTCTCAAAAAGTAATAGAAGAACTAGCAAGTGCAGCGAAGCCAGAAGGAATAGTGCACGCGGAACCACACAAGAAATCAATATTCTGGGAATTAGAATCTCGATTGCTCAAAGCTCTTACATTTGGTGGCAAGTCTTACAATGGCAAAAGCAAGACAGCCAAAGCATTCAACATGGAGGATGCTGATCCAGATTTTGAGAATTGCAACGGAAGGAGCCTGATAGTTGACGGGGGGAACTTAAAACTACTAAAAGGCTCCAATCTTGGGGTTTTTATGGTGAACTTGTCAAAGGTAACATTATCCATGTTCCAGAACTAATTCGGTTCGAAATAGCTTGAAGCTTGTACACTGCCATTGATATAACTTTTGTTCAGGGATCGATGATGGGGCCTCATTGGAATCCAATGGCTGTTGAGATATCCATAGTGCTACATGGGCAAGGGATGATTCGGATTGTTTGTGCTAGCAATGCAAAGGAATCAGAGTGCAAAAGTACGAGGTTTAAAGTGAAGGAAGGAGATGTTTTTCTGGTTCCTAGGTTCCATCCTATGGCTCAGATGTCTTTCAACAATGATTCCTTCATCTTCATGGGGTTCACCACAACAACAAGAAGAAACCATCCACAGTTCGTGATTGGGCAAAGATCAGTCCTCCAAACTTTGGACAAAAAGATATTGGCTGTTTCTTTCAATGTCAGCAACACAACAATCGATAAGATAGTGAGTCCTCAGACAGAGTCAATCATATTGGATTGCACTTCATGTGCTGAGGAAGAAGAGATCATTATGCAGAAGGAAGTTGAAAGAAAAAAGGAGGAAGAGGAAAAGAGAAGAAGAGAAGAAGAAGAGAGGAAGAGAGAGGAAGGGGAAGCTAGAAAGAGAGAAGAAGAAGAGAAGGAAAGAGAAGAGAAAGCTAGAAAGATAGGAGAAGAAAAAAAGGAAAGAGAGGAAGCGGAAAAGAGAAAAAGAGAAGAAGAAGAGAGGAAGAGAGAGGAAGAGGAAGCTAGAAAGAGAGAAGAAGAAGGGAAGGAAAGAGAAGAGGAGAAAGCTAGAAAGATGGGAGAAGAAAAAAAGGGAAGAGAAGAAGAGGAAGTTAGGAGACAAGAAGACATAGAAAAGAAGAGGAGGGAAGCAGAAGAGAGGACAAGAAGAGAAGAGAAAGTGAGAATGAGAGAGAGAGATGCAAAAAAGAAGCAGCAAAGGGAGAGGAGAAGAAGAGAAGAAGCAGCAAAGAGAAAGGAGGAGGAGACAAGGAGACAAGAAGAGGAAGAAGCAAGAAAAGAGAAGGATAAAAGCCAAGGAGAAGCACAACTTCCAGCAGAGCAGACTAATAGAGAGGAACCAGAAGATGGTCAAGAAGAAGAAACCAAGAAAAAAAGGTCAGGGCACGGAGGTAGTGACGATGAAGGAAGGAGAAGTATGAGAAGAATTTGGAAATTTTAAAGTCTGAATCTTCCCCAAGCTCCCTGTCAATGCCAATAAAAGTTCATGTTCTGCATGTTCTATTTGGTTAAGCTTTGTTGATTATCTTCTGTTCAAGCCTTTGTCTTCATGTCATTTTTGCTTAAGACATCTTTTGTTTGTCTTCAGTCAGTTTCTTATTGAGTTCATTCGTTTCCCATCCATAATTTTCTTTTACTATCTTTTTAAAGGATTCAATATGTTTATGAGATCTTCTCCTAAATGGAAAGAAACCGATGTTTTACTAAATTGATTTGCAAAATCTGGACTTGCAAAAGGTTGAGCACCAATAAGCTAACTTATAATTATCTGCTAAGACACCAAATAATTTTTAGTCTTCCTGCTATAATTGGATTCCAGAATAGTAATACACAGACAATACTACTATAGACGTCACTGTGGTGCAAGGTTCGAGTATACCTGTACTAGGATCTGCGAATAGTTGAGAGTTATACAAGGACGCATGCACTCTACTGCAAAATATTAAGTAGCGCTTTCCATTCCATGCAAGGTAACATCCCATGTGGTGATGTCCATCCTACTTGTTGAGACTTGAGATACACTTAATATACCTATCAAGAAAGTGAAGCAAATGTCATTGGAGCTCGTTTTAGAGTGGTCAGCACACAAGACAGGTTTTCAGAATCAATCGTCTTGGTGAGTGCCTATGACCGAGCCCCTGCTTTTATTAGTTGATGGAAAGAAGCCTCATATAAAATTTTCATATCCCTTCAATAACTGGAGCCTGTGTGATTCTGAAACATAAAAGGGTTCTTTTAAAGCAACCGTAGAAATTGGAATGGATATTACAGAACTCAAGTACCAACGGACCGAAACCTACACATTTATTTCAAGCAAAGCACGTGGTGGGAATATGACCAATGTTACGACTCATTATTAATTATTATATTTGATTTTGGTAGGGTATAGTATCAAAATTGGTGAATATCGACTATCATTTTGAATAATTTTTTTAAAACTATAAAATAATTCTTAAATTTTAAAATTATAAAATATTTTCTTAATATATTAGGTTGTATTATTTTAAATGTTATATTAACTATATCTCAAAAATTATAACAATATAAATTTGAAATAAGAAGTATCCATTTATTCTATTAATATTACATTTCACATATAAAGAATAATCATAATTAATATAAAAAAGATTGTTTAATGATCATTACATATATAAAATTAAGTGCATGTTTGGATGAGCTTATATCAGTTGAACTTTTGTCAGTAGAATTTTTATGAGAAGAGCTTTTCTAAGAAGCTAGTTGATTATTTGACTGTCATTTAAAAAAGAGCTTTTTTGAAAGAGCTTCATACAATAGACTGTTTGACAATATAAAAATAAAAGCATTTCTAATTTTAACTATATTTTATTTTGTAAAAAAAATATTTATACATATAAATATTATTTAAAATATATTAAACAATATGCAAAGCACAATATATTAATTATTATATAATTTTAAACCGTATGAAACATAAATGAAAATATATCTAACCAAATCTTTTGTATGGATTATAACATAAGTAAAACTAATATTAAAAATAAATATTAAAACATATAAAAAAAAGTCAAATAATATTATATAAATATATTAAACAAACGTGAAAATGTGTTTGTGGGTATTGTGGGAATTATGTGTAAAATATAAGGGTAAAAGGGACTAAAAAATAGGCTCATTAATTGATACGAAAAATCTACCTAAAAAAGTACTTTTTTGATAAGCTCCAAATTTGAGCTTCTTAAAAAGCTGTATTTTAGCTGCCAAAAGAGCTATATCTACTAAAAAAGTGTCTTTTCATTTTACACCCAAGCACTCATTTTTCTTAAAAAAAGCTTTTGCGACCGTAAAAAATTCTTATTCACTCTCCAAAAGCTCAACCAAACAGGCACTAAGAATGACATGAAGTAGTATTTAAAATTTTACAATTTACATCATATAGTAAAGAATAATTACATTAAAATATTAAATAGTATAAATAATTGCATTATAATAAGAGTTTGTATTTAGGAGCATAGTAAAGCGGAAATAAAACATGAAATAAAAACACTTATAGTTAAAAGTTCTATATTTATATTGCATATATATAATTACGCAGCCTTATTCCTATAAAGTAGAGAGGCTATTTTTGATAGACTCATATGTAAATGTGACAAGAAAAAAAATGATGCAGATTAAAAGAGTAGATATTTAAAACTGATATACTAAAAAGGTAGATAAATAAAATTTAAATAAATAAATAAATAAATAAATAAATAAAATGTTGATGTATCAAGTTAAAAAAAAAAGACTTGTCTTATACTGATAGAGGCATAAGATTAGTAAGTGGAGTATTACGAAAACTAGAGAAGCGCAAGGTAAAAGCGTACCTGATGAATGTATTCTCACTTAAAGGTCAAAGAGATGCAGCTTATCCTACCCTACATAAATGTAGAATTAACGTGAAAAAGAGTAAACACATACCTGTTTGGGACGACGACCGCGTGACACTTCTAACATTTAGAAAACTTCCTGAACTACATGCCTCTATCCATGTAACTCAGACCATACTACAATATAATAATAATAATAATAACTGGATACTAATAAGAAAAGTTTCCAAAGCAAAAGAAAATAAAATTAAAAGCCAAAATAATACAAGGAGTTAGAAGCAAAACAAAGGATAAAAGTGAAGGGCTAGCAGACAAGAACATGGGAAGTCGATAATCCATATCCTCAGTTCAGCAGATTTGATATAACAAAAGATTTTGTATGAAGTAATGGGTTGTGTTAACAAAGAGATAGAAAGACGAGGCACATGAAAGATTGGGAAAAGATCCTGCAGTTGGTTACGTCGCATCTCTGTCAGAAATGAGGGTAAGGGTAGAGTCTGTCAACAGTACAAACCCCTCTAAACAAATAGCCTCACTCATTCCAAATTGCAAGAAGAGTGAGAGAGAATGAGGTAACTTGTCATTTCTTAAAGATCACCTGCCTCCACTAGTCATCTACCTCCATCGGTAGACAACACCCACTTCTCCAAATTCACTTCTCCTATAGAAGGATAACAAAACTTTATTCAATGTCATATCCGCTTAAATCATACTAACCTCCATTTTAACATTAAGAAGAGTCTCATCATCATCATTATTCAAATTTATTACATCAAATGACATATCAATACTTTCCTATCCAAAATTATTTTCTAACTCTCATCTATGAAACTTAGTTCCTAAAAAACTCAGTCTGCTAAAAAATCGATATGGTCAAGGCAAATTAGATTTGTAGAATTACTTGTTATATTAACTGTCTCAATAGAAAAATAAAATTAAATCATTAAAAAATTATACTCAACTTAATAATGATAATATCATACCTTTCTCGAAGCTTTAAGTTGTATCAACTAAAGACTAAATTGTTCAATCTTTTGAGTTCCAATCTATTTATTTTTTGGAATGGATAAACTCAATGTGCTCCAATTTCTTTTACACTCAGTTGCATTCATACATTGACCCATAATTTAAATTATAAACCTTTAGAATTCTGAAACACCACTTCTCAATTGGTCCCATCAAGCAACTGTAAAATATCAAAAAATATTATTATAAACAAAATAAAGTGATAATTAATTTCAAACAAGTAACAAAAGTGAAGAAATATATATCTAAATTAAGTTTGTCTCTTTAACAAATTGTAACGGGCATCCAAAATTAGCACTCATTCTTCTATGCCTCTATTTACAAGCTAAGGAGATCTTGGATCATCTTATATAAAATGATTATTATAATAGTTAACAGCATTATCCTATTAACTTCAACTTTCTTTATAAATCCTAGTTTAAAATAGGCACTAGGATTCAAAAATACTCCAGCAACAAACAACAGAGAATAAAATTATTTTTCCCATCTTTTATTGTTGATTGTAAAGTAAGATGTATACAAAAAAGCCTATTTTTCATATTGGAATTGATTGCTTCCTTAACCCTCTCTATAACATTATAAAAATAACTAATTATTGCCTTCTCATACTATCAGTCAAATAAAGTACTCTCACCAAAAGTTCACAAACTTAGATGACAATATAGGGATCAAAATTCATGATCTTCAAGTATAATTATAGGAACTTTCATTGCAACATTAGACTTGATATATTAAAATGCAACTCATTTATCACTTCTAAACATTTTTCTCAACTTCTTAATAAGAATTTAATTGCAAGTCTTATAATGGCAGGACGATACAAATTTCTACTATTGGTGGAACTCTTTCTCATCAAATTCAAAACTTGTGCATAATTATATATGAATTTGTTCAATTTTGTTTCCTTTTGCATAGTTTCATCAACGATAGGAACATATCTAACATCTCTTATATTTTTCAACATTAAGTGAATGTAATGTACAGTGCAAGGAGTCCAATAAAAAGACTTATATCTGCTTTGCAGCCTATTTCCAACTGCTTTATAAACAAAATCATTTTCCGTGATAAACTATATAATATTTTCAGGTCCACCTTCATCTACAATTTCCTCAAACAGAGTGTAAGTATTTCTTATAAGGTCAAATGTATAATTGAACTTCAAAAACATTGTTCCTTTAGTTGAATAAACCAAAAAATTGATAGGGTTAATTACATAAAAACTTAAACTTTTGTCTAATTTTCAATTATAGCCTGAACTTTAAAAAGTAGCAATAAAATGTCCAAACTTTCAATTTTTTTTCAATTTTAGCGTGAACTTCAAAAAGTAGCAATAAAATGCTCAAACATTCAACTTTTTTCAATTCTAACCCGACGTTAGTGTTTCCGTTAAGTTTAAAAATGATCTAAATAAGATTATGTGGTCTCAACGACCTTACTGACACAGTACGTTGTAATGCAAGAGTAGTTTGAGTCGTCATAAGAGCAAACATAAAACAAATGGTTGAGGACATTGGGAGAACAACAGATAAATTTAGGATAGAATTAAAAATTAAAAGTTTGAACATTTTATTGCCACGTTTTGAAATTTGGGCTATAATTGAAAAAAAATTGGCATTTTATTGCCACTTTTAAAGTTCATGCTATAATTAAAAAATTGACGAAATTTAGGCTTTTTTTGGCAATTAACTTAAATTGATAATAAACTTATGTCTTCTATTTATCTAACCATCACATTTGATTGAACACCCGTAAATTGTCCAAGACATTCTTCTTACATCCATTATTTCACAAACAGGGGTAATCAAAAGATTACCTCTGAATTCATCAATTAAAAGAGCTTTATATCCTAGATTATAAGAGGCAATAACATCCACCATAAGCTAATAATAATAAGACTGAACATTATTGAATGATACACATGTATCATACCTCCATCTATCTATTGTTGTATCCGTATTATAAGCTACTTCTTTATAATATAAGGCACTATAAATTGAAGGTTGATCTTTAGGAGTTTTTTATAGAGAAAAAAAGTCAGATACTTGACTTCTTTTCTTTCTCACATCAAGTGCAACAATCTTGTTGGGTAAGAATGTCATCTTCAACATTACTAATATCATACTAACCACCTCAAAAAGAACTTTCATTACTAATTTTGTAATTCAATCTTTACCTTCTATCTTTATGATATTAATACTCTTTAGGCAAAGTTTTTATCTATCATTTCATATCATAACTAACTTTCTTACAAGGCTCCACATCACCTTTGATTCTAGCTAAATACTTCTTTAATTTGGTGATTCCCTACCTTTCGTCAAGAACCAATTTAGCATAAGCACAAGCTGGATCATTGAATCTTCCGAAAGGGATTGAATTATTATAAGTACTTAACTTCCCTCAATTTATGTATGAAAATAAATGCAATTAAATAAGTACAATAAACTAAATAAACAACTCTTAATTGTAAACAAGTAAACAAACATAACTCATTAAATGAATATTCAAATTATCGTATCCCAAACATGTATCACATAGCCATTTTAAACTAAAAGTAATGATCAAATTAGTTTTCTTTGTTAATTTGGGGGAATTAGAATTATAGAAGAAGAAGGTAGGTGAAGTAATTGTTTCTTCTATTTTTTCTAGAGACGGTGTATAAAGGGCTTGTATTTTATACTAATCAAAATAAGTTCAACTATCCATGATATCACTATAAAATATAACATACAATCAAGAGTTATAAGTTATATCAAACGTCATCTTGAAAAGGAATGGATAGTAAAGAGAAAAATTATTATCTATTATAAGCTCAATCAAAATTTTGGCACTTGGTATCACTTAAAAAGACCAAAAATTAAGAAAAATATGGGTGCATAATTTATGATCCACATGAAAGAAAAATAGCTAATGAATAAGCGTCATGTGATAACTCTTTACATTATGTTAGTAAACCTTGACAAATAATAAGTATTAATCATCAATAAATGTCTTAATCTGGGTGAAATAAAATATCATATGGTAACTAATCTTTAATGTAAAATTCCCCCATTCTATAAGGAACTTCGACTCGGAGACATTTCAAGAAGTAAAAAAAAAAATTAAAAATATCTTTAAAAATTCTAAAACTCTATCAAAATTGAAGTTTAGATTAAATAGGATTATAGACTTTCATAACATAAGCCATATATACTAAACATTAAAATAAAATCACTAATTAAAAGAATGACAAAAAATTATTGGACTAAAGTAAAATAAAGAGCTAAATTAAATGAAGTGAAATATAGGGTTAAATTAAATTAGTGGACCAGAATGTTTTATATTTGCATTTAGGATTACCCACAAAAAATGAAATACAAAATAAAATACACAATTATAGATGGTTTTATGTTTGTATTTACACAATACACAATTACCCGTATGAAAAGCCAGCATTTAAATCAAGCAGGAAAACATAAGGAGGAACAGTATCACAAGGGAAAAGCATCATCAGGGAATAATGGCCATTGATAACCGACGAACATAAGCAGCAAAGAAAGAGAGACGAGCACCAGGAGGAGAGGAGAGATCTGAACTCTGGAGTAACGATGAATGGAACAGGAGGGTAAATCTAAAGCGTGAGCCAACAATGTCGTAACGAGTGAGAGATCTAAAGGCTGAAACTGCAATGCAGAGGAGAATGGTGAGTGAGAGAAGGAAGACAGGCAGAGGAGAGGAGACCGGAGATCTAGAATGGAGGCTGAAGAGCTGCAAAGATTATCACAACTAAGAGTAAGGCTAATCAACTAAATTTTTAAGCTTCAACTTTATTAAAAGTTAGCTTAGGTTGGCATAAGATTTATCAGCCTCCTCTCTTATGTTACTTTCCGTGATGTGTTATGATTTTCATATCAAGAACTAGTGATAGGGTTAACATGATTGACAATAGCATAAGAGATTGATCCGTGAAAGTATTTAATGGTTTTTTAAGCTTTTGTGAAGAGGGATAGTATCTTATATCTGTAACAAAAAAGAATAATTAGAACCATGATCTATGCTGAATGAGTTCAATACTAAACTATAACTCAACTAGGCAAGGCTTATGGATTTATGAAAGAGGAAGAGAAATTAATAAAACCCAAACGGCCAAAACTTGAAGAAGAATCATACTCTTATTTATGAAACAATCAACCATTCATCAAACACTTAACGTGCACGTTTGTGTTTAAGTATAGTTGCCATACATGTAATATATGACATATGTGTTTGAACTTTCATCAAATACTTAGCGTACACAGGACATACATGTAAATTATTTAACCATTCAAACCACAACCATAACCACTCATCCTCTCCAGTCAAAAACTCAAATCACAATCAACACCAACGTCCAGTCCACATTCATCTCCATCATTCATACAATTTTAAATATTCATGAATAATACGAAAAAAACCTACCTTAATAATAAACAGATGTTGGTTGGTTACTGGTGGCTGGACGTCGAATGTCAGGAGATATAAAGAGGCAGCATGACAACACCAACAATGACAAGGTGAGAGAGACAGAGAGGGACGATAGTGAATGGTGATGACAGAGAGGAGGGAGGGGCTGACAAGTCAATTGAAGAGGGAGAAGAAAAAGATGCATACCACGTGCGTCATTTGTCTTTATTTTTTGCAAACTTCCAATCTAGAAACGACGTCGTTTTTACTATTAAAGCAAAATGACGTCGTTTCACCCATGACAGATATCAGTTAAAGAACGTAAAACAAAACGACGTCGTTTCATCCATGGCAGAAATCAATTAACAAATATAAAACGACGGTGTTTTACACTGAATAAAATGACGTCGTTTTATGTTAATAATGTTGAGTGGGCCACGGACCAAGTCGGTCCGACCGGCCCGCGATTCGACCGTCCACGAACTCCAGTCCCGAAATTCTACGGGTCATTTCTACCCGACCTTTGGGCCGGTTTGACAGGGCCAAACCCATTGATCACAGGCCAGGCCGGATCAGGTCGGGCCGAAATTGACAAACCTAGACTAGGCTAATATGCCTAGAATATGTTATAAGCAAATTTAAATTTAGCTAAAATTATCTGACAGTTGGGACGACAAGCTTCAGCCCTTGATTCCTGAATACAAGGATCCTGTAAATACCGCATGAGAAAGAATGAAAGAAGGTGCTTCATTTATCAAAATTGAGTTGGTCTAAGAACAAATGGACTCTCATGACTCTCTGTCTGAGGCATCTAAGCAAGAGGACGGATCAGGGGCTCTAAAAGCCAGATCAACATAAATGATACACATGCATGTTTCAGCTAGGGCATATGGTAGAAGACTGGTCACACATTGGTGGAGCTGGTTGTATATGAAACAACAACAGTAACGTCATCAAGTTTGCCACCATAATAGCGGTACCCTGCATCTTGAGCAGCCGCAGAAAATGGTGTCTGTCGATTCCTGTCCAGTGCTCGTTCTCGTGCCAAAGCTGCAATCTTCTGAGCTGTTACTTGGGGTCCTAGTCCAGCTCTTACAGCATGAACAACAATAGCAGTGATTTCGTTGTTGTATAAGTTGTCAAATAATCCATCTGTTCCAGCAATAATGACATCCCCAGGAGCAACAGGAATACTGAAAACCTGAAATTTGTCATTCCAAAATGATGTTTGATTCAGGTCATCAACTGATTTTACCAATTCAACCTTCTAATGCAACTGAACGACATATGGAAAATAACTTATAAAACTTGTTCTCTACTAATTTTCTCGTCTAAATTGATGCGTCAATCTTGAACCAAAACAGAGATGCAAATCATATTAACTCCTCAAACTAGCCATAATGTCAGATGCTGCTGCCAACTCAATCTCTTACTTCATGTTCTTAATTTCAAAGACAAAAGCGGCAGAGAATAAGTGAAAATGAAGTACCTGCCAGAACTTTTGGTAAGAGTGTTCTTGGTAAACTCAGTCACTAAAAGAAAGGTTACATCGTTTAACTCAGAAGATGTTATACAAACTATTCATTCAACCGTGAAAATATTAAAGAATATGCAGATTATAAAAAACTGCAGATAACTTGAAACTTTCGCATGACGTTCCAGTCAAAAGAAAGAACTGACCTGGCCAGAGCTGGGTGGATCACCCTCATGGCCGCTCGCAAGTTGGTAGGTAAAGTTGAAACCATGCTGTTGTACTGGGGACTGGAAAATGGTGCATCCATCTCTAACCACCATGAACCCACTATCCCCAAGATTAATAGCATGTAATCCCTGTTGCAACAAGTATTCCACATAAATCTAGAGTCTCAAACAGTATATTCTACAACAATATAGCACATACAGTGAACTATACGAAGCAGAACTCGAACATTATCTGGTCCAGACAAAATGGTCAACCCCTTGAAGAGTTCATGTACCAATGGTAAAAGCCAAGTATCTATTCTACTGTATGGTATTGAAGTTTGAACTAGTGACTCTCCTAAAAGATGAAACCATGCTGTTGTACTGGGGACTGGAAAATGATGCATCCATCTCTAACCACCATGATCCCACTATCCCCAAGATTAATAGCATGTAATCCCTGTTGCAACAAGTATTCCACATAAATCTAGAGTCTCAAACAGTATATTCTACAACAATATAGCACATACAGTGAACTATACGAAGCAGAACTCGAACATTATCTGGTCCAGACAAAATAGTCAACCCCTTGAAGAGTTCATGTACCAATGGTAAAAGCCAAGTATCTATTCTATTGTATGGTATTGAAGTTTGAACTAGTGACTCTCCTAAAAGATGCCGTCTCAATTCTCAAGCACATTGAATGAAAATTGATTAGCAACCATAAAAGAGTTCAGTGAAAATCATTCAAATGGAAAGAAGAAACAGATTATTAAGCGACTGCCACAATAGCTTAAGTTATCGTGTGAGGCCAACTTAATTAGTTTTATATATTCATTAACACACCCTCTCAAGTGAAAGCCCTTTGGGATTGAAACTTACACAGGCTCACTCTACCTTGTGCTGAATAATAGGTAAGTGGCAAGATTTGAACTCACGACCACTTAATCAAAGAGGCTCTGATATCATGTTAAGCGACCGTTTCACCACAATAGCTTAAGCTATTGTGTGAGGCCAACTTAATTAGTTTTATATATTCACTAACAAGTAAAAATCATTCAAATGAAAAGAAGAAACGGATTATTAATTAGTTAATTCAAGCAAGAATCATTCAACCTCCTTTGCCAACGTAATTATGCAGGCTGTCGAGGAACCTTTAGCATTTGTGCGGGAGTGGGCCTTCTCCAATACCCTGGCTGGGTCGATTGAATCCATGGATTCCTCTTGGATTGCCTTCACCGAATTAGACATAAGTTCACGAGAATATTCTCCAGCATTAATACCTACATCTGCCCAACCGCCCACACCATCTGCCACACCAATGGCTTGTTCATCATCACATATAAAGTAAGCATCTTCCCCACCTGTTTGTTCTTTATCAGGATGAGGCAGGTAGCATGATCCTGAGTGTAGCTTCAAGACTCTGTAACCACAAAAAATTCTACCCTTATCACAAGAATGAAAACCTAATTCATCTGTTATAGACCGCATACCCAGAATTTTCTGTATAGTATCCAAAGTTTATACCTTCACTGACCATTCATTAAGCAATAAGCATAGAATATCCAAATAATGAAAACAATCGACACTATAATTCTAAAACTTGAACCAGATTCCATATTAGTCACTCAAAAAGAGATGATAACCTACTGGCCAGATATCATATTGGAGTCCAGTTGTTCCTCCCGAGAATTCCCATCGAACGACACGTTGGGAGCAGGACCAGCAGAATAACACACAGAAGAAGAGTGGATGTTTCTCATAAGTGGCACAAGAACTAAAGCATTGGCGTGACTACTCCTGCTCATAGCACCAAACGTAGAGCACCCAGAAACCAATCGATTATTTGGTAACTCTGTATTTCCCATTCTAACGCTAGCTCTGACGCAACTTACACGACTTCTATCAGCAAAGAAAACACCACTTGGTTTCGTAATATCCAATCCATTTCCGCAAGAAGTAAGCAGCTCATCAGGAAAAACAACCTTAGAACCAGAAGTCACCATTGGATTTGCAGAAAAGGAGCGCCTTGATGACGATTCTATAGAATTAGAATAAAAGGAAACTGAATTTCTAGCAACTACCGCTCTCCTAAACCCAAAATTCAGTTTCGAAAGAACCCCAGTTGGCATCTTATCTCTTTAAACCAATATACTCTCGATTCAACCACCCTGTTACCAAAATAGTAAAAAGCCCATTACTTTACGAACCTAAAATGGAAACAAAATGAGGTTTAGCTTCAAACCAACTAATCCCATGTCAAAAATAATGTTAGAAGGCAATAAAAACCAAAACTTGGAAAGAACAAAATGGATAGAAAGTAGAAAGAGAAGCCACCTTTTGGGGGTTGTACCGGAAAAAAGAAACTTGACGACGAAAAATGCTAGAAACAAAGGAACTCCGAAGATTGGTCTTCTGGGTCGGAGCTTATCCTTCAAATCTATATCTCCCACTAAGAGAGATACTTCCCTGTTAGCTCAGCTTACGATTTACAGATAACCTAACAAAGCACGTGGCGACAGAGATGAAGAGAGTGAAGACAAAAATATGATACCCTGATACGGCCGCTAATTATTGGGTTAAGACATAAGACTCACCACTGGACGGAAGTACCTGTGAAGACTTTGTTTTTTACCGTTGAATGTAGGCTTCGGATGTTCTTCTTCTTTGTTGTAATGAGGATATTTTAGAGATTTAGGCAATGGGATTATGGCCATAATTTGGCCAGATTTTGCTTAGATACCCCAGTACTATGTGAAGGAACCAATTAGATGTGACACTTTTTTTTTTTATTATATTAGGTATTCTGACTTTGTCGAACTAATCTTAAGCCTCTAAGACTTCACTCCAAAAATTCTAGAGGATGTAAATCTAAAACCCCAAGTCACATACTTAATTGGTCAACTGCTGATTGATCACTAGCCCCACTCAGCATCAGGTTCCCAGCAGCGCTCAGGTTCCCTAGTAGCTTCGACTCTCACACTGCCACTAGAAGCGAGACGTCCGTAATTGATCCGATGAGGAGCTTTACCTAGGGAGCTAGAGGATCATCAATAAGACAAATTTCTTATTTCTCCTCCTTTGGCGTGACTCGAACTCAAGACTTTCTGTAAAGAAGAGCATTAAGTGAGAAGCTAAAATCATTAGGCCAACTCCTCGTTATCGTGTAGGTCCATTCTTGATGTGTCAACATGTGGTAGGTCGTTAGTTCATAACATTAGAAGGAGATGTGATGAACCAGAACCGTGACTTTTGGTCAGAATCAGATTGTCCATGGTCGGGTTATAAGCACCAAACATTAGTAAATTTGGCCCATTGGCTCTGTTGAAGTATCTTGGAAGTTTGGACTTTGATAGACACGAAGGGTCAAGAATAAAAGACACTTGAATTACTTTCATCATAATTGGGCTTTTCAATCTTCTTGGGTCGTGTCTTCAAATTTCATGTTGAACCTTAAGTTTTGTTTAAATGAGCGCTAAAGTTTATAATAAAATGAAGTAATTTATAATAAAATAAAATATAAATAGATATAATATTAAAAAATTATTATTTGAAAGGAATGAAATAATTTGTAATATAATATATTAAAATATTTTTTAAATGAAGAGTTTATAATTTATTATAATGTAAAGTTATTTATTATTTTATATTTTATCAAAAAAATTTCAAATAAGAGATTTTTTATTTTTATTATTTAGAATAGAATAAGATATAATATAATTTGAAATTTTTTATTTTTATTGTTTAGAATAGAATAAGATGAATTAAAGAGCACGTATTAGTTACGAAACGAAAAGAAATGGTAATACAATAATTCATAAAGGACAAATAGGCAAAGCAATAAATGCTAGGCCAACAATTTCAGTAGCTACTGCATAATTACCCCTACCAGCATGATCTATCCATTCCTCTACCCATATCAGTGTTTACTGAAACACTCACATGATATATCTGAAAAACTTCTCTGGTCAGAGCAGCTTCAATAGCTGATGATTTGAGGTCTGCACGATTACCATCATCCATAAGTCATCTTCGTTTCTTTTCATTTCCTGAAATTTGCTTTCTTTCTTTCTTGTCAGTTTGTCATGTTCTTAGTAATGCAAAATTAAGAGAAGTTAGCTTTTTTGAGAAATAAGAGAAGTTAGCTTTGTTTCCTCTTACTTGGTAAAATTCATTAATCACTTGATTTGAATAATTCCCTCAGCAAATTTATAAGTCAAGATATAGAAGTTTCAAGTGAATAATATTGTTGATTTCTAACACAAAATGACCGCTTTATTTTTATAAATTTTGGAGCAAGTGGTAGAAAAATTAAATCTTTTATTTCTATTATGATATTTTTATTACATTTTATTAAATGTTATACATATATTTATATAAATATATAAATAAAATTTAATAAAATAAATTAAAATAGGATAAGTGAAACTGAATATTTGAGATAAGTGGGAGTGGCTCAATTGGTTGCTCCAGGATCTAGATTCCAGGACACGCAATTAATCGTACACGACAAATCTGGCCTCTCAGACAATTACTGGACAGGTTTGCCGCTGGAGAAATGACTCTTCAACGAACCTTGCGTCGCATGTGCGTCTGACATTATTATAGTTTATAGCAAGTGAAATTCAAGTACCAGTTCTTTTGTTTATGTAATAGATGTCAAGAAAACAAAGCAGGAACCGTAGATCAGAAGGTAAGGACGATGGGAAGAGGAAGAGAACAATCCTTTAGCTTCTGTAGATGTGTAGGAACTGGAAAACGACAAGAACTAAAGACAATCCGAGATTGGACTTCAACGGATTATTCTATCTGTTTAATTTCCTTCTTTATATCAAAGAGCATTTCATTTTTCCTTTTCTGCTCTCAGCGTTTCAGACTGCGCTTGATTTAAGGCATCTATGATTATAAAGTTTTATGATTAAGCCTCTAAGCCAAGAGCAGTGCCGTTATTGGGTAACACTGAGCGGGACACTACTCGGAGCATACCCTCGTTAGTGGATCGTCATTTTTTTATTTAGAACGGTAATAAATTTTTGATTGTCGGAAAAAAAAAAAAAAACGTTAATTACTAAATAATTTTTATTGGCGATATTATTAAGAAAGTTAATGTTAACTTTTAATTTTAGAAGCTAAATAATTTTTTTATTAGTGATACAACTTTAACTCGTCATATTTATAAATATTTTTGAAGCATTTAAGTGTATTGCTTATACTCTAATTTTTTAATTTTCACTAACATATGAATCTAAGATATTTCAACTAAAAAATTGGTAATAAAAAATTTCACGATTATATTTTCTGAATTATGATTATTTATTTATTTTTAATTTATTAAATATTTGAAAATATCATAATTAATTTGTATTTTGTCATTAACGTGGATATTATGTTAGCATTTTAAATCAAAACATAATATTAAATGATATTGTGTTTATTTGTGTCTCTCTTTTGTTATTTTTAAATTACTTACTATTTATAAAAAATAATTAAATATTAATAAATATTTTAATTTTGTAATTGTAATTTTCATTATACTTTGCAATAATTATTAGATTTGTGTTCTCGTAGAGTTTCACATAAGTTTAGTTATAATATGACTAAATCAAATCATTTAAGTTACTCAATTTAAAGACTACATAAACGTTTCATTTATTATAAAAATTTGTATAATTCTATTAAACATGTTGTGATAATTAAATAACAATAAAAATTATTTGATAATTAAATAAGACCGTAATCAGTTGGATGTGTTTAATTGATTTTTTATAAATAGGTTGGTAGCATTAGATTACTACATTTACAATTACGTTAATTCTTATAAAAAAATTTATTAAAAAATTACTAATGTTAATTAAATTCAAAAGTTATTAAAAATATTTGATTTAATAATTTAGACCTTTATCATAATATTTGTAAAATATTATCCACTAATGTTATGATCATTTAATATTTTGTTGAGTACGTAAAATTATAAATTAAGTCACTTATATATGAATATTAAATTTTAATAATAAAAATATATTTTTAAATATTTATATGTCTATATATTGCCCATTTTTTTTGGAGGTGTCCAACTAGCTATAGCTAAGCCAGCTACATGTGAAACCAGGTCTAGATTCTGACTCGATCTCCGTTGTAATTTTCAGCTTACATCTCATGAAAAGGAAAATAAAACAGTGCTTTTCAGCTTACATCTCATGACAAGGAAAATGAAACAGTACTGAAATGTCCTGAAAGCCTTGATCACGCAATCAAGATGACTTTTCTTGTATGAAAAGAGGATAGAATAGAACTCGGAAGGCTACAGATGAGCTTAAGAAAAATGCTCAATGTGCAGAGTAAAAGCATTTAACATGACGTGCAAGACGGGTATACACTTCAGGGAAGAAATGACTCTTCAGAAGCCCGTACAGAAGTGGTCAAATAATGACAAGAATGGAAGAGTTCAACGAAACTTGAGAACAGTTTAAGAACTCAGAATACTTACGTAAATGAGACGATAAACAAGTTGAAGCTCATTTACTCCTCTTATCTGATCATCAGGAGTAACGCTAGATTTAAGTTTTACCAAAAGATTGTCTTAAATTACCAAATGGACCAAATTACAAAAAGACGGTCTTTGGTTTCCACCAACATAAAACCAATTTAGTACACAAGTTGGCAATCATATAAAGTTCCATGAAGCAAAACTTTGCTCCAGTTTTTAACCAATCTAGTGTCATGGACCTAAACCTGATACTAGGAAAAGAACATACTAGAAAAACAATTTTAGTACATAATTTGGCAATTGTATAAAAGATTGGTCTAACTGAATACATCAGCTGCAATATATGAATGTCTGATTCCTTCCTTGCAGCCACAGATTCATTAACTGCACGTCTAGAGCTGCTTATCCAAATTATGGAATCCTTCTGGACGGCATCTCAGTTGACATGTTGCGGGAATATATGGATATTTCGACAAAGCCGTACTTACAAAGATAGCAAATTTGCCCCTTTAGTTGTTAGTTAATTCAGCGGATATACAGCCAATACACAGAAGAAAAGAAAAGGCTGCTGCACTTTAGCTTTATCACCAAATCTGCATCGTCTCTGCAGCAGAACCCTTGAAAAAGACCCAAATTGTTTTGATAGGAGCAATCCATCCTTAATGCGGTGTTTGGTGCTTTAATTTCTTGTATCTTCTGCAAAATTTATTGCCAGTGGAATTTACACCTTTAAGATATCCCTAGTCAAATGGAGATGCAGAACTTCATGAACTTCTTCCTGTTTCTTTTCCACTGAATTCCCCATTTCTAAAAGATGCTGCAGCTGCGGCCATATCAAGGCCTCCACCAATCGATGTAATTAGAGCCGACAGTCCACTACTAGGACTTCCACCAGCAGCCATCCCCAGTCCAAGAAAATCAAGAGTTGCATGCTTGGGACCAAACACTGCAGGAGTCCCCGTCATCAATTCCTTCAAACCAGAGCCTCCATCACAAGGTAATCCAAGCCCCAGGCCAGGAGAATGTGAGGCATTCTCAGCCTCTACTTGCCTCTGACCCCATTGGATATTGTCTTGCTGCACAGATGATGAAGATGACACAAGCCCTAGCCCACGAAGCAAAGACGCATTTGTTGCTGCAGCACCCATTTGAGCAGCTTTTTGTAACAATGCAGTAGCAGATAAAGCTGGCTGTGGTGGCGGTGCATATGCCCTGTGCTCTAGACCAGTGGTACCAAAAAATGACGATTCCTGGTTGGTGGAGAGACATAGAGAAATGGGTTCATTAGAGGAGGATGGAAGGATGCCAGTTGGGTGCTCAAGGGGTGCCATGGCTCGAATTAGGTTTGTGAATGCAGGAGCTTGATGAGGTTGTAAGCTCCCCGATGCAGTTGATGAAACAAACAGACCAGAAAACACACTGCTGCTGGCACTTCCATTACTACTTGAGCTAGTACTACTCCCAGAGCCTAATGCCGCTGTCGTTGCAGGCACTTCCTCTATGATCTGACTGATATTTTTCGGCAGCTCTGATCAAAAGCAAAAAGGAAGAACGCATGAATCTCATGAAAAATAAAGACATGCAAAGTCGGTTCTTCTTTTGTAAGAAAGCTTTTAGACTAAGCAGAGTCAATAATACTTTCCTATCCCCAGCTAAACCCGTCACCGGTTTTCTTTTATCTAGCTTTTGAGCAGATGTGGGTTGCCTTTGGTTTTAGCTTTTGTTTTGCTTTGTGATTGTGCAAATTAAATTGCCCAGTTAGAACTTGGATGAAGAGCCATTTTCTTTTCTTTAACTGTTCAATTACTTCCTAAAATCTACAGTGTTCAATTCGCCTTAATAACAACAAAATTGGTAACAGACAAAAATTACTAGACTCCAAGATGCTAAAAAAGAGAGAGAAACAACAAAGATTTCGTGCTTATTGAGACAAAACCGCAACCGACAAAATTCAAACTGAAAATTGAAGAAGTTGTCACATTTGAATAAGCATACCAGGACTTTGAGCTGCCGAAACTGACGATTGAATTACAGCAGTAGGCTGCGATAGAGCTGATGCCGGAGCAGCAGAAGTAGCTATCGGAGTTGACGCCGGCGGCGAATATGGCTCAGCTTGAGGTATCGGGTGGGATTCTGGATTCTGTTTCACTACGGGCGGATTCGAATCCTGAGGCTGAGCTCTGGCACTCTCCTCCGCCAAAGCATCGCAGAAAGCTCTGTGCGTGATAAAGCTATCCCTCCTTCAAAAGCACCACAAAGAAAGCGCGGAAACACTTCACAAACCGAACACACCAAAAACAGAGACCAAACAAATTATCCAGAGACTAAAAGATTAAAACTTCATCGTAAAAAACCTCGAAAACAGAGTTCCGCAATCGCATTTGTACTCTCTGGTGCCGCAAATCTTTGAGTGAGCTTTCCAATCAGATTGAACCGCGTACTTTTTCGAACACTTGTCGCATTTCCACTTCTTCTCTCCGTGTTTCCTGCAAAAATGTTTCTTTATTCCAGTAAGATCACCAAGTGCTCTTGATGGATCATGGTGGACACAAGTTGGCTCAGGACACACATAAACTCTCTTCTTCACTTCCTTGCTCGATCTTTGCCTGAGCTTCCATGGAAGATTATGGCCTCGTCTATGAAGCTGCAAGTTCTGGTCCCTCTGAAACCCTTTATTGCAAATTTCACACACAAATCGGTTCGTAGCCAACAAAGTCTTTGGAGAAAGGGCAATCACCTCAGCATCTGGATCTGCAAGAAACCAAATTTAACCAAATCGAACGGAACAAGTGGTATTGACTTTGAAGACTTCAACAGTCAATCTGTTTCTTGTCTTTACCTGGCGTTCCAGGGAGGTTTCTTTTCTTCTTTGCTGTTGCTGTGGATTTAGAAGGCGGTGGCTCGTTGCCGGAGGAAGAGACACTGGCTTCGCCGGAGGCTGTGGAAGAGTTATCTAATTCGACGGGCATGACTACTACTAGACAAATGAAGTGAATTAACTAACAAGTTAGGATTTTTTTTAGATCAAGCTAATGGACAAAAAAGTGAAATAATCCAAAACAATCCACTTGGAATTTCAACGAACATTAAAGAACAAACTTTCCCTTTCCTTTCTAGAGCTTCGTTTCAGCTTTCCCTCTTATCGCTCTCTCACAGAAACAGCTACCAGTCAATCTACCTTTTTCTGTTCTCTTTTTAACCCAACTACCAGCTCTCATGAGTCTCTCACCACAACTCACGTTAAACCAAACAACACAATGATTAAACCCAATGACTCTTACACTACATAACTCTCACCCAACTATTTGATTTCGAGCTTTTAAACACAGACACCGGACGGAAGACCCAATCTCCGGCTAGCCCAACAACTAAAACTTCAGAATCTTCACAATGAAAACAGGCAGAAAACAAGAGAGAGACGGTAAAGTCTTTGGTATTTGGTCCAACCTTTCACGCTAGATATAAAAAGAAAAGAGAGAAAAGGACGGACAGAGACGAAATTATAAATTAAAACAAAAGGGTTAGGTGATTAAGTGAATTTTGTTCAGTGTTAACCCATACTAAATGGGAACGTGTTCTTCTGTGCCATGTACTCTGTTCCTACCGTGTCTCATAATATCTCAACCATTTATTTACGTAGGTCTCACAAAAATGTGGGTTCGCGTCCAAGTCATTTATTGCAAGGCGGAGGATTTACCGCGCGACTTGTCGTTTTCAGACACGGTGTCGTCTCTGTTCGGTGTTTTGTCGTATAGCGAAGGTTGGGTTTGGCACGGGACAGGGCAGAGGCTGAGCACGTGTTAGGAGTCAATCTTTTGTTTGGCTGGCTTTAAATTAGATTTCCTTCAGATTTTATTTTAGTAATGAGAAAGTCAAGCTGCTTTTGTTTTGTATTCGATTTCTACTTTTCTTGATCTTTGTCCATTCTACACTGGACACATGTACATAATTCAAGAGACTAAGCATGTACGATTACACCGCTTCTTGAAGTATCAAAATCCCAAATCTTTAACCTTATCCGTGATTGGCATCACCGATCACCCCCCAATTAGGGCCGCGATTTATCTTGGACCACTCTGCACTATCCTTCTTAGAGAATATTCGTGTTTGCCTTAAAATTGTCTCCATGCCCAAATACTTCACTGCTTCTTGTCTCTGAAAAACTTCTCGTAAAGGCAATAATAACCAGAAACTTACTATTGAGAGTAAGCTTTTAAACATTTAACCAAAATGAGGTTCGTCGAGAGTAAGCTTCTGACTTTATTTACCTTTACAAGAAACTTTTTGGAGACAGCAGATAGTTAAATGCTTAGACTAGAGATACTTTAAGACAAACCAAAACATCAGCCGAGATGTATGTTTTGGAGTATTTTAACGTAACATAACCTTAATCCTTTATATCTTAATCATGAACTCGCATGAGATGTTTGTGATATGTCTTACTTGTGAATTAAGACAAGAAATTAAATTAAGAAAATAATAGAGATAAGAAAGTAGAAAAAAACAGAAATAGCGTAGATAAAAATAGATTTTTGCATTGAATTTTGGTTGCCTTTTTATTTATCTACTTGCTGCAATTTATAGCTTTATCCAACCAAGCAGAAAAACAATATATCCTACAAAGTAGTTCACACTACTTAACATAATGGAAACAAATCAACAGCCACAAAATAAACTAAGTATTAGACTCCTAATACGACTCAACTATTAGTCCTACTCTTAAGAAAACTCAATAACCAAGTAATGTCAACTCCTTCTCACTCCCCTGATTCTCTCGCACAAACCTAACCCACTCCAAAGATACATATGCACGGCCACGACAGAACTCGATATCACTTGTGCATAACCCATGCATCTCTATACAGACGTATCAACTCCCTCTCCCTTCAAGGACCTTTGTCCTCAAGGGCATCATTCGAAAAACTCTTCACTAGGCGTCGATAATCCTCCCAAATTGCATCCTCTTCGTGACTCCTAATCATTTAACCAACACCTCCGTACGAGGTCGATATTTCCCTTTTTGTACTATTCGTTCATGAAGTATTTTCTCTGGTTGCGGTAAAATGGAACTTTACTCCGTAGTGGGTGGTAAACTTGGAGATGTGACTGGAATATTAGCCAAAAGCTTCCGAAGCTTGCTGACGTGAAACATAGGATGAATACGGGATTATGGAGGCAATTCGACTTTATAAGCAACAGCTCCAATTTTCTCCAAAATCTGGAAAGGACCACAATACCTAGGAGAGAGTTTTAGAGAGGACCGAAATGCCACCGTATTTTGACAATAAGGTCGTAATTTGAGGTAGACATAATCCCCTACAGAGAACTGAACATCACGCCTATGTTGTTCGGTCAAGGTTTTCATGTGATCCTGAGCTTGTCGTAAATGACTATGCAAGTCCCGTAACAGTTCATCCCTCTCTTGCCGATACGAATCAACAACTGCTACCTTGGCAATTCCTGGTACGTACCTGATTAATGATGGAGGTGGTACCCTATAGATGGCTTGGAAAGGAGCAAGCTTGGTAGATGAGTGACAAGAGGTGTTGTAACTGAACTCTGCCCAAGGCAACCATTCCTCCCATTTCTTCTGCTGATCACTTGTATAATATCTCAAGTATTATTCCAAAGTCTGATTAACCACTTTTGTATGCCCATCCGGTTGTGTGTGGTAGCTTGACCCTATTTTCAATTTCATTCCCTGCAACTCAAACAATTTTTGCCAAAATTTGCTCATAAATATTTTATCTCGATCCGTTACGATACTAGTTGGCACCTCGTGGAGTTTAACTACATGTTCCACAAAAGCTTTGGTCACAGAAGAAGCCGTATAGGGTGAGAAAGCGGCACGAAATGAGCATACGTAGATAACCAGTCAACCACCACCATAATCACTCGGTACCTTTTCAACGAAGGCAAACCTTCCATAAAATCCATGGAGATGTCACTCCATATTCGGTTCGGAATTGGTAGTGGTTGAATCAACCCAGTTGGAGCCAAAATTTCTATCTTGTGGCACTGACAGGCATCACACTGATGAATAAATTTCTGCACTGTTTTGCGTATACCTTCCCAATGGAAGTTACTACGTACCCGAGCTAGTGTACGATGGAAACCAAAATGTCCCCCCACGGCTAACTCATGTAATTCAGCAAGTATAATGGTAACTAGTGGAGAATTAGGGTTAAGTATTACCTTTTCATCTATGAACCAAATTCCACCTCTTTTCTTAGTGTGCAGATAGGACTTGAAATTTTGGTAGCACTAGTCACTCTCATTTTCAGCCAGTAGTTGCTGCCATCATGTTGCTTCAGGTTTGGAAATTGCAATAAACAAGAATTCAACTTGTCTTAATAGAGCATCTGTAGCTTGGTTCTTGGTCCCTCTCATATACTCGATTTTATAATCATACCCATCAATTTTGGCAGCCACTGAGCTTGTGCTGGAGTAGTTATGCGCTGCTCCAACAAATATTTGAGGCTTTTGTGGTTGGTCCGAACCAAGAATGAGTTGCCTAGTAGATACGATCGCCACTTTCTCACAGATTTTACCACAGCAAGCATTTCCTTCTCATATGTTGACAATTTGAGTGTAGATCCCTTGAGAGTTTCACTGAAGAAAGCTATCGGTTGTCTCTCTTGCATTAAAATAGCCCCAATTCCTCTTCCACTAGCATCGCATTCAATTACAAACATTTGTGAGAAGTCAGGTAACCGAAGGATAGGAGCATGAGACATCACCTACTTAAGATGATTAAAGGCTTCCTCGGCTTCTAGAGTCCTCCGGAATCTGCCCTTACTTAGCAACCGATTGAGGGGTCCAGCTATGACTCCATAGTGTTTAATGAACTTATGATAATAACCTGTGAGCCCAAGAAATCCCCATACCTCTTGAACCATTTTTGAAACGGGCCAATCCCAAATTACCTGAATCTTTGGGTCTGGTTCTACTAACAATATATGGCCTAAGTGATCAATCTTCTGAACATCGAAGGCACAATTTTCACGCTTTGCATATAGTTAATGTTACTGAAGCACTGAAAGAACAGCTTGCACATGATGCATGTGCTCTTCCTAAGACTTTGAATAAACAAGGATGTCGTCAAAAAAATGAGGATAAATTTGCATAAGAGCGACCGAAAGATCTCATTCATTAATCCTTGAAACGTTGATGGAGCGTTGGTGAGCCCAAATGGCATGACCACAAATTCATAGTGGCTGTCATGGGTTCGGAATGCGATTTTATGAATGTCCTTCTCATATACCCAAACCTAATGGTATCCCAAACGTAAATCAAATTTAGAAAAATACATTGCACTAAAAAGCTCATCCATCAGCTCATCAATCACCGGTATCAAAAATTTATCTTTTACGATAAGGGTGTTGAGAGCTCTAAAATCAATACAGAAGCGCCACTCCCCGTTGACCTTGCACACCAAAAGAACTAGTGATGAATATGAGTTGGTACTAGGCTGGATTAACCCAGATGCCAATAATTCTTGGACTTGTCTTTCAATTTCTGCCTTCTGAAAATAGGGGTATCTATAAGATCTGACATTGATAGGTTTAGCATCCGGAAGAAGAGGGATCTTATGATCATGCGTGCGTTATGATGGGAGAGTTGTGGGCTTTTGAAATACATGCTCATGATCCCGTAAAATTTGATCCAAATCAGGTTGTATATTTAAGATATTATTGGCACAACTTTCGAGTAGGACTAGTTGAATGAATAATCCAATACCAAGAGTCCCAGTCGCAATTAACTATTGGGTCTCTTTCGCTGTAAGGGCCTCCATCTCTTTTTGCCTCATCCTTTGAAAATTATACCTTTCTCCATTCAAAGTAAAAGACATAGTCAATTTCTTGTAATTAGTTTCAACAGGTCCCAATGTCTCTAACCATTGAACTCCGAGAATAATGGGACAAGCAGCCTTGGGTAGCACAAAGAAATCAGCAACAATAGGACAACTTTGGATAGTCATTCAAACACCCTTACATACTCCTGTGCATTCTACACACTCGGTATTAGCAATCATAATTTGGAACTTCTTGGTCGTATCCATGAGTAGGCCGAACTTAGTAGCAACGCACTGTTCAATAAAATTGTGGGAACTATCACCATCAATCAACACAATCAAATCTTTGTTATTCGTCTTACCATATTAGCGTAGAGTTTGCGGCTATGGACAATTGTTGTTGTGTGGAAAGAAATTTCGGGTACGTCAAGGAATTGTTCTTCATGTTGTAACCCATCATCTTCATCATGGTTGGTCGTTCCATTGTCCTCAATCTTGAAAAGATGCGAACAGACACATCGATGGCCAAGCACAAAATTTTCATCACAATAGAAACAGGACCCTTCTTACGTCTTTCTCGTGCTTCTTGTGATGAAATTCGGTGATAGTTTGTTGCTCCAATCCTGACAGTAGGTCTTGGACCCAGAAGACCTGGTGCATTAGAAGGGGTGGTCGTTGGCTTGACCATGGATACAGTAGAGGTCATGTTAGTTGGTTTGCCTGTAATTGCTCCAACTAGTTTTGTAAATGGTCGACATTGGAGTTGGTTTTTCTCCTCCACCATGCAGGCAGCACCAAAGGTGTTAGAAAGAGTGGTAGTCTTTTGCAGCTTAACATCCTAACGGATCTCATCTTTGAGTCCTCCTACAAAGCTGCTTACCAAGAATGATTCCGAAAACCCGGTTACTTGCTGCATAAGTCGTTCAAATTCCTCTTGATATGCGGCCATTGTGGTCGTTTGCATGAGCCTTGAAAGTGCCTCCCCTGGGTCTTCATATTCATGTGGCCCAAAACGGATCAAAATTTCCCTGGATAATTTTGCCCATGATCCTGATTTATGGTACTCGAATAACCATCAGTACCACTACAACGCAGTTCCTTCCATATAGAAAGAGGCCAGTTGGACCCGTTCTTCCTTAGAAATCTTCTGGTAGTCAAAATATTGTTCTTCCCCAAATAACCAACCTTGAGGATCTTCTCCATCAAACTTTGGAAAGGACAGTTTGACAGCGGACCTAGTATGGTTAGAATTGCTCAACGAGGTGTTATGCACGCTGAGCTGTTCAAGGGCCGAGCGAGATGGTGATGGGGAGGGTGTTGAAGTCATCTTGAAAGAGTGGAATTTGAGAGCAGAGTTTGTATCATGAACTAAGGTTGTCGTAGTTAGCATTCACCTTGGTATGGTCGAGTCGGTCGTGTTGGGCCCGAGCCCATTCGTAATGATCCACAGGCCGATCGGTCCAATCTTCAAAGACCAGTCTTATACTTATTGGCTATTCTAAGCCCAGGACCATTTCGCATTCTCCTTGG